>QEPC01002199.1:763882-817174 GCA_003113815.1 Sphenodon punctatus | reverse complement strand
CAGTTATGGACAGAGCCACAAAAGCCAAGGGAGTGAAGGGAATCCAGCAAGAGTGAGTGGTCAACAGTATCGAAGGCAGCAGAGAGATCAAGGAGGACAAGAATGGAATAGAGACGTTTAGATTTAGCCACCAGAAGATCATTGGTGATCTTAGCGAGAGCAGTTTCAGTAGAATGAAGGGGGCGGAAGCCAGATTGGAGGGGGTCAAGGGAGGAGTTGGAGGATAAGAAGTCAAGGCAGCGGGAGTAGACAACACGTTCAAGCAGCTTGGAAGCAAAAGGAAGGAGTGAGATAGGACGATAGCTAGAAGGGTCAGAGGGGTCAAGAGTGGACTTTTTGAGAATGGTATGTCCAGGTAAAGGGCAGGGAGGAAGAAGGGGGTCCTCACTCTCACTACCCACACACCCACTCACGTGCCCTAGGGAAGGCTGAAGGGAAGCACAACAAACAGTATCTCTTAAAAGTTCAAAATAACAAGTCCAACACATGCACTTAACTTGTAAGTGGCCAGTCTCCACTCTCATTCACCAGCGCTGGGAGACACACAGTACTGGCCTTATATTGCTGGGGCCCCGCCTCTCAACCGTGCCGCAAGTCCCGCGGAATGCTGCACAGATTGCGGCGCTGCCTCCGTGGCATTGGAGCCCACCCCGCCTAGCCCCCATGGCGCCACTGGGATTGCCGGGGTAACCGTGGTGGGGGAGGTGCACTCGGGCATTCTGCGACAGCGGGACACGATCTCTGGGGAGCCGCCCCCACGATCACGGGGTCCAAGACCCCGCCCCGTAGTGATGGCAGCCCAGCATGACACCGTTCCTAACATAGGTTGGGGCTCTTCAGCTTGGAGAAGAGACGACTGGGAGGAGATATGATAGAGGTCTATAAAATCATGAGTGGTGTGGAACTAAAAACAAGGAGCAGTTATTTACCCTCTCAGCTAGTACTAGAACTAGAGGACACTCCATGGAAGTCATGGGTGGCAAGTTTAAAACAAATAAAAGAAAGTATTTTTTCACTCAGCGTATAATTGGGTTGTGGAATGAACTGCCAGAGGTTGTAGTAAGGGCCAGTACTATAGCTGAGCTTAAAAGAGGCTTGGACAAGTTTCTGGAAGATAGGTCGATTAGCAGCTATTAGCCAGATGGGATCAGGGAACATGACGGGACCTGGGGGAAAACAACGGGGAATGGATCCCCCATTGTGACCTGTTGGGTGCTTCTCCCAAGCCACCGTGATTAGCTACTGTCGGAGACAGGATGCTGCGCTAGATGGACCATTGGTCTGACCCAGTATGGCATTTCTTGTGTTCTTATGAGGCACTGGCCACATGGGCAGTCACCAAGCCCTGCCCCACTCCCCTCCCCTGGCCCACCTACTATCTCACCCCCGGCCATGACATGGCTGCACAGGAATTGAGGCAGTGGCCACCACTCAAAGCCCTGTGGCAGACCTTGCCACCCAGTGGGACAGATGGGGACAGGTCCCATGAACGATGGTGCACTACCACCGATTGGGCAGCCTTACTCCACATTGGGTAAGGCTGATATGTGCTGTGTCGCCAACCTTTTTCTGAGGACGCAGGGTGTAGCAGCCAACTTTCTGTTCAACTGCAGGGTGAAAATCTGGTGCCCCCTGGGCAGATGATGCACTGCATCATGCGGTAAGGCTGCCAAAACAATGGTAACAACCCATGTAGGTACATGGGTTGTTACCATTGTGATACACAATGTGATAATAGAAGGCACTGAGTTGTGTAGCTTACTCTGAGTAAGTCTATGCAGCCAATGAGTCTATACAGTTAATTTACAGTGCCTTTCTTGAAGTTAGCTTTACAGGGATGTTGTGTTGCTCATCTCCGTTCCCCTTTCATGTGACTATATCCTCTGTGTGGATGTGCTGCATACCGGATGTACTGCTACCACTTAGAATTTCCCAAGCTGATGTCACTCTAGCACTTAGCTATTTCTTTAATGCAGGGGATTTACTCCTTTTAGACCCATTTCCTGTTCTGGATGAATCCCATGGGAGTTTTTTCAGGATTGAGCCATTTTTTCCTATTATCTTGCAGCACTTAGTTTTCACAACTTTTCACAACTTCCAAGTGTATGGCATTTTTCTATGCTACAGCTCACAGACAGGCGTATAGACAGGTATAATAATTCTTATTGGCTTTATAGGCCTGGTCAGTATTTGGGAGAAGGGGGCAGCGTGCAGGCAGACTGCAGTGGGAACGAGTGCCTGCCCATTTGTTGCACTCCCTATGAGAAGTAAAGTCATTTGATATACTCAGATAGAAGATGAAACAAATGCAAAGAATTGTTACTATTAAAAAAAATGGAGGCTATTTTAAATCTACTGATTTTTTCTTTCTCTCTCTAAACCAGGGGTGGGGAACCTTTTCCTTCCTTGGGGCCTCTTTGAGAATTAGTACATGTTTCGAGGGCCACATAGAAGTTGGGAGAGATGTGTAAGGGATATGCACAAGAAAAAGAAGGTTCAGACCAGTGTCATGGATCTGTCAGTTTTTCAGTGCTTTGGTGTTTGAACTGGACCCAGGGGCCAGATCCAGGCACTAGAAAGGGGCCACATTAAAACTTGACAGGGGCTGCATTTGGCCCCTGGGCCTGAAGTTCCCCACCCCCTGCTTTAAACCTACAAGTCAGTAACTACCGATGTAGGAAATACATCACAACTGCAGCATTTTTCACAACTTCCAAGTGTATGGCACAGCACAGGTGGTCGCTTAGTAGTTTAGTCCAGATGATTAGCCTAAAATTAAGTATGGGATTCCATAAAGCTTGTTGGGATCCAGACTTGTGATGGGATCCTTGTGGGAACAAGTCAAATCTGACAATGCCATTGCCTGCCTTATTTTTAAATGTTGGGTAATAAAAGAAGCCACACCTTAAATTCACAAGTCTCATGTTTCTTGGGTGTGTATTTATTTCATAATAACCACACATCTTTTCATACCCTGTTTCTTTGTTCTTGTAAATCACATAGTTGTGATCTATCAAAAACACACACACCTCTTTATGGTATCTGATATCCTACCTGTCTCTTCAAGAGCTCAACCTCATCCCTCTAGCTCTTACATATTTTTTTTAGAAACAAATAAAATACACTACTCTCATTCCTAAGGTGTGTCTGAGTGTAGTCCATGCTCTGTTTCTGCACAGGCTCTTTTGTCTTGATGGTGATTTGGCAATTAAGAACAGAAGAAGTGCCATACTGGGTCAGACCAATGGTCCATCTAACCCAGCATTCTGTCTCCGACAGTGGCCAATCACGGTGGCTTGGGAGAAGCACCCAACAGGTCACAATGGGGGATCCATTCCCTGTTGTTTTCCTCCAGCTCCCATCATGTTCCCTGATCCTGCCTGGTTAATAGCTGCTAATGGACCTATCTTCCAGAAACTTGTCCAAGCATCTTTTAAACTCAGCTATAGTACTGGCCCTTACCACGGCCTCTGGCAGTAGATTCCACAACCCAATTCTCAGTTGTCTCTTCTCCAAACTGAAGAGCCTCAGCCTACCAAGTCTCTCCTCATATGGGAGCTCTTCCATGCCCTTGATCATTTTTGTACCTTTTCTTGTTCAGCTATGTCTTTTTTGAGATGGGGCAACCAGAACTGCACACAATATTTGAGGTGCGATCACAACATTGATTTGTACAGAGGCATTATGATCGCCTCAGTTTTATTCTCTATCCCCTTCTGAATAATTCCTAACATTCTGTTTGCTTTTTTGACTGCTGCTGCGCACTGAGCTGTGGTTTTCATTGTATTGTCCACAACCACCCCCAGCCACAACCAATTCAAACAAATTTATTGTTTGATTACTCATTAAACACAGTTCACCCTACTAAACATACTCATGCACAAACACTGGTAAACTGGACAAGGGTACATTCTTTAATTGAAATAACCCCACGCTATGGGTGATAATACACAGGCTGGGAGCCTGCGGGAGCCTGCTGGAGCCCATAGTGGTTCCACGGAGCTCCCACACACCCATGGAGAATGCAACAAATGGGCAGGTGCTCGTTCCCACCGCAGTCTGCCTGCACGCTGCCTCTTCCTCTCCTCCACCGAGTTGCAGTTGCTCTAACAACTGCTCTAGCATGCAGTCTCCGTGCGGAATGCACATGGAGACTACACGCAACCCAACAGATGGGCAGCTGCCTCATGAGCACCTGTTGCCCCAGTTTTGCCTGAATTTGCCCACATGGCAGGCTTCACTTTTCCTGGTGAACATCTGGCAGCCACAGGATAGCTGAGCAGGTGAATCCAGGGCTAATGTGGGAAAATGTGGGGGCAACATCCCATTTGTTAACACCTTTAGAGACTGCTAACACCTTTTGTTCCCCCTCCTCTAGAGACTGTTCCACATGTGAGTTTTGAGTTGTATTGCTGTCTGCTATGGATTTATGTTAGCTCAATTGGTAAAAGCTAGTTCTTTCAAAAATGAAGGTTTAGTACTCAAATACTCCACTGGCCCAAACTAGTTAGGATTGTCAAGGCAGTAAATTAAGAAAAATTGATTCAGGTCTATAAACTTCGTACAGTATTAAAAAACAACTCTTTGGCAGAGAACAGTCTTCTCCTCTTCTAAATATTGTCACATTTCACTGTCGTTTTCAGGAGTAGCCTGTAAATATAGAAGAGAGAGTTATGCCCTGCTATTGATGGAGTCAAGACACTTAATTCTTTCTTCACGACAAGATTAAAATATGTCTTCTACATTAATTGTAGCCAGGAGCACAAATCTTTGGTAGGAGATTGCTCATTCTAGGTTAAGAGTGCTATTCTTTATATGATAGCTTGAAATAGATTGTGCATCTATTCTTGAAATTTGGGGTAACTTATTTTAAGCAATGACAGAAATGTTGAGCACATGGACATGAGTAAAAAATCCCAGTTCTTATACTTTTCATCTCTAGTGTCATGATTTCCAAATAAGCAGGAAGATTTGGACACATGAAGTGTGTTATTTCCCCTTTTAGAAAAGAAGCTAGAAGGACAATGAATAAACGTATTATTCACTATTATTAACTATGTACAGAGCTTTACAGTTTGCAGAAGTAACATGAAATAGATCTGTATAATAAATAGCATGCAAACTAAGCACAGTTTAGTTTGTGGCAGGATGGAAGAATCTTTTTTGGGCTCCATGTTAAAAAAATTTAAATGGCCAGTGGGCCACTCCAAACAGTGTGGAGAGATGACCTACCTAGCCCAAAATTCTTTTTTTTTTTTTTTTTACAAAAGAAAAGTTTAATTGATGTATTATTTCATCGTGCTTAATCCATAGAGTACAGTTGTATCAAAATACAAGCATTATCTGAGACTGCAATTAGGAGAAATTTGAAGAGCATGAATAAAGGACTGCCCTCCTTTAGTATCTCTCCTCAGCTTTGGGAAGAATATTTTACTCATGCTTTCAATTCTGGTGGTAGCCCTAAGGCAGTTTTAGATCTTTCTCCCTTGCAGTGTTGTGATGAGTGGCCTACTGTTTCATCTGAAGAAATCCGCCCACTTTTGACCCAATTGAAATCTGGTAAGGCTCCTGGGGAGGCCTTTGTTCCCCCAGAGCTACTGAAATTTAATATAGACTGGTGGAGTTCAATTTTGGCTTCCCTGTTTACTGTTATGAATAGGACTGGAAGGCTGCCTAAGGGATGGTCTAAAAGCATAATCATCTCTATTTACAAGAAAGGTTCTCACAGAAATCCGGGGAACTATCGATCTATTAGTCTACTTGATGTGATAGGAAAAGTGTATACCAATTTCCTGCTGGGGAAATTGCAATGGTGGCCATCTATGAACAACATTATTGGCCCAGAGCAGGTTGGATTTAGGAAGGGTTCTTTGACAGTTGATCATGTCTTTCTGTTTCATCAATTGTCCTTGAACTATGCTACTTTACAAAGGAAATCCTCTCTCTTTGCTGCCTTTATTGATTTAAAGGTGGTGTTTGATTCAATCAATAAAGAGCGTTTATGGCAGAAATTAACAGCATTGGGCCTGAACCGAAGACTGTTGTATTTGTTTACCATTTGCCCTCACCAGTATTCTTTGCAAGTTTGGGTTGGCTGCCAAGACCAGCTTTCTCGCTCTATTCCAACATCTAGAGGGGGTTTGGCAGGGTTGCCTTTTGGCCTCTATGTTATTCAATATGTATATTAATGGCATGGCAGAGGCTTACGGGATCTATCTTTTCATCCAGTAGTCTTAGGACATCAATCCTTTCCTGTCCTACTCTAAGCAGATGATATAGTTCTTCTTTCCCAGTCCCAAATAGGCCTTAGAAGAATGATGGATAAGTTCTGTTGTTTTTGTAAAGATGAGCTTCTAGAGGTTAACTATGGGAAGACTAAAGAAATGGTGACCAACTCTGACTACAGAGGTCACAGATAGTGGAAGAATGTTGTTGTTGTTGTTTTTGTTGTTGTTATTATTATTATTATTATTATTATTATTATCAAGCATTTATGGACATCAAACTGGCAGGTTTCTCACTTTAAATACCTTGGTTCTGTGACCTGGAATGCCCACCTTTTGGCTGTCAAGGCAACTGTGAACGTATCTAGCAGAGAATTGCTTAGTTTCTATTTCTCCCGTGGTGGAAGGTTGCTTCCCCCAGTGCTGGAGTTCTTCAGGGCTAGAGTTGTGCCCCACATTTTATATGGAGCTCAAGTGTGGGGCACTTCCTTATATAATAAACTGGAAACTCTCCAAAATAACTTCTTGAGAGCATTCTCGTGGTGCCTTGTAATACCCCTACTGCACTCTTGCAGTCCGAGTCGGGTCTTTTTACCCTTGCTTGTTAAACTGGCAGTTGTTAAATACTGGCTTCGCTTGACCTTTGTACACACACACAATCTTTTTGTGCTTTAGTGTTGGAACTGGAACCTATAGAAACTTGGCTCAAGGGGAGGAGGGCCATTTTGTATTCTTTGGGTTTCTCCCCTGAGGCCTTATTCCCTTTAGGATATTCAGCTGTGAGCAGTTTGGTACAAAGCTGGCTGTCAGATCAGTCCAAGGAATGTTTGGTTGCTGCTATAGCTGCACAAAAGATTGCTCCAGTCTATGACTCTCTAAATCCTGCTATTCAGTTCCCGCCCTATTTAGTTGCTTTATATGTATATAAATTTAGGAGGGCATTTACGTTGGGATGTTTCCAACAGATTCATTCTGCTGTTACTATAGGGAGGAAGTTGGGCACCCCGGTACAGCTGAGAACATGTAAATGCTCTCCTCAGGGCAAGATTGAAACAATTGATCACATAATTTTTGAATGCAGTGGTATGACCAGCTGGTATGACCAGCTTCATCAGACATATCCGAGGCGCTTCTGGAGAGTGGCTCCTGGGCTGTGTGGAAGGAGGCTGAGACTGGGAAGAGCTGGAGTCTCCCCACCCCCGCTGGGACTAACATCTATAGCCCTGTGAGTGACATTTGCCTCCCCCCTTGCTTGGAACTGTGGGAAGACGGGGCTACATCCTTGCAGCTGGCAGCGAGAGCTGGGAGGAGAAGCTGGGGGCTTTAAAAGTCCCCAGGACCCCGGCACCACTGTAGGCTGTGCTCCGAAGGCCACGAGCCAAAGGTCCTTGCAGGGCTTTTGGGATGTGAGGGGGTTGGTTGTAATGCAATTGGAGTGGTGAGCGCTGTAGCCAGCAGATTTGCATAGAAGTGGGAAGTTTTTAGTGGGGTAGGAGGGTGTTGGGAGTAGGGATTGGCTTGGGGGGGGTAAGGTCCCGACATATGCACCCAGGTGGGAGGTGGGGGCATATGGAGGGAGGAGTGTTGCCCGGTGTGAGGGGGCGATGGGTGGATAGGAGGGGGGTATTGGGGGGGTGGGTTGGGGGGAGGGGTTCTTTCCCTCGGTGTGAAGAACAGCCCTTCAGGTTTGGAGGGTTACCTTTCTATGGTAGAGGAGGGTAGGGAGTGTGTAGGATGGGGCGAGGGGACTGGGTTAGGGGGGAAGGGCAGCTCCCATCAGTGTGAGGGAGGGGCGCAGCCCCTGGGGGAGGGGGAACTGCCTTCCGATGCAAGAGGAGGGTAGGGGGTGTAGTAGTGGGTGAGGGTCTCCCTTGGGAGACTGGTGGGAAGGTCCCTGAGGGGGTTGGCAGGCAGATTGGGGGGGGGTCCGCAGCTATAGGGGTCATCTTGGGTTGGGGGAATTATGATCCCTCTGGGAGGCAAATTAGAGCTGTGAGGCAGGACAGATGTTATATTCCTGTCCCGCTCACTAGCCCCCAGGCAGGCGGTGAGGTGATCAGGGATTAGAGCCTTGGGTTACTGCTGCTGAATGCGAGGTCGGTGGCCAATAAGTCAACTGCGATCCGGGAGATGATCCTGGACCAGGCGGCCGACCTCGCATGTATCACAGAGACCTGGCTGGACAATGAGTTGGGACCTATATTGTCTGACCTTGTCCCGGCTGGGTACTCCGTGCAGCATCAGCCTCGGCTGGGGGCCAGGGGGGCGGTGTAACCATTGTTTTTAAGAATACATTCTCTGTGAGGAGATTTCCTCTGCAAACCATCATGGGGATAGAGGGCCTGCATTTGGTGTTGGATTTGGCCAGAGACAGATTAGGGATACTGCTGATATACCGGGCACCCACCTGTATGGAAGCTTCCCTATCCGCATTGACTGAGCTGGTGTCGGGGGTGGTCTTGCGATATACCAGGGCGATAGTCCTGAGGGACTTCAACATCCATGCTGACGCCAGTCTTGGAGGGGCAGAGCGTGAGTTCATGGCCGCCATGGCAAGCATGGGCCTGTCTCAGAGGTGGTGGGCCCGACACACACTGGAGAACAATCCTAGACATGATGTTTTGCACAGGCCTTGAGGTGGGGGATCCGTTAGTGGAGGAGGTGTCAGTGAACCCTTGTCATGGACAGATCATTATCTCCTCCGGGCAGGTATCCTGGCGCATGTCAGCCCCCGGGAGGATGCAGAACCAATTAGGATGGTTCGCCCCTGACAGCTTATGGAACCTAGAAGGTTCCAGACTGCTCTAGGGGATGTATCCTCTGATTTTGATGGCTACTCACTCGATGACCTCATGACCATGTGGAATTCTGTGTTGGTGAAGGCCATTGACTGGGTGGCTCCCAGGTGTCCGCTCCCGAACCACTGACAATGCAGGTCCCCGTGGTATACGGAAGAGCTGTGGTGGATGAAGCGGGAAGGGCGGCAGTTAGAGTGACGGTGCCATCACTCGCATGCTGAAGTTGACTGATTGTGGCATAGAGTCTGGTTACCGATGCCATGGTGGTGCCCTCATTGTATCTGCTAAGTCACACCTGGCAGAGCTTTTCCGTGTGGTGAAGGGGCTGGTCAGGCCGGCTTCCCTCTGCCTGGATTTAGAGTCATCGAATGCCCACTGTGATTTGTTTGTGGACTTTTTTGGAGATAAAATCACTCAGATCCACCACAGTTTTGACGCAACACTTTTATCAGTGGGTGAACCAGAAGCAGTAGAAGCCCCGCTTTGTCCTGTTTTATTTATTTATTTATTTTTACAATTTATATGCCGCCCCCTCTTGCCTCAGACATGTCAGGGTGCCTCACAATATATTAAAACATTAAAAACATTAAAACATTAAAATAAACCATATTAATTTCAGTTAAAACAATATAACCCCCCCCCCCTCGATCCCTCGCCAGACTGCGAGGGATCGAGAAAATGAATCCAGTCCAAATGCCACTGAAGCTGCTGAGCCACCACCCATTCAATAACCTTCCCTAAAAAGGGAAGGTAGAGACAGGTTGGTAACTGGCAAGGACATCAATGTCCAAAGAGGGAAGGTTATTGAGCGAGTGGTGGCTCGGCAGTTGCAGGAGCATTTGGACTGGATTAACTTTCTCGATCCCTCGCAGTCAGGTTTTTGCCCTGGATATGACACGGAGACTGCACTTGTGGCCTTGGTCGACAACCTTTCCCGTGAGTTGGACCGGGGTCATTCAACCCTGTTGATCCTATTAGATCTCTCGGCTGCATTTGATACTGTTGATCATGAGTTGTTGGTGACTCGGCTGCAGGACCGGACACGGATTGGCGGAACCGTTCTTGAGTGGTTCCGCTCCTTCCTGGCTGGGAAAGTCCAGCATGTGGTCCTGGGTGATTTTTTATCTTCTCCCCGGGGCCTCACGTGTGGAGTCTCTCAGGGTTCCATCTTGTCCCCTCTTTTGTTCAATGTGTACATGCAGCCTTTGGGGGAGTTTGTTAGAGAGTTTGGCATACGGTATCATCAGTATGCTGATGACACCCAGCTTTATCTCTCATTTTCATCTGACTCAGGCCCGGCAGTCTCAGTGCTTACCCGGTGCCTGGCAGCTGTGGGGGATTGGATGTGGGCGAGCCGTCTGAAGTTAAATCCCGACAAGACGGAGGTGATGTTTGTGGGGAAGGCCAGGGGAGTGGTGGCTCCCATCATTGATGGGATCTGTCCTGCCCTGGTATCCCAGGTTCGGAGTCTGGGTGTGCTCCTGGACCTGCAGCTCTGCCTGGACGCCCAGGTGGCAGCTGTGGTGAAAGGGGCATTTAGCCAATTACATCTGGTGCGTCAGCTTCGGCCGTATGTCTTGGACTCCGACCTAGCCACGATCGTTCATGCTTTTATTACTCAAAATTGGACTACTGCAACGCACTCTACGTGGGGCTACCCTTGGTGATGGTTCGGAGGCTGCAGCTGGTGCAGAATGTGGCGGCTCATTTCCTAACCGGGATGAGACGACGCGAGCATATTACACCAGTACTTCGCTTTCTGCACTGCCTGCCTATAGTCTTCCAGGCCAAATTCAAGGTGTTGGTGTTGACCTTTAAAGCCCTGAACGGCCTGGGCCCCACCTACCTGCGGGGCTGCCTCACCCTCCGGGGCCTGAATTGGCCCCTGCGGTTGGCTGAGGGCACCCTCCTCGAGGTCCCCCGGGTTTGTCGGATGTTGACCTTGTGGAGGGCGTTCTCTGTGGCCGCGCCACAGTTGTGGAATTCCCTCCCATTGGAGGTCTGCCTGATTACCAACCTCCCCTCTTTCCATAGACAATGTAAGACTTGGCTGTTTCGCCATGTTTTTCCTGAGGGAGTGGGTGGGTTGGGTTAGGGTGGGTGTTTTTATATTGTGTTTTAATAGTGTTTTAAATTATATTATTGCTGCTTTGAATTGTTTTAGTATGTTGTCAGCCGCTCTGAGACGCTTTTAGCAGGAGGGAGTGGTATATAAATTTTATTATAAATAAATATCTGAGTAGTTCTACTCTGTCATTGGGGGATAAGTCAAAATGTCAGCTTTTGGTAATTTTGTTCCAAGGTCATGATCCAGTTATTAATTGTGCATCGTGAAATTCCTGGCAGCAGCAATGGAGGAGTGCAGGTTGCCCGTGTGACTCTGTAGTGGGTTCTATTTTTATTGGCGATTTGTGTTTTTTAATCTTTTAATTTTATTATTTGAGATTATTTTATAGATTTGATATATTTAGTTTTATTGATTTTGTAATGGCTTTTTGCTATCCAATAAACTTATAAGAGAATAAAGGATTGCAGGGTGCGGACTGCAGAAAGATATGAGTGTGGCAGAGGACTGTGGGGAAGGCATGCTGAGTCAGTACATGTCTGGCTAGGTACTCAGGAAAGGCAGGAGAGGGTCCAGATCACCTAACCCCCAGATCACAGATCTGGCCCCCGATCAAGTCTGTAACCTCAGTTTCACGACCTCATCTTTTGCTGTCGTTCTACTAAACAGGTTCCTAATAATTACTGAATTCAAGGAATTGGCAAATAAAAACAACACCACATGCTAGGGGCTTATGAGGATTCTCCCTCCTGGTGAGGCTCAAACTGAGGTCTGCAGAGTTGGAACCACTGTGCCACATCTCCGCATGGGCTGCCTGGAGGACCTGTCTCACAGATAACTGAAGACTATCCCTGAGTGAGTGGCTACTGACACTGCCCTTTTTATAACTTCTAGGGTCAGCACTAGTCACCCTCTGGTCTGAGCAATCAGGCAGCTAATGCCTCTTGCTGCTGCTCTCACCTCACCCCCAAGTCCTGCCAATGTCCTTATTACTGATTCTGTAACTTGCTCCTTTACTTCCTTTAGTCTGACTTCTGAAGATTGATCTTGGCACATTGTCAGGGCCATGGGCCGGTCCCGCAGAGGGAGGCTCTACGAATAGTGAGTCCCAGCTTGCTGGAAGGCGCGTCCCTCAGGACCGCCCCCCGACGCAATGTCCTCGTAACCCCCAGCGGCCACACAGCCACACCGGGGGGTTGCCAAGGCAACACCCCAACAGGACTCTAATGCAGGGCCCTCCCCAGCCACAGCACAAGACGCGGGGGTGGTGTTAACAGTGCTGCGCTGCTCTGCGCAGCTCTGAGCACGCCAGGGGGGCATGGCAACACCGGCGCTGCAGAACACAGTGCCGGTGATTGGAATAGACTGGCCCCCTTGCTGACAGTTGAGTCGTGTTTTTGATTGCGCTTTTGCCTACTCCTTACTGTACCCTTCTCTCCCCACTCCTCCATGGAATTACGAGTGACGAGTGGTGTGTGCTGGATTGCTGTGAATGGTGAGTGACTGTTCCCTTGTTCCCCTCGTGCCCTGGAGTAAGTGTTAGAGCGAAAGGTTGCGTGAGTGGGTGTGGGCCTGCCTTCCCCTCCCTGGGGGGCACCCCCTGTCACCATCAGTGTGTCGTGTTAACCCCCCCTCTGACATCCTCACCAACCCTCGGCCCTGCTCCTTCCTTCCCCCCACTACCATCACTGCCTTCCCCATGCCCTGTGGTGTGTATTAGATCCGTGTGTCTGGTGTGGGATAATAGGGAGAACTGCAGTTCTTTCTGCTTGGCGCCCTATGATGATAGAGGCCTATGCTCTTGCAGCTATATTGGCCACAACTCTATCCTGAGGGGCATTCTCAAAACCCTAGTGGATTGTCTGCACCTACCGGAGTTATCCCCGCGTCTGGGAGCGCAATTGTGGGTAATTCCCCATGCCCCTACCTGTCCTCCCTTTCTTCTTATATTCTCACCCTTCCCCCGTAACAGTATCACCAGCCGTACAAACCTTCACCTCCCTCAACAGGAATATAAACTATGGATGTGGCCCGTGAACTCGGAGAGTTGGTGTGGGCTGTTCAGCTCTTGGCCTTAGAAATCGATGACGTAAAGACAAAACAAGCGGGGTTAGAGGCAGCGGTACTGGCCGGAGGAGGAGCCCCAGCCCCAGCGGCTGCCCCTCCACCCGCTCCCGCATCTCAAGAAGTCCTGACCCCCTTGGGGGCTGCCGCTATGACCCCTCGCGAACCCAAGGGCCCAAAGATAGAGAAGTTCCTTAGGGACCACCACTTATTTCAGGGGTTTCTTGCCCTATGCAAATTAATGTTTACCATGCAACTGACCACAGGTCAGTTGAAGGTTGCTTTTATTATTGGGCATCTGGGAGGTATCGCCTTGGACTGGGCTACTACCTTGCTAAAAAGCAAAAGCCCTTTATTCTCTAATTATGCGGACTTCCTAAAGGACTTCACCTTCCTATTCAACCACCCCCATCACATAAGAGACGCAGAGGTACACATTATGTCCCTAAACAAGGGAAGAGGATGCTGATTGAATATATCACGTGATTTCAACAACTAGTGCTGGAATTGGGATGGTCAGCAGATGTCCTCAAGGTATTGTTCTGGAGAGGCCTAAATGACGAATTGAAGGACCAATTAGCCTTCACGGCCCTACCTGAGACCTGGGAAAAATTAGCAAACCTCACCCTCCAGATCGATGACCGTCTAGCCGAGCGACGGCGAGAACGATGGCAGAAAAACTGGGTGCTTCTATTCCGGACCTCTAGGGTCTTAGTGACCAGTCCAGACACCCCCAAAACACTAGACCCCGAACCCATGTAAATTGAAGCCGCCCGAGGGCCACTCACGATGGAGGAAAAAGATCGACGGCGAAAGAACCGGGCTTGTTTCTACTGCGGAGACACCACGCACTTTATACAAGTTTGTCCCTCCTTGGCTATACAGCAACAAGGAGCGGGAAAAGCCATGGGCCGAGATGGGCAGGGGCCGTTCCGACCCTGAAGCAAATCCCCTCCACCTCCTCCCTTCGGCAGCAGCACCATCTGCAGATTCCTGTAACAGTGATGGTATCCTCCAAATGCTCTTTCGTGACATGGGCCCTGGTGGATTCCAGAGCGTCTAGTAATTTTGTGGACGCCAGCCTCGTGAAGGCCCCAGCAAAGCAAACGGAACTGAAGAAGCAGCCTGAGCCAGTCCATACCACTGATGGCTCTCCCTTGGTCTTGGGCCCCATCACAAGACAGACTGCCCCGTTGCGATGCCAGCTTGGACGTCATCAAGAAACATTGCCTTTGATGTAGTTTGCACTCCCTTATTTGTCATGGTTCTAGGCCTCGCTTGGCTTCGTAGGCACGATCTGCACATTTCCTGGTCCACCAATCAGCTGCAGCTGTCTTCTCCTTTCTGTTGGCGTGAGTGTATTAGACTACCACCAATGCAATGGTTAGCAGTGACCACCCCTGAACCTTGCATCCAGCCTCCGCCGCGTATCCCACTGGAATATCAAGAGTACAAGGACGTGTTCAGCAAGCAGTCTGCCATCATCTTGCCGCCCCATCAGCCGTATGATTGTCCAATCGATCTTCAGCCAGGAGCCGAACTCCCGGTTGGCCGAATCTATGCACTGTCCAACCCCAAACTTGAAACCCTCCATCTTTACTTAGATGAAGTCTTGAAGAATAGATTCTTTCATCACTCGTGTTCCCCTGCGGGGGCCCCCATCTTCTTTGTGCCAAAGAAGGATGGAAGTCTCCATCCCTGCATAGATTACCGTGAACTCAATAGTGTTACAATCAAGAACCGGTATCCACTCCCACTGATCCCTGAATTGTTAAACCACTTACAAGGCGCTACCATCTTTACAAAGCTCAACCTTTGTGGAGCCTACAAACTAGTAAGGGTCTGGGAGGGCGACGAGTGGAAGACGGCCTTCCGGACCCGACATGGACACTTCGAATGTCTCATAATGCCATTCAGCCTCGCAAATACTCCAGCCACATTTCAACACTTTATAAACGACATTCTCCGTGACCTTCTGGACGTGTTCATAATAGCATATCTTGATGATATTTTGATTTACTCTGCTACCCTGCAACAACATATTGAACATTTTCGCAGGTCCTTCAATGGTTTCGAATGCATAAGCTGTATTGTAAACTGGAAAAATGTGCGTTCGACCTTACCTCTGTTGCTTTCCTTGGGTTCGTTCTTACCCCCACCGGAATAAAGATGGACCCACACAAGCTAGAGGTCATTCAACAATGCCCCCACCCCCCCGAAGGCAGTGAAGTCCTTCCTGGACAGTATCAACTATTACCGCCATTATGTTCCACATTATGCTGAACTTACTACACCCTTGACTAGCCTCTTAAAGATAAACCAGGAGTACATTTGGGGCTCGAAACAACAACTGAGTTTTCAGCTTCTTAAGGAAGCCTTTCTGTCGGCACCTCTTCTCCTACACCTCGATTTCCAACAACCCTTCCAAGTCGAAGCAGACACCTCCAACCAAGCTCTAGGAGCTGTCCTATGACAAAAGTCCCCTACTGAGGACCAAATACTGCCCTGCACCTACAATTTTCAACAAGTAACTCCGGCAGAACAGAACTACTCCATTTTTGACAGAGAGCTGCTTGCAATTAAAGCTGCATTTGAAACATGGCGGCATTACCTGGAAGGTGCAAAACCCCCAGTAACTGTGGTTACAGACCACAAGAACCTCACTTACCTACAGACGGCGCAAATCGCCAATGCCCGGCACGCGCGTTGGGCCCTTTTCTTTGCGTGTTTCACCTTTGTTATTCATTACTGCCCAGGTAAGCTCAACGTGTTGGCAGACACTGTCTCGATACCACGAAGGGGGAAGTGAGGAGAAAGCCCAGCAAGGCCCCATTCTGCACGAAATAGTTTTCGCAGCTACTTACCATGAGCACCTTATCAAGGCCATATTCGAAGTGCCCGTAACGGGTGCGGAACGCCGTCTTCCACTCATCCCCTGCTCGAATTCGCACTAAGTTATACGCCCCCCTAAGGTCCAATTTGGTGTAAATCTGTGCCCCCTGCAGTCGTGTCAGCAATTCAGGTATCAAAGGCAAGGGGTATCGATTCTTTATAGTAAATTCATTGAGGCCCCGGTAGTCCACACATGGTCGAAGACCCCCATCTTTCTTTGGGACGAAGAAGATTGGGGCCCCCGCCGGGGACACTGAGTGCCGGATAAACCCTCGCCGTAGGTGTTCGTCAAGGTACGCCTTGAGGGCCTTCAATTCGGGCTCTACGAGGGCGTAGATCCGCCCATAGGGTGGCTCGGTGCCGGGGAGCAACTCAATGGGGCAATCATAGGGCCGATGGGGCGGTAAGACAGCTGCTTCTTGCTCACAAAAAACCCTTTGTAAATCCCTGTACGCAGGAGGGAGGTCCGGCATAGGGGTTGTGGTGGACAAGGCTACCCCATGCCCACCAACCATGGGGGGAGGTGCTTGTATGCAGTTTTCCTGGCAATACAGAGATGGGAACATAACCCTTCCTGCTTTCCAATCAATCTGGGGATTGTGGTGTTGCAACCACGGCGTCCCAAGTACGATGGGGAACAATGGTGTGCACACAATGTCGAACTGGAGAGCCTCTTGGTGGGGGCCAATGTGTCCCCGTAATCCCTGCGTACAATATTCAACGGGCCCAGATACTAGGGGTGACCCATCAATTGAATGGACCACTTCGATATGGGCCCGAGGCTGGACGGGCAGGGCCCATTTTTGCACCACCCCTTGGTCCATAAAGTTACTGGAGGCCCCGGAGTCTATAAGGGCCCGTTGGACAATGGAGCGATCTTTTCCCCAGGTAAGTGTTAGGATTACCTGTAAGTGCCCTGATGGCGGGGTCGTGGGTCTGCCCTTCAGGGGTGGCATTCTTTTTACCGAGAGGCCCCCTGCTCGTCTCGGCCTTGATAGTTTCCCGTCACGCGGCGAGTAGGCGGTAGTTGAGGGCAATTACGGGCAAAGTGGGAAGAGCCCCCGCAATAGAAGCACAGACGGCTTTGTCGTCGTCGTTCCTTCTCCTCCATGGAGAGTGGCCCGCGTGAGGCTCCTAACTGCATGGGCTCCTCCGCCTCCGACCGTGGGAGTTCCAGGCGTGTTGGGGGCGTAAGGTAGCGGCGGGGAGGTACCCCTCGACTTCCCTGTCGCTCTCGCCTCCTCTCGTCCAGACGTTCATCGATCTGAATAGTTAGTGTGACCAGCTCCGCCCACTTGTCGGGTAGAGGTGCGTAGGCCAGCTGGTCCTTGATCTCCTCACTCAGCCCTTTCCTAAACAATACCTTTAACACCTTATCTGGCCACGCCAATTCCACTGCTAATTGTTGGAAATGAGCCACGTACTCCAACAGCGACCCTCGCCCTTGTTTTAGCTCCAAGATGGCTGTTTCCGCATCTCGGACGTGGTGGGGATAGTCAAAAAGGAAGGTAAATTCCCTCTTGAAGGCGGCATAGTCTCGAATCAAGGGATCCCGACTGACAAGTAAGGGGGTGGCCCAGGAGAGGGCTAAGCCTTCAAGGTGTCCTATAACAAATGCCACTTTCGCCTGGTCCGAGGCATAAGTGCGGGGCTGCACGGAAAATGCAAGTTCACAAAGGGCCATAAACCCCTGAAACATTTTCCGATCCCCTGTGAACTTCGCTATTTTAGGTCCTTCAGGTTCACGGGAGTAGAGCTCTCGTGGACGGTCCTGTAGATCTCGGACCTCCATTGCTAAAGACTGTAACCCCCGCACTATATCAAAAGGCCCCATCTCCCCTGTGGACGGATCTAGTACAGGGGCAGGGGAAACACCACCCTCCGCCCCTATGGCCTCAGCGCCTCCAACTGCCCCACGCTCCATACTGCCCCACCCCTGCTGTAAGGCGGGAGTGGGACTCCAACCCCGTAGAAGCTGGTGATACTGTGAGAGACCCAGGGAGGTCTCTCCGATACCCACACTCGTGCCCCACAATCGCAAGGACTCTTGTAGCTTCTTAAGGGTCCCTCAGGGTCTTATATTGGCTATGGAAACAGGCTACGAGAGCGGTTCCCAGCCGAAGCTCATCACAGGGACTGGCGAAGAACAAGTGCCCACTCTAAGTATCCACTCACCCCCAGGGACCCAGGGAAGGGAGGTGAGGTTCAGTGGTGGTTCAGGGAAAGGGGAACCGGGGACCCAGGAACTCCAAGCAGGTAGGGACAGGACACTCTCGCAGGGACGGGGGGGGGTAAGGTATTCGGGGAAGGTCGAGGCTCACACTCTTCCCAATCACTCGCTGCTCTCACTCGCTCAATCACTCACCTTGCTCTCACTGCACGCGCTCCCTCTCTCTCTCTTGGTCCTAAGTCTTGCACTCCACACCAACAACAACGCTCAGGGGCCGGTCTCACGGCACAAGGTCCGATCACCAGCAATGAGGGACCGCCTTCGTGCTGCTTAAATAGCCCTGGCTTGTTGTCTTGCCTGAAGGCGTGTAGAACGCCGTAGTCCCACTTCCGGGTCCGCCCCAGGCATGCGCGGTGACTCCCCGGTTGCCGGGATACCCAGGGACGCCGAGCGTGCGTGTGCGTCCTCTGGGTCAGGTGCTCCCGACGCATGCGGAAGTGCGGGCCGGGGCGGAGCCAAGTGGCGGCGCCGGAGGGGAAGTGTTCCCTGCAAGCGCCGCCAACCCTGCATCCTTCTTCTCCCCCAACCCCGGGACCTGACAACAGGGTGTTAATACACAAGAGGGGAGGCCTCCTGAGCAAGTGGTCATTCCCCCTCTCCCTCCCCCCCCCAGCCCGGCTCCATGCAGGATCGAAACAGACAGATGTTCCTCCCTACCATGAACTGTCTGTGTGTTATGCCCCGCCCCCCTCCGCCACAGAGTTGTGGTTGCTCACCCAACGCTCTAGGCTGGTGCCTGCAACTCCATAGTGCTGAACGCACACATGCCCCAACAGATAATGGAGGGGAAGGGGTGGCTGCATGGGTGCTCCTTGGCCTTGTGTCCCCCTCAACACACAGAGATAGCCAGGGGGAGCGGGTTGCCCTGGCTTTGCCCAGATTTGCCTGCAATGCAAGCTCCACGTTTCCTTGGTTGATGCCATGGAGTGGTCCCAGAGTGAACATCTGGCAACCACATGATACATGAGCCAGTGAATGCGGGGCTAATGGGGGAAAATGTGGGACAACATCTCGTTTGTTAACACCAACATATACCAGGGAGTGTTAGCACTGGCCTGGAAGGTGCACCTGATTCAGGTGCTAAGGAATAGGTAGGTGCAAGCCCTAAGAGAGGGTAGCACCTTAAGGAGATACAAGAATACAAGCCTCCAGAATCTGAGGAGAGTGGCTAACTGGGGCCAGCTGGGCCTGGAGCCTCAAAAGGGAACATTAGAGTTCAGTACTGATGGGAATGGCTAGATAGAGGCAGGAGCCAAGGGGGCTGTGTCCCTGGCCAGCCAGGGAGGTTGAGCTAAAGGAAGTATCCAGATGCAGGAGCCAGGAAGGGCTGTGCCTCACTTGCTAGCTGCAGGAGGGACTGGGACTGGCCAGAAGGACCTGGATGGGGGGGAGGCACCCTGAAACACTGTATGTACAAGACTAATTAACTGGTAATGTTACTGGTGATGGCAAACCACTGTGAATAAAGAACACTTTTGGCAAAGATCCTGCATGGGCTGGGTTTATTGTGTACAGATCCTGCAAGGACTCATCCCTCAGGGCCCTGTCCTGTTACACCACAGATTTAATATTTCTACAATTTCATATTCGTGTTCGTTCTTAAGGAATGGCTACAATGTGTACAATGGCACAAACTTTAAATTGAAAACTGATAATGCTGTTATAGTTCTGGTCGGTGTGCTAGAGCTTGAGACAGTTGAGCAAAGGGGTAATGAAATGCACATGTTCACATTATTTGCTGCATTAGGCAGCACGCCAGTGCCATTGTGATTCTATACAATGTGTTCAGCCTTGAACAAATACAACTAACTGAGCCATACTGAACCTGACTGAACAGAGCCTGAAGGGGTATTACACTGCATTCTCCATACTCTCCGTGCTAAATAAATTATTAATGAAAGAAATTGGGACAGCAATATATATGTTCATCAAAAACGTTATTTTGTTGAAATCTCTTACAGCAAATGCATGTTGAATGTTCCAGTTGAGGAAAGAGGCAGAATAATGCTCCAATAAATTAAAATGAGTCTTCTGGCATAAAAGCCCTGTTGAGGCCATTGGTATTATCTAACAAATTCAGAATATAGATCTAAGAATATACAAGCTTATAAATATCCTTCAAGCTTTGCGGGATTTATTTGCCTGTTTAGAAGAAGCTTTATGCTTCTGCATATTTAACATTGCCTTATATTTTATTAAACCTAACCATAGTTTTACAAAATGTTTTTTTTTAAATAATTTGAAAATAATTTTAATACACTCAATTGAATCTTTCAGCAAGCTGCATACTTGTGACAATGTAAATGAATAATGAAAGAGCACAGCATTGTAGAACTGATGTCAATACAATTTGCCTTTGACACTGCTGACCACTTGCTTCTATTGGACTCGCTTTACTCTTTGGGCTTCCGTGGCTCTGTCCTTGACTGGTTCTCCTCCTACCTCTCGGACCGCTCCTTTAAAGTCTCGCTCCCCGAGTCAAACTCCTCCTCCCTTTCCCTTTCAGTTGGGGTCCCCCAAAGCTCCATCCTCAGCCCTCTCCTCTTCTCTATTTACACCCTGTCCCCTGGCAAACTTATTGCCTCCCATGGATTCCAGTATCATCTCTACGCTCTATCTTTCTACCCCCTCTCTCTCCTCTTCTGTCCACTCACGCCTCGTCAACTGCCTCTCTGATATCTCCGCCTGGATGTCCCGACGTCAACTCAAGTTCAACATGGCCAAGACCGAACTCCTCATTTTTCCTCCCTCCTCTTCCTCTCCCTCTAACCTGCCCATCTGCATCGATGGAGTCACCATCCATCCTGTTCTCCAAGCCCGTAGCTTGGGCTTCATCTTTGACACGCACCTCTCTTTTAAACCTTACATTGACTCTGTTGCCAAATCCTGCCGATTCGCCCTCCATAACATTGCTCGGATCCGCCCCTTTCTCTCTACCTCCTCGGCCAAAACCCTTGTTCATGCCATGGTTATCTCTCGCCTCGATTACTGCAACCTCCTCCTTGCTGGCCTCCCTCGCTCTCACCTGTCCCCCCTTATCGCAATCCAAAACTCCGCTGCCAAGGTCATTCACTCTGCCCGTCGCTTCGACCATGTGCAGCCTCTCCTCTTCTCTCTTCACTGGCTCCCCCTTCCTGAACGTATCCTGTTTAAACTCCTGGTATTCACGTTCAAAACACTCCACAACCAAGCTCCCCCTTACCTCTCGGACCTAATCTCCCTACGCACTCCTGCACGCGCTCTCCGCTCTTCCTCTGTCCCCTCCCTCACTCTCCCTCGTTTCTCCTGCTCACCTAACCGCCTTCGACCCTTCTCCCTCGCTGCCCCCCATGCCTGGAACTCCCTCCCTGCCCACATCCGCCTTGCCCCCTCCCTCCGCTCCTTCAAATCCCTCCTCAAGACCCACTTTTTCCTCGCCGCCTTTCCCAATGCCTGCTAGTCGTTCCCCATATACTTACTGTCTGCCCTCCTCTGCAGACTGCTGCAACCAACCTGATTGTAACCAAGCCAAGCACACGCACCTGAGACTTCGCATCCGCCTGAATGTTTGTTTGTCTTCTCCCCTGTCTCTCCCACTGTCCCCTCTCCCTGTCTCCCCCTCCTTGTCTTTTAGATTGTAAGCCACAAGCAGGGACCGCGGCTATTTCTATGTTCTGTACAGCGCCAGGCACATGGCTGGTGCTATATAAATGTTTATAATAATAATAATAATAATAATAATAATTGGATTTTGTTCAATGCCAGTAACAAGCTTGGCATTATTATAATTATGCATGTTAATAATGCCCTACATGGTGAGGCAGCAACCAGCTTCAGAAAGCACCTGGAATTACAGTGGAAACAGACACCTAGTAGGAGCGGAGGAGGGCGGGGTTGTATTATCCTCTCAGTTCTGTATTGCTTTATTCTTTCTCCAACCCTGTCCCCGTCCTATGTTTCAGCACACCTGTTAGTGTGCAGTGATCAATCAAGATTGATTAAAGCTGACCTGTACTTCCTCGCTATCTCATTTGTGCTCCCATTGTCTCATCCATCTGTTTTCTCTTGTTAAAGATTTTATATCATCCAAACAGGACTACTTTGTGTGTGTGTCTTACCGTTGGCTGTACTAGTAGTTCTTAAGCTGTTTGGCCCTATAGCCAAAACCAAAAGCATAACCCTCAACATTTCTTAAGACCACTATGGTATGTAGCCAGCTGAGACAGTCATAGCCAAGTATGTGCTCATTGCAGGCTGGCCACAGCAACACATAACCAATAGCTTTGGGCATTGTAGCTATTGCTGGGAGTGGGGGCTCGTGAATAGCCATAATGCGCATAACAGGATCAAAGACTGTTTCTGTAGCCTAGGCTGGTTTTGTGTGTCAGTTGCCCAGACTTCTCAGATAAGTTTGGGAACCACTGACCTAGCATAAATAGGGTCTGACCTATGAATGGGTCTCCTCAGCATCACTGCAGTAACAATTATTTCAATTACCTACATCAAGCACACAGCAAACAGCTCTCCACATACTTCAAACAATCCACAGAGCAAGGTTTTGGAGAGAACCATACTGTGAACACATGTTCTCTCAGATAACAGAAGTGGATGTATTATGGATAAGCAGTGAGATACTCAGGGAGAAATCCAGCTCTATCAATCACAAAACTTCCACTGACATCAAGGGAGTCACGTTCTGTCTCTTTCACACGGGGAGAAGTGAAAGACTGACAATTTGGGAGGAGTCTTTCTTCCCAAAGAATGGAATTGGTGTCTAAAGTTACAATAAAAAGCTACCTAAGCCTAGTTTCTCAGCTGGAAGTGAGAGGCTACTTAGAAATCTAGGATTTGATTTCTTAGCTCTAATGGGAGTACTCACAACAAATAGCACTGAACTGTGCAACATGAAGGGGGGATTCATTACAGTATCTCTTTCTTTCCTGAAAAAGGCACAGTCCCAAAATTTGCATCCTTTCACCAACAGCCGTTGGTTGAATAAAAGTTCTTATATTACTTTGTATCTCATGTCCCAATATCTTGCACTCAGAAAACACTTTCTGCAGAGAACGTTGACAGATTCAGGATAAGGTAAAAATGAAATAGGACTTTTCCCCCACCCCCTTTTTATTGGACTGAGGGAAGGAAGCTTGTGAGGGTTTGAATATGACATCTACTTTAGCTGCTGTGCATTGTAGCTGGGACCTGGCAACTCCCACCGCCCCCCCCCCCCCATAGGATACAGAGCAAAACTTAACGAGTTTTTTATGTGGTAGTTCAAACAGATGGGAGAGTGCTCACGCAGGCAGCCTCCACGCACTCCCACCACCATGGACCAGCCCTGCAATCAACTCATACGGGCGGCTGTTCCCCATCCCCCCTGGCCAGCAACAACCCCCACCCCAAACTTCACCTGGCAACAACCCCCACCCTAAGTCCTGCCCAACTGTCCACCTTCTGCCGTGACACACAGCCCCGGACACCATGGAAATGGCTGCAGCAGCCAGTAACCCCTTCCTGCCCATGATCCCAGGAGCTGGTGTATTCAGCAGTCCTGGCCAACAGAGGCACACACTGGGTGGGCCACACAAGACACTGCTGTTTTCCATGGCTTTGGCTCTTTTATCATGCGTCACGAGAGAGGTTTATTGTGCTCTAACCCAACGCCTGACGATACTCAGCTGTACCTCTCTTTTTCTACTGACCCAGACCCTGCTGTCTCGTTGCTCTCCCAAAGTTTGGAGGGCGTGGCGGAGTGGATGCGGCTGAGCAGACTGAAGCTCAACCCTGATAAGACGGAGGTGATGTTGGTGGGGAGAGCGAAGGGGGTGGTGGCCCCCCTGGTTGGGGGGGTTCGCCCTCCTATAGCTCAGCAGGTTCGGAGTCTGGGGGTGATACTGGATGCAGACCTTTGTCTGGAGCGGCAGGTGGAGGCAGTCGCTAAGGCTGCTTTCCGCCAGCTATATCTAGTACGTAGGCTGCGTCCGTATGTCTCCGGCCCGGACCTGGCCTCCCTCATCCATGCCTTCGTCACCTCGAGGCTCGACTACTGCAACGCGCTCTACGTGGGGCTTCCCTTGTTCTTGGCTCGGAGGCTGCAGCTAGTGCAGAATGCGGCGGCTTGTCTTCTTACGGGGACGGGCCGCCGGGAGCACATTACACCCGTGCTCCGAGCTCTGCATTGGCTGCCGATAGCGTGCCGAGCCAAGTTCAAGGTGCTCGTGATGATCTACAAAGCCCTACACGGTCTCGGCCCCTCATACCTTAGGCCCTCTGCGCCCCAGAGGTGCCTTCCTGGAGGTCCCCCGTGTTAAACGGGGGGCCACAATGGAGAGGGCATTCTCGGTAATGGGGCCACGGCTATGGAACTCCCTTCTGGAGGAAGCTCGCCTGGCCCCATGCCTGTTAACATTCTCGCGAAGTTGTAAGACCTGGCTGTTCGCCCAGGCCTTTGGGATGGAGGGTGAGTAGGGTGGGTTTTTTTTAGTTCCCCCACCTATTTTTGGTTTTTATGATTGTATCTAGCCCTGTTTTAATATTTTGTAATATTTATGATGACTTTTAACTGATTTTATTGTGTTTTAATGTATGGAAGCCGCCCCGAGCTGCGTGGCAGAAGGGGCGGGGTAGAAATTTATAAAATAAATAAATTAATAAATAAACGTGGTGGTGTATTTCACATGTGTCTTTTAAGAGCTCCCAGTAGGGCTGTGGGCAGGACCAGGGAGGAAGTGGGTCCATAGACCTGTCTGCTCGTAGGTGGGTGCCCCGGTTCATACAGGCAAAGGAATATATGGGTGCCTGTCCCCACACACTTTTTTGGCTTCCCCACACGGGGCACTCTGGATTTTTCAGTAGTGTTCCATGCATGTGTGGCCATGAGTGGGTGCTGTGTGGGTCATGGGAGTGTGCACCCCCCCCCATGCTACCTTCAAAGGGGCATTTGGGTGAGTGGTTAATGGATGCCCATGCATGGTAGCATCTTACATCCTATCTGTTGACTAACAGGGCTTTGTGCTTATCAGTTTGACCACCTAGGCAGTGGGGGCTTTTTGGGGGGTCAATTTCTCCAACAAGGAGTTGCAGCAGGGAGTTTTCTCTTGTCAGTTTCACCAGCTGGATTGTCTGGCTTTATGCTGCCACTTGATGGGCTCCCCCTGTTGGTCAGGGTCCATAATATGGCAGCATGAACACTGCACCATGAGATGTGCCATCCAGGAAGGACTTTTAGGGAAATGAAGTCATGCGTTTGGCAAAAGGGACTTTCTGCCAAGTTCAGTGGACTTTCCATTTAACAATCAAGTCCCAGATAAACAGTTCCTAAGCACATGATCATGCAAGACCTGCAAGTATTATTGCCTGAAGAGGTGGAAAATACATGTGAGCTGAGCAACTGAAACATGTACCACTCAGATACCAAAAAAGCAAATAAGAGGAAACAATGCAGGCTGCTGGAAGTGCTGTTATATAGAATTCAGTGCTAAAAGCTTAACCTTTGGAGCTCCATCTGACATTTTTATTTTCTACGTGAGCCATATGTTCACTTATCAAGCTATCTGGGCTCATTTAGTTATTAGATAAAGCAGTTAACAAAAAGGGTGTTTTTCAATGTTATGGTTCCCACTGCTGCCACGGGAGTGGTGGTAAGAGCTGTCACATTTGCCCAGCCTCCAAACAAATGTGATGTTGGCTGGGCAAATGCATGGGCGTGTGTCCCCCCCCCACGTGCAGCATCCCCCCAGCAGCCACTGAAGCTGCCATAGTGCCTGCCCTTCACCACTCCGAACCACAGTAAATCAAGTCAGCTTTCAAACATAAAAGTCTACTTTACTCCGGATCACGACTGTGATGTGGGCTAGCCCAGGCTGTGATGTGGAGATTACCCCAAGTCATAGCCCGGGCTAGCCCCCACCATGGTTGGAAGCCAACCTGCGCTAACATCTGGTGGGAGCATTTTGGCATGATGGCGGTGCCCGGGTTAATCCGCACTAAAGCAGTTTAAATAAACTGTGCCACCATCACATCTGAAAACACCCAAACTTAGCCTTCAGGCCAACTTCAGAAGCTGACCATTCAATCAGTATACAGTGACTCAACACCTAGGGTCTCAGCTCGCTTTCCATGGGCTGCTTCTTAGAGTTTCCCTCGTCCCCACCCTGGGGGGGTCATTCTGATTGCTATGTTTCTGTCACTGCTCAGCCCTCCTGGTGGGTAAGTTCCCACACGACCAGCCCCTGACACGAGGTATGAAGACACAGGATAACTATTCTTGAGACAAGATTTTTTCTATAATTTATTTACAAGTGCCGCCACCAGTATATACAGTGGGCGATGTCTCTCCAGGCTACCGTAACACGGTCAGGCATCTGGGCTCTATCCCCATTCTCCGGAGACAATACCTCCTGAACTACCCACTTATAGGTGGAGCTGAGGTTTTGTTAAAAATACAACAATCGTAAATGTAAAAACAGGGACCTGAGCCGAGCTGCCTTCCCTCCCTCCCCCGTGACAAGGCACTGGGGGAGGGAGGGGGGAGAAGGGAAGAGAGGGTGGCCATGCCTCCCCTTTAAAAGAGAACGCGTATGAAAAATACATGTTGCAGGGCTGCACTGATTCCAGTACAGCCCTGCATCATGTAGTTTTCATAAGCGTCCTCTTTTAAAGGGGAGGTATTTCGCCGTGTAGCCACCACCTCGGCCGCCTCCCACGCTTCCCGCCACGCGCGCACCCAGCCCAGCAGCCTCTCTGCTTCGCTCCCCGTTGACATCCAGCCTGATGCTTCAGCCAGCCAAGGACAGGACAGGACATGCTACCCCAGCTTTTGATTGGTCGATCAGGAAAGGGGGAGGGGGGGCTTGCTTTTAGCTGGTTTATACTGTCGCGATGGAAACGTCACCCTGTCATGTGACCAGCTCCAGCAGCTGTGTGTCCAGGCGGCGGCAATTGTCTGTCTCTTGGCGCCACCTGGCGGCCGTCTCCTTGCACCGCACATCCGGGCACCCGCCCCCCAGCATGGAGCGGGAGCAGCTGGGAGCTGAGGGAGGTCAGGGGCAGGGCGCAGAGGAGCCGCTCGCGGACTCTGTTTTTCTGGAAGAAGTGGCCGCCGCTGCGGCAGAAGCGCTGCCAGCGGAGGAAGATGGCAGGGGCTGCGAGGGCTTGTGGGAGCTGCCAGTGGAGGAATGCGTGCGCAGGCCTGAGTGCGGCCGCTGCAGGTGAGCGATGTGAGGCGCGAGGCTATGGCTGACCCGAGCAGCTGGAGGGAAATCTCGCCCCCTGCAGGCGTGGAGGTCGCAGCGCAGCTACCACAGCGCTGTGTCCTGCCCTGGGCGCGCTCCACCCCGGGGTGTGTTGTGTCACGCGCTCCGGGCGGGACTGAGGCAGGGGTAGTAGTGGGAAGGGTAGTCCGGGGCTTGCAGAGGGCCCTCTTCCAAGGAGGGCTAATGACTCGTTCCCTTTCAGACGCTCTCCCCACCAGCCCTGTTTGTGCGTGTGATGAGGCTAGATTGAAATTAGTACTTTGCTCCCGCGAAAGCACGCTCAGTTCATCCAAGCACGCTCGGCCTACGCTACCTTCCTTCGTCTTGCTCTCAGCTGCTGGGATCGGTTGATACACCCATTCAGAATGTGGTCAAGCGTTTCCTATTTCGGAAAAGGAGGGGCTGGGATGGTGCAGGGGGACATAGTGCAACAAAGGGGAGGGAGGGTACAGGGGGAAAGTGTCTGCTCATGACTGCGTGGAAGGAAGATAGCAGTAGGGCTTAGCTAAGACAGCAAGGTTTATCTTTTTTTGGAAGATCTTTGAGGGGGGGGGGATGTAATTTTTTGTTGTTGTTGAAAGGACAAATAATACTTTAATTGTCCTAAAATCTGTTGCGGGCACATTTGACCGGCTTGTGAAACAATGGCTGATGCTGGGTCTCAGCTATAATGAAATAATGCTAACTGCCACGTTTCCCCCTGTTGTGACAGTTTGTAAACTAGGTAGGGGAGAGAGAGGATTTAGGGCTAGCAAAATGTCATATGCAGGGGGATTTTTGGTATTAGTGAGAAAATCATACTTGGTCCAGGATCGCCGTAGCCCACTCGTGCCCTGTTTGGTCTGTGGTCAGCGATTTTTTAATAGGCCAAGATGCAAGAAAATAGCACCCATGAGAAGTTCTACTACCTGGTCCAGCTTTTTCCTAGCCCCCCACATCCCTGGCTGGTCTTTAATGGATAGAGGATTGCAGCCAGCAGAGTCTGTAATTGAGCATGGTAGTAGACCACTACACCATAGTTACAATGTGCAAACTAAAGCAGACACATCCGTTATTTCACCTTTGCAGTTGAGAATGAGCTTCAGCCATTGTTTTACCTTCAAGCCTGGCCAACCTGTAATTTTGCTCTGCTTCCCTGTTACATTTCCTCCTCATTAATGACTCTCGCTCCATCATACGGTCGTACATGCTCTTTTCCCGTCATTCGCCGTGCTGCGATGAGGCTTGCTGTTCATGGCCACAGTCCGCATCACACTCGGGTGCAGACACGTTGAAGTGAAAGAATTACTCAGGAACAAGTGGATTGTGGATCTGGCCCATGTCTGCTCCTCCCTTGTTTTTGGTACAACACATGCACATGCTTGTTCCCCTTCAAACCATTTCTCAGAACTGCTTGGGCAAAAGTGTCAAATGTTAACGTGTCAGCAAAAGGATTGATAATAGCTTCTGCAACCTTCAGTTCAAGTCCACATGTAGGCTGTTTTCACACTGGCACCCCCCACCGCGCAGGTGTGTGGTGAGTGGGTGGCACCTGTGTGAATGCTGCCTGCGGTGGGTGGGGAATGGGTGGGTGCCCATGGGATCACTGTGGGTGTGTGTGGTCCTGCATTCCATTAATCTCCACCCATGACCAATGCACGGAGCAGTGGGCTCCGATGCTCCATGCATGGAGATGGGTGGAGGTGGGTAGAGATGGGTGTGCGCCCGTGGGAACAGGTGCATACCCACCGTGGCTGCACACCCATCCACCCATTAGAAAAGGGCCATGGTTTGAGATAACAAATGGTTTAGTTGTCTCATCTCAGTCTTTTTTGCCAATGTTATGCTGTCCTGCTTTTAATCACATAATCCTGCAAGATTTTGCTGAGATCTGGAAAGAAGTGACTAACATCTCGGACTCTTAAAAACATATAGGTCTGTTTAATTTTACTCCAGTGCCATAGTCCTGAGTTTGTACATTTAGATAGATACCTCACATTTAAAATAGCCAATCAAGATTTCTGTAACTGAAGCATGAAGCAAAAATTCTTATGTATCTGTTTCTTTAAGCATGTGTATAGCACTGGAAGCACAGCATGCATCATTAGAACTTAAGTCATACACTAGCTGACAGAAACATGGAGAATCTTGGCCCATGTCTGCTCCTACAACAGGTGCGCATTCTTGTTCCCCTCCGAACCTTTTCTCTGAACTGCTTGGGCAAAAGAAGAAATCTTGTGTAGCACTTAGCCTGTGTAAATTTTTCACCAGAAGTTCTCTAACTGTGAATTGGTACACATGGCGGGTCATGCTGTCTGAGGATGTGGCCACAATCACAACTGATACGCTTTGCATAACTGCCTAGGGTGAGGGGATTCTATTTAAGTCTCAAAGGGCAGGAGGGGTCATACAGGCAAAAAAAAAAGGGGAACCACTGTTTTAGAACGTAGTCAAGCAGATACTGGTTTATATTCAGTAGTTGCTGCTGTCCTGTCTAGTCTTATTTCCGTTATCTTTTAATGGGGTTTGTTATGCCCTTATCACAGGACCCTATGCTTATGCCTCCATTTGAAGAGTCGCTGTCAATCCGAGTTTATTTTGAAAAGCCTGATTTTAGTTTGTCCAAATTATGTTTAATTCTCAAGTGACTTATATTTATTTATTTATTTTATTTTGTAAATTTATATCCCGCCCCATCCTGCAACGCAGCTCGAGGCGGCTAACAACAGTCAAAAACAATTAAAACAATTAAAAACAATTTAAAATATAAATATAAAATATCTCAATAAAACAGGGTAAAAGGACAGTAATAAATAAATAAACGGGCGGGGGATTAAAAAACTACCCTCCCTCCCAAAGGCCTGGGCAAACAGCCAGGTCTTACAGTTCCGCCGAAATGTTAAAAGGCTTGGGGCCAGGCGAGCTTCCTCCGGAAGGGAGTTCCACAGCCGCGGCCCTACCACCGAGAATGCCCGCTCCATCGTGGCCCCCCGCTTCACGCGGGGGATCTCCAGGAGGGCACCCCCGGCGGACCGCAGGAGCCGTTCCGGGGCGCGAAGGGCGAGGCGGTCCCTAAGGTAAGAGGGGCCAAGGCCGTATAGGGCTTTATAGATCATAACTAGGACCTTGAACTTGGCCCGGCACACTATGGGCAGCCAGTGCAGCGCTCGGAGCACCGGTGTAATGTGCTCCCGACGGCCCGTCCCCGTAAGAAGAAGAGCCGCCGCATTCTGCACCAGCTGCAGCCTCCGGGCCAAAAACAAGGGAAGCCCCACGTAGAGCACGTTGCAGTAGTCGAGCCGCGAGGTGACGAAGGCATGGATGAGGGAGGCCAGGTCCGGGCCAGAGACATACGGACGCAGCCTACGTACCAGATAGAGCTGGCGGAAGGCAGCCTTAGCGACTGCCTCCACCTGCCGCTCCAGCCGCAGGTCTGCATCCAGTATGACCCCCAGACTCCGGACCTGCTGAGCTACAGGGGGGCAAACCCCCCCAACTAGGGGGGCCACCACCCCCTTCGCCCTCCCCACCACCATCACCTCCGTCTTGTCTGGGTTGAGTTTCAGTCTGCTCTGCCGCATCCAATCCGCCACGGCCTCCAAACATTGGGATAGCACCGAGATAGCAGGGTCTGGGTCGGTAGAAAACGAGAGGTATAGCTGAGTATCATCAGAGTATGATCAGACTTGATGCACAATTCTGATTCCATTGAATTAAATGGCAGTTTATTGTGAATGCTTTTATTAAAGGCTGTTTTTAAACGGGATGTGCCCACGCAGGTCCACCCATCCCCCACCCACCTAAGTGCCCATCTAAAGGAGGTGTGGGTGAGTTCCCGCTCCCGTAACTCACACAGCACCCACTCATGCCCATGCACAGCGCACGGGAAAAATCTGGGATGCTCCATGCAGGGACAGGAGCGGGCGCTGCATGGATAGGGGAGCGCAAGCAGCCCGCACTCATCCCGGACTGTTTAAATTTCCCCCCGCCCCCTCCCAGTCACCAGACATGCCTGGGCGCTCCATGTGGTGCACATGGATCCACTCCCCATCCGTGCCTCTTAAAGAATTGCCAGTGTCAGAATTGCAACTTTATTTGTTGAGGGAGAAGTTTGTTCTGTTTTAGTAGAGGTTTTTTTGGGCTGGCGGCAAGCCCAGAATAATACCTAGAAGTCGCAACTTTCTTCACCCACTCTCCCTTTCTTCTGTACGTACTCCACCTATAATGTATTTTTGTTTGTTTCAGCTTTTTTGTGGTGGTGTTGGACACAGTTTTCATTTTCCAGGTGGACAAGGGGGTTGCACATGGTTCAACACTAAACTTAACTGGGTGCCACATCCTCCTCCTGAGTGGCAGGCATCATGTTGCTGCATAACCATGGTCAAAGGGCTGCTGTTTGAAATGTGGAAGTGCAGAATGCACATCTGCGCCTGGGGCATACTCCCAGGCGATCAGACCATACTTTGGCCATGTTCCGATGAACAGAGGTAAACTGAAGTAACTAGTTCAATTTAATTAAATTGAAGTAACTACTTGTACTTTTCCTACTCCTGAATAACTCAGTTAGAGATCTATCCTTGTGAGCACTTCAGGAGTAAAACCGAAATAAAACCCAAGTACGCTGAATTAACTTCATTGGAACGTGGCCTTAAGTGTTGACCATGCAGAGGGGCTGTGCTGGGCTTGAGGGTGGTGAGGGCAACACTGAGTATGCAAGTGAGTGCGTGATGGGCAATGATACTCCTTTCTGTGACTGAGGATTTAGCACCCACTTAAGTCTAGCATGACATTTTTTATGCATGCCTAACATCCTTGTGCTCCTAATAACCAGGGTTCTTAGCTTTCTCTTTCTGATGGCAAACCAGAGATTTCGCCTTTTTCCAGAGACTTTCACAGAAAATGGCAAAAAGTTGCAGGTTTGGGAGGTCGAGACAGCGAGGATGCAGAATGAAGCTGAGGGGAAGCAACCTGAAGGCATGTGCTGTAGGCAGGGGCTCTGCATTTGGAGCGGTGCCACAGACCTCCTGTGGGTTGTGGGGGGTAGGGGAACTATGAACTGGGGCGGTCAGGTCTTCTGGACCTTGGGAAGAAGGGATGTACAGGAGGTGGGCCTAATTGGGCCCATAGCAGCTCCCCCAAGTGCCAGCCTCTATATGGTCCCCCTTTCTGGTGGGCAGAGCAGTCTGGGGCCATGGTGGGAGGAGGAGGCAGTGATCACAGGCAGTGGTGGGGAAGCAAGCTAAAGGCATGTGCTGTGGGGGAGGGAGGGACTCTGCATTTAGAGGGGTGCCACAGACCTCAAATTGTTCTTGTTTTCCCCCCGACTGCTGGTGGGAGAGGTTACTGCAAAATTACATGAAATGAAAATATTACAATAAAATGTGGTGGTCTAACTCATACCTATATATATTGTGGTAAGGGAAAGTCAACTAGTGTTTACATTTAATCACAGAAAAACAGGGATTTTGTTTTTTTATTAGAGAATTTATTTATTTTTATCAGAGGATTTCCAATTTTTGTCACAGAAAACTAGGAACCCTGCTGATAACAAGGACTGCACTGATTAGTAGTTGCCATCAGACAATCCTAAAACAGTGAAGTTCATGTGCCACAAGTGTTACCAAGTGCACAAATCAAACAAAATGGAAAAACCGAGAAAACTATTGTGTGTTTGAGCTATGCGATCCCCTTGCTACAGAACTTCATAGTCAAATTGTGAGGTGTCTTCATTGTTCCAAATAAGCACACACTTGTATTTGCAGTATTGAAGCAAATATTTGTATGTCTCTGAATTTGTATGTGCATGCTTTAAAGTCATCAATATCTCTTAAAACAATTTAATAATTTATGTATGTAGTGCCTCCCCACCAAATAGTGCTCAGTGCACTTTACAAAAACAGCATACCTTAACTTAGCTTAATATGTTTAAAATCCATTCAGTCGTTCTTTGGAGTGAGTTCCTGAAACATCCATGAAAGTGTGTTGGAAAATAGCTTTGTACTGCCATCTAATGACTGCCTGTATACTTTCTCCAAACTTACATTTTTAGATTTGATTAAAAAAGGAAAAGCTTATTAAACAGACTTTCTTTTTTCTTAACACTCCCCCCTCGCCCCGCCCAACTGCACTGATCTTAGAAGCTTGATCGTTCACTCAGAGGAGCTGAGCTGCATGGATATAGTGAAATGGGTGCTGGTTCACTGTGCAGATAAGGCCATTGCTAAGAGGGTATGCAATAATAAAATGCATAAAAATTCAAATCCAATTAAAGAACTCATTAACTTCTAGCATATCTTTCTCAACTTGTGGCAGAGTGAAACGGTTCCGATTCTTCATGATTACAGTAATGACCACAGGGTTCACAACGGCAGTGTGATGATTATAGCGCCACTAAGAATGCAAGCATCTATAAGCATAGAAGTAGGAGCTATCTGTATATTTAGGAAGATAAAACTGCTTTTATTTACACTTGGAATGCTATCTTAAATAGAAGAGCTAGGAATATTTTTATTTTAAACGAAGACCAATGTATACACGAGACGGATGTATGTTGATGCATTATGTCCACGTACATTACAGATCTTTAGACTTTTGTTGTAAGGTGGTTATTCTAGATTGCTTTGGGTTAATGAACTTTGCATGTGTTTTATGTTTAAGTCAACCATTCTGTACATCCATGAACCTGTCCTATAGATGTCAGATCACAAACTCAAGCCAGGGTGTTTCAGTTAAAGGGGAGCTAAGCAGGTTTGTCATAGGTTGAAAACAAATGAGACAGCAGTCCGTGAGTCACCTGCTCATCAGTTTGGTGGCTGCCAAACTCATGTCCACCTCGGGGCGGACGGGCAGCTGCTACCAGATGCGTCGTCCGAAGAAGATCGGCGACACAGCCCAGACTAAGGGCTAATCCGGGCTAATGTGTGCCCTCCTGTCTGTTAGGCCCCACCCAGCCCGGCTGCAGGACAAGTTCCGAGAATAGGGCCCAGAGTAGTGCACTCACCCGGGCCTTCCAAACAGCTGATGGGGGCAGGGGGGCTGAGTGAGCGTGCTCCCCCCGATCAACTGTTAGCCTTTTTCTCTCAGGTCTATTCGCATGAGCAGGCAGAACTGAAACTGAAAAGGGTCCTATTCTTTGAAGCTTTTAGGATTTTATAGGTGCAGGGATGATTGTCCCTTTTTATTATGAAATTTAAGGTTGTTGCCAAATACAAGAAGGCTAAAATGTGGTTTTGGAAATGCCTAGCAGGACTCATTTTGTGTTTCCCAACATAGCATACTCTAACAAACACCTTTTTTGTCTCATCCCCTTGCAAACTTTTAATAACAGGATGTCCCTTCTCTACAAAGGATTTCTCAAATAGACATTTTGGATTTTCGGTGGTTCTTGAATAGCAGTTGTTTGGCTGTGGTTTTGTTTATTTAAAAAAAGATTATTTTGTCAAATGACCATGCTTGGAATAAACAATACAGATTACTTGCCTCTAGGAAATATAGATGCAGCTTTAATGTCAGAGTAATTTCTTGGTAAATAAAATAAGGCACATGAGTTGTGCTTTTTTTAAAATGCTAGAAAATGTTTTAGTAAATTAATGGAAGCACCTACTAGCAACTACATGTTGAGTGTGTTCTAAAATGGGGCATAAAATCATAGTTTTTAAAGCTTGGTGAGTAGTTGGTATAAATATTTTGGCTCTGACTTAATCATCTCTATGGCAACTGAACCAATTATGGCTTTCTCTTAAACTACATTGTGTAGCTACAGAAAACATGGCAGCATTCTGCATCTTTAGTAGATTTCTTGGTTACTATAGTTCATTCGGTTAAAAAAGTTGAAGTTTTAGTGACTTGGGCATCTCTTCATTTTATTGAAAAAGGCTGCCTGGGGTGCAGAGTTGTGGGCAGGTATTTCTGTATAGCAATTGCTATGCTAGAAGACAGAAGAAAAGTTTATACACGTAGAATAAGAATTCTACTTGTGGAACATCTGAGGAATCAAGACCCAGGATTTATTATTATTATTATTATTATTATTATTATTATAAACATTTATATAGCGCCAGTCGTGTGACCTGGTGCTGTACAGAACATAGAAATAGACGCTGTCCCTGCCTGTGGCTTCCAATCTAAAAGACAAGGAGCGGGGACAGGGAGAGGGGACAGTGGGAGAGACAGGGGAGAAGACCGACAAACATTCAAGCGGATGTGAAGACTCAGGTGCGTGTGCTTGGCTTGGTTGTTACATGCAGTTATATATTTAAACCTGCCATTCTCTCTAGACATCTTGGGTGTTTTCCCTTCTGTGTGGAGGTCCACTGGGAACACCTTGAGAAATGCTGCTTATTCAGGTTGGCCCTGCCACTACTACTGCTTTGTTGTGCTTCACCTTCAGAACAACAGCTGGTACGTAGCAACCGTGCCAGGTTTGCCTAAAGAAGCAGCAGCCTTAGTAGCTCCACGGAGTTCCCTGCCCTTACAGTGGAAGGAGGTTTGTTGCTGGTGGGGCAGGCTGCTGGCCCATCTAAATCTTACCCCTCCCATTTTGTGCTCTCAGGAAAAATAAATCTTTTGTAGACAGCCATGCTACATCTGATGAAACCTTTATGCATAAATTTGGAGTAATGTAAGGTAATGTAAATTTGATGATGAACTTTGTGGTCATTTTAATTACGTTAACATTTTGGTACATTGTACTTGATTGCATGGTACATCTGAGGCTCTCATTGTGGGTGTAAAGATACCTGATTAACTGAAGGTAGACAATGTACAGCAATCTTGCATGCTATATTTTGTTTTTTTTTGTTTAAGCAAAATTTAATGCACTTAACAGCATAGGTCGGGATGGGTAAAGTGTCTTAATCCTGAGATCTGCATCTGTTTACCATGAGGGTGGGGGGCAAAGAGCTGCATGTGGTTCTAGAGGCAGAGTTTGTCCACTTCTGTATTTATTGATTTTTTTAAAAAAAAATTATCTGCTTGCACAAGCAGCTTGAGGCAGCTAACAACATTTAAAAACATATAAAATTAACCCCACAATAAAACCCCCACCCTAACCCAACACACCCATCCCGTCTCCCTCAGAAAAGGCCTGGCAGAACAGCCAGGTCTTACGCTGTCTACGAAGGGAGGGGAGGCCAGGTGGACCTCCCAACGGGAGGGAGTTCCACAGCCACAGAGCAGCCACCAAGAACACCCTCCTCATGGTTGACACCCAGAATACCTCAAGGAGGGCGTCCCTGGCCAACCGCAGAGACCGGTCCAGAATACGGAGGGTGAGGCAATCCCGCAGATAGATGGGGCCCAGGCTGTTCAGGGCTTTAAAGGTCAAAACCGACACCTTGAATTGGGCCCAGAAGACTTGGCAGCCAATGCCGAGAACGGAACACTAGAGTAATGTGCTCGCGACGACTCGTCCCCTTAAGGAGATGAGCTGCCACATTCTGCACCAGCTGCAGTCTCCGGACTGTCACCAAGGGTAGCCCCATGTAGAGCGCATTGCAGTAGTCTAATCTTGAGGTAATAAAAGTATGGATGATTGTGGCAAGGTCTGAGTCCGAGACATATAGCCTGAGTCGTTGTACCAGATGTAATTGGCAGAATGTGCCCTTTGCCACAGCCGCCACATGGACATCCAGGTGGAGCTGCGGATTAAGGAGCACCCCCAGACTACGGACCTAAGATACCAAGGGAGGCCGGACTCCATCAATGATGGGGGCCATCATGCCCCCGGCTTTCCCCACAACCATAATCTCTGTCTTGTTGGGATTCAACTTCAAGCAACTCGCCCTTATCCAGTCCCCAGCAGCCAACAGACACCAGGTAAACACTGAGACTGCCTGACTTGGGTCTGATGAAAAAGAGAGAGATAATTGGGTGTCATCAGCATATTGATGACACTTTACACCAAACTCTCTGATGACCTCCCCCAAGGTCTGCATATATATATTGAATAGGAGGGGGAATAAGATAGAACCTTGCGGGACTCCACACGTGAGGTCTCGGGGAGAAGATGAATAATCACCCAGCACCACCTGCTGAGTTCTCCCGGCCAGGAAGGAGTGGCATCATTCAAGAACAGTTCCGTTCACCCCTGCCCGGTCCTGCAACTGAGTCACCAACAACTCATGGTCAGCGGTATCAAATGCAGGTGAAAGATCTAATAGGATCAACAGGGTCGAACGACCGTGGTCCGTCCAACTTTCAGTAGAGGTCATCAACCAAGGCCACAAGCGCAGTCTCCGTGCCATAACCCGGACGGAAGCCAGACTACGAGGGATCCAAGAAACTGATCCGGTCCAGATTCTCCTGAAGCTGATGAGCCACCACCCGTTCAATAATCTTCCCTAAATAGGGGAGGTTAGAGACCGGCCGATAGCTGGCCTGGGCACCAATGTCCAATGGTGGCTTTTTGAGCAGCGCCGCACCACTGCTTCCTTGAGGCAGTCAGGCACCCTGCCCTCCCTAAGGGGGAGGCATTGACTGTCCCGGTCAGCAACTGCCCTAGTGTCTCCCGACTGGCTTTAACCAGCCAGGACGGGCATGGATCTAAATCACAGTAAGTGGCTCAAACAGATCCAAGAACAGCCCCAGCATCAGAGGATGACATGCATCAAAATTCATTCCATAAAACAGGACAAGATGGCGCTTCAACTGCCTCTAGTTCACCCACCGTTAAAAGTGCAGCGTCAAAACCATGATGAATTTGAGCGATTTTTATCTGCAAAAAAGTCCACAAACAAGTTACAGCAAGCATTCGATAACTCTGAATCCCAGGCAGAGGGAGGCAGGACTGATCAGCCCCCTCACCACTTGGAAAAACTCAGCTGGACTACCAGATGTGATGAGGGCAGCAAAGAAAACCTTCTTTGCTGTCCACACCGCCATGGCATAGGTACATAACCAGACTCTGTCGCAATCGATTAATTTCAGTGCGAGAGCAACGCCACCGTCGCTCTAACTGCCGCCCTTCTCACTTCATCTAGTGCAGCTCCTCTGTATACGGGGGGGAACTGCGTTGTTGGCAATTCGAGAGTGGACACCTGGGAACTGTACGGTCGATTGGTCTCCATCAACACAGAGTTCTAAAAGGTCACGAGGTTATCAAGTGAACGGCCAGCGAAATCAGTGGGAATATCCTCCAGAGCATTCCGAAACCTCTCTGGTTCCTTAAGCATCTGGTGAACCAATTGTCTCTGCAGCCTCCCAGGGACCGACGTGTGCCAGGATACCGGCCTGGAGGAGATAATGATCCGTCCATGACAAGAGCACTGTTGACACCTCCCCCGCTAATGGATCCCCCGCCTCAAGGCTGGTGCAAAATATCATATCCTGGGTATGTTCTGTGATTATGTGTGGGGCCAACAACTACCTGAGACAGGCCCATGGTTGCCATGGCAGCCATGAATTCACGCTCCACCCCTCCAAGACCGGCATCAGCTTGGATATGGAAGTCCCCCAGGACCACCATCCTGGGGACTGCAAGACCACCTCCGACACCAGTTCAGTCAGAGCGGGCAGAGAAGCTGCTGTACAGGTAGGTGCATGGTATATCAGCAGCAACCCCACTCTGCCTCCAGTCAAATCCTCCACCTGGTGTTGGCTCTCAATTCCCATTATAGGTTGCACAGGAAATCTCCTCACAGACCATGTCTCCTTAAAAAAATAATAATAATAATAAAAAAAAATGGCTACATAGCCCCCCTGTCCCTCCAGCCATGGCTGATGCTGGACGGAGTACCTGTCTGGAACAATGTCCGCCAATATAGACCCTGGCTCAGTGTCCAGCCAGGTCTCCGTAATACATGCAAAGTCAGCTGCCTGATCCAGGATTGCCTCCAGCACTGTAGTTGACTTATTGGCAACCAACCTCGCATTTACCAGCATCAAACCCAAGGCCAGGTGCCCTCTGATTAATGTTCACCATCTAACCGGGGCCACTGAGTGGGGCAGGTATTAAACATCTGTCCTGTCTCACAGATCTAACTCGCTCCCCAAAAGGACCATAATTCCCGTGGCCCGTCACAACCCCTATGGCTGCGGACCCTCCCAACCCCCCCCGTGCTCCCCTCTCACAGGAGGATACCCCTCCCTATAGGGGTTGTATCCCTCCCTCACGCTGGGGTGGTGGCCCCTTCCTAACCCAATCCCATAGCCCCCCCTTCTCATAGGGAGAGCAATACATTTCAAGAAAAAAACCCTCCTCAAGCACCCCTTCTCCATCTCTATGAAACACCCCTAACCCACCCCCGGACCTCCACAGTACTGCCTGCTCAACTGTATGGCATACATAATAAGTGTGATCTGCATCTGCAAGCTGCTTGATGGACAATGAAGTGGGAATGTGAAGCACTTTTGAACATAGACAGGGCATGAAATTTCAGACTATGACCTCTGGGAACCAGAAAAAAAATAATCAATTGCCAGACTTTGTCCTGATATTAAACCATTCTTGCCCCACTACACCCCTGAACCACTCACCAGCCTCAGTTTTCTGGGTGCCAATAGCTCCAGCACCCCTGCAAATTTTTTGCGTTGGCATAGATATGGTATATGTGTTCTAGCTAGTACGTTACTGCCAGAAGCATGACTACCTGGCCTGGGACAAGACATTTGGAGTGGGCTCAGGAACTATCAGACCCAAAGCCAGGAGTCATGTAGTCATACTGTTGGGAACTAGAAGTTGGAACTAAAACAGAAGACCAAGACAGGATCAAGAGCAGGAAGCCAGGTCTTCTAGACAAGCCAGAAAGTTGTCGTATTGCACGGAGAGTTGAGGAGTGGGGAGGTTTGATATCAGCCAGTTGAGTACGAGTACTACAATACTAGGTTTGCACACCAGGTCTTGCATGAATATGAATGACTTGGCCCGCATGTCTGCCTCGGACACTGCAGATCTGCTTGCTCACTATTACTGTCGCTGTTGTTCTCTGACCCAGTTTTAGTGCCTCAAAACCTTTTGATTATTTATATTCTTAAAATTCGAGCTGTAGACGGTCATCCTTATTATTTTTAGTTTTTACTGTATTGTTGCAGGTATTACAAACACCGATACGTAAGAAGAGCAGTCTTATTTGTGCATGACAGATAAGGTTCTTCTGTTGAAAACAAATGACTTGCTAGTTGGATAGACATTTTTTTTAAAAACCATGTTTTTTCACTTATGTTAACAAAAATGTTGTGTAATTATCAAGTGATGTCTAAAGAACGCCCCCCCAAAAAAAACAACATTGCTATGCTACGTCATTAAATATTAATAAATCTTTTTTTAAGCAAAGTTATTTAAGAAGTTTTCCATGTGGAAAAACTCAATTTTGTTTATTAATATCACCCTCATGATTATAGCTAATTGCAAAACAAAAACAATTTTTAGAATCGCACATCGTTGCTGTTAAATGTCAACTGTTCATGACACTATATATATCTGAGTAGCTGTGCTGATTTCAGCAGTGTCAATTTAAAATGGCAGAACAGATTATGGCAGGAATTGAATGAGACAGTAGCCCACTGGAGTTCGTGTTTGGTCCGTGCAGCTCCCAAACATAAGGTTAGTGCATCCAGCCTAATAAATGGGTAGACCCCTGCCCGTATTCCATGTGGTTGCGGCAGCTTCCAGCAGTGGTGCTAGCTATCTCCTTTCCCATGACCACCACTTAGCTGAGAGGCATGCTAGAGCTCTCCGTTGCAGTCTCCCACCCTGCCTCTCAGTGGCCTGGGGCTACGATATCATCACTGTCATCTCTTGCTTCTCTGGGAAGCCAGAAACTTGATAAAGCAATTGATACAGACCTTTCCCATGGTTACATAGAATACAGCTATTGGGGCTGCCTTTGCAATACCTTTTTAAAAATTTGGCCACAATCTTGCAATTACTTACTTGCAAGTAGTCTCATTGGGCAAAAACAGAAATGATGCCAGGTTGCCATGTCCCGGGCTAACCTGATGCAGGCAGCTTGGTGCGTGCCGGGTCAGGGTGCAAAAGAGAGATGCGCCTGGCTGGGCCGACAGCTGCACAGTCCTGGAGTGGAGAGAACAGGAAACATGTGGCCGGTTGCCCTGTGCTGTGCCCAGCGCCCCAGCCCCACAATGGCAGGCAGCCACGGCGGCCAATGGCAGGCAGCCACGGCGGCCAATGGCAGGCAGCCACGGCGGCCAATGGCAGGCAGCCACGGCGGCCAATGGCAGGCAGCCACGGCGGCCAATGGCAGGCAGCCACGGCGGCCAATGGCAGGCAGCCACGGCGGCCAATGGCAGGCAGCCACGGCGGCCAATGGCAGGCAGCCACGGCGGCCAATGGCAGGCAGCCACGGCGGCCAATGGCAGACTGGCCCAGAAACAAATGTCCAGCCCCAGGGCAGCCTGCTTTGGCCTGATCGGGCAGACTGTAGCGCAGGCTATGACCTCTGGAGGCTTTCCGAGGTCAGCTGCCAGCACAAACCCTAGTCAACATCTGGCAGCCCCTGCACACATGTGTAGGCAGGGTTCATGCCCAAGCATGCCTCACTGAGCCAAACTACTGTCAAGTTTTTTTTTTTGTTTTTTTTTTTACCCTTTGACGCTAATGGGATTATTAACAAATAAGTGGTTTCAGGATACTGGTCTTAAAATTCCGAATTACTTTCAAACTAGTTGATGATATTTGTAGTGTGTTAGACCACACTGTAGGGGAGAAAAGTGGGACATATTAGTTGAGTATTTTCATTATTATAATATTATCCTATTCTTTTCAAAATAAGAATCTTTGTCTGGTAAAGTAATTGCGCTGAAGAAATACATAGCTATATGTTGATTAATTTTGTACTTGTTTGAAATATGACCTAGAAGAACATGGGGTTATTCCTTATACTTTGTTTTTAATCAGTTTGTAATATTATCGTAAAGGCAAACTTCTCATATTGAAATCCTGTTCAATGTTAACCCTACTCCATTGTCAGGATTGTAAAAATGTTTTTAGTGTTTGGGGTATATTTTCTACCCCAAGTTAATTCTTATGGTTTGGGGTGTAAATGTTGTCCCATTCAAATATCCTTATTTGTGGTAAAAGTAGTGTGTTTCACAATACCAACACACCCCATGCCCTGCGAACACACAGTTACATATTTGAGGAGGTTGACACCATGGTGCCAGTCTCCGTGGCTGGGCTGCTGCCCACCCTTCCCCCTGCACTGTAGAACAGACAACCACCCTACAAAGGCCCTTACATGCAGGCAAAACCTCTGGGAAATTGATCAAACACTCCTTGCCCCTTTTTCTGGGAGGTTGGCACCATGGTTCCAGTCCCCACATGGGGGCAGAAATAATACTTTTAGAGAGGTATTAAATATGTTTTCCATTTTGATTTGAGATGCTTCCATGCTGTCTTTAATGTAGTGTGTGTGTGTGTGGGGGGGGGGGGAGTTAGAGACACTTTGTCTCTGTGGGTTGCGACTCCCTAGGGCAGGGGTGGGGAACCTTTTCCCTCCTAGGGGCCACTTTGAAAGCTTGCCGTAGCTCTGAGGACCACACAAACGTTGGGGCGGGGGTGCTCAAGGGATGTGCTCAGGGATGCGCTCAAGAAAAGGAAGGCCCAAATCATGGATCTGTGCCATGGAACTGTCCCCTTTCCTTGTTTGCATGACCCCATCTTTGCTCCCTTTCCTTGAGCTCAGTTTTTCAGTGATTGGAGGTAGGAACTGGATCCAAGGGCCAGATCTAGGAAGTGGAATGGGGCCACATAAAAACTTGCCGTGGGCTGCATTTGGCCCCCTGGCCTCAGGTTCCCCACCCCTGCCCTAGGGCTTGTCTCTGTGGGTAGCCTCTCCCTGAGAGTGCTTGAAGGACAGCAGTGTTTGTTTGAGCCATCAGCCAAGGTTGATATATGTATTTACATGTGCCTTTGGGCACTTCTCTATGCAAAACCACATGGGGTACCCATTGGCTGGGGCAGAAAACGTACCCCATGGGAAAATCAGTGCATTTCCGGGGTAATTTTTTGCCAAAGGTGTTTTTGTTTACAGAATGAAAACAGTAATGGTAGGAGGGTGTACTTTGATGACATTGTTCACGGATGTGCCGGTGACAATGTTATAGAAGAGCAAAGTCATAGAGCCACTACTTTTTGTTTGTTGGTTTTTTTGGTGCAAAAAATACACACGTGGGGTAGTAAAGACACCCCATGTGATTGATCAGGGTTAAATTGGGCTACATCTTGGGTAGAAAATAAATCTGAAGCACTGAAATTTAGTAAACCTTTCCATTGAAATGTAACTGACAGGAGTGCTACTTAGTGCTATTATTTCTGGGTCCTAGTACAATCGAAAGGAGAGAAAATAGTTGTAATAAAGAGGAGTTAATCGTGGCAAAATTACAGACTACTGAGACATTGACACACCTGAGGGTTGTAGATGGAGCACAAACTAATCGTGTAATAAGTTACTGTTCAAACAGTAAAAATGGGGGGGGGGGGCAGAAATAATACTTTTAGAGAGGTATTAAATTTGTTTTCCATTTTGATTTGAGATGCTTCCATGCTGCCTTTAATGTAGTGTTTCTCCCATGGATGAGCCCCTGTAGAATGTCAGTACTGTCACAGTGCCAAGCTAAAAGTTATGAATGCAAAAGCTTTCAATACAAATGCACAATACGTGTTTTCAAAGGTAAAATTCCGTTTGGCTGGCTTTCCTAAAATAACCTATGGAAAGGGCTCAACAATATGCTTATAATGAAGAACTTTGATCCCGCAGTCAGTTTTGTGAGACTATTTAACCTTTTGTATTTTCTGGATCCTGTAACAGCTTTGGATTCCTGGTGATTTGCACTATGGAGTAGCTAGATGCTCCATTGTTAAACCAAGTTTCATTATCCACATAAAGTGTCATAAAAACAAGATACAGCTTCACTCTGATAAGATATGATTTTGGTAAAATTATCAGTCAAAAGCACAAACTTCAGCCTCCTTTCCATCCAACTCCTTGGACATCTTCGCTGTATCGCCAATAACTGATTTCTAGCTGGTAGATATATTAGATAATTTTCATGGCATCCAGTAATAATAATAATAATTAATAATAATTTTATGATTTTATTTCTATAGCACTCCCCTCCCTCTAAATGACACTCAGAGCTCTTTACAACAATAAAAACAATATAAAATTTAAAGCAATTTAAAAGGGGAAGATGAAAAGGGAGGACAGACTATGTTAAGGAAACCTGCAGTGGTTAGAATGGCTTACAAATTCGAATGGATTTATCCTCTCAATTCTCTTGTGAATTAGTGAAGTTCTATTACCCTCATTTGGCAGATGAAGGGCTGAATGACTCATTTGAGATGACAAGAAAAGTCTGTTGCAGAGCAGGGAAAATAGCCCAGGTTTTCTGAATCCCAGGTTTGTGCTACTGATCCCATTCTTCTCTTCATACGCCCCTTTGTCAGATCTTCAATCAAGAAAGGCTCCTTTCCCCCCCTAAGAACACTCTGAAATAGGGGTGAAACAAGCTGCTAAATTGCTGCTTGCGAGCATTTCTCGCTATTTTGAGTACTGGAACCGAAATCTTGTTGAGTTCTCGGTGATAAACATTTTAAATTTTTTTTTTTCCTCTGCAAATGCACAAAATGGCTGCTGCCCTTTACCAAAATGGCAGTGATGCTATGATGGAAGCCATTTTTTACATGTGCAAAACAGCTCAGCAGCCATTATGCATGTGCACAGTGATTATTATTATTATTTATTATTTTCCTTCTCTCTCTCTCTGAGAATTTAGTGAAGGTATCCTGGTGTTTGGTTTGACCTAGGACAAACTGAGCACCAGCATTTCAATGAGATATCGCATACCTTGGTATCTCATTTCAGCTCTACTTTGAAATCGCGCCTTCATTCTCCCACAGCAGGCCTACCTATATAATCTGTTGTGGCAAGACTGGCTTGTGGCTCCGGGAGGATATCCTAGAATTGTCTGGTTAGACGGGACATCAAGGGTCATGCTGTTAAGCCGCCTGCTCCAAGGCAAGATATTTTGTTACCTAAATCAACACAGACAGGTACTTGTCTAGATGCTTTTTTGGAAATATCCAATGAAGAAGTCAGGGCATGAAATTTCAGATCAAACTCCAGGAGCCCCACCCCCCTCTCAAATCAGTTGCTAGACTTTATCTTGATATTAACTTGATATCAGTTGCTAGACTTTATCTTGATATTAAACTGCCCCACTACACCCTTGAACCAGTCACCAGCCTCAGTTTTCTAGGCACCAATGACTTCTAGGCACTTGCAAATTTTATGCCCTGAAGAAGTCTTATAAAAGAGAGATGCTGTAGCCAAGATGAGCATACTGCATTCAACGGACTATAAGGAGGAAGACCATATTCTATATGGTCAGAATAACTAAGGAGTATGTCAGAGATTATCTGGCCGGTGTGAATGAATTTAAATCATTAGGGCTTCATGAACTGCAACTTTGGATCTTAAGGAATCTTAGAACCACTAGTAATTATCTTTGCAAACTCAGGAAGAGCAGGCAAGGTTCGAGAGTACTGGAGAAGAGTAAACATCACTGTTTTATAAAAAGGGGAAAAGGTAGAGCCAAGGAATTATAAATCAGTCAGCCTGACTTCAACATTTCCACCAATTATATGAAAGTGTGGATGGAGAGTGTACTCCTCAAACTTGCAGATGACAGAAAACTGGAAGGATTTGCAAGCACTTCGTAGGACAGGATTAAAATACCAAAGGATTTCGTTAAATTTATGTACCTGAAGTCGCAGTATGCCTGTCTTTATAGACTGTAGTGAAATAGGTGTTGTACAATTGACTTTATTTGTGCTTTCTATCTTTCCCATTAAGCAGTGGACCCAAAACTTTATCAGGGCATTTGTACACATTATCTTGGGGAGGAAACTTCCATGAGGGCAGTCATGGCTCTAGTCTCATGGGAATTAGTGCATGTTGGAATGTGCTATTCTGCTTTTCTCTCATGAAAATAATTGAAAACACCTGTGATTTGTAAGAGCTACATTGGGGGACCCAGTCATGTGCAAATGTTCTCACACGAGAAAAGCAAAATGGCACATTCCTATGTGCACTAATTCCCATGAGAATAGAGCTGTAATTGCCCTCATGGAAGTCTTCTCCCTCCTCCCGCCGGTAACGTGTGCAAGCGTCCTTAGTCTTCCTCCTGCTTTTAATATCTGGTGTAGAACCACTTCTTATTATTCCTTGCATACTTTGCTAATTCGAACTTAGAATGTACCTTAATTCTGTTTTAGGACCAGAGAGACTGTTCGGCAAAGGTTTCACACAAGGATTGTAACTGGAGTTGCAGAAGTAGATCTTCTCTGCTCGTGGGAAAATAGATCTCATTTGCTTAATTTCAATCATATCCATCTTCGTTCCTTTTACTAGTTAGTTATATATCACTTTGCATTTATGAAAGCAATGAATTTGCCATTGGGAGTGCTAATGTATGACATGCTATATCTTTCATTTCAAGAAGCAGCCTCTATTTTTGAGGAATAAGAGTAGCAAAGTCTTGCCTTTCACCTGATTGCTTGTCCAATGGTTACGTGCACTTCACTTGGGGATTTTGGTATGATGTACTATTCCAGAGAAATGGCAAGTTCTTCCTATCTTGTGAACTCTATACCTAAATAATGATAACATGGGGTTATGCCTTAAAGATATGGTTTGTCTCCTTTCAGTCAAGACCATGTTATCACTAAAATAAATTTATCCAGCTTGTTTTGCAAGATTTGGCTGAGTTTCTTTTTGCTTTTAGAGAAAAATATATTTATTCTTTGAAGTAAATTTAGCAACTCATTCATAATTCATGAGGAAAGGCTGACTTGGCTTAGAGAATTAGTGCTTTGGCTAATCATGTTTAAAATGGTTGGAGCAGATTTTTGCAGGGCATGAGGGAAATTTTTAGAATCTCCTAATTAAGTCCCTAATGAGAAGGCCAAGCTTAAAGTCATCAGCATTTTGCAACTTTTCAAAAATGATTGTAGATGGGCCTATGGGTAATCTTGGCCTTGTCTGCTATCTTACAGACCATGTTTTTTTAGAACTGCACATAAATTACGGATGGAGAAATGGTACATGACATTATAAACTTTGTGGAAAGAAATTTCTTAATGATTGGGTAATTACACAAAAACATCACTTGCAAACATTTTTCTTCAGCTTTAATTCAGCGGTTCATTCCTTCAAATGCTCTGTGGGTGCAGACCCAATGACTTCAGTGGGACTTTTCTTGATGGGAGCATGCTGACGTTTGGAATGTCAGTCTTTATGATTGATGCTAACTAACTTCCCCAAGTGCTACAATGTTTAATTAGTAATGAATTATTATTAATAATTATGCCTTCGTTTTCCTCCAGCAGTCTTCTCTATATTCTTCCCTTTCATTGTGCATTGTCATTCTTAAGTTGTTGGCTTGTGCAAATACTCGTGTGTGTGTGTGTGTGTGAACTCTTAGTAAATTTCGATCCTGCTGGTTGATTTCAACTAAACTTGATGGGGGAGAAGGCCCAATGATAGGAGAGACATTATGACCCTTTTTTTAAGCCTAAATTTCATCTGTAGTAAACCTGAAAGGAAGTCATGGTCTCTTTTGTAGCCAAAAAATTCCATTGAGCATTGTCACTTCTTTGGACACCAGGCTTTCTTTGTTTGGGGGTTTGCTCCCCAGAACTACTTTAATCTGGTCGCTGCAACATATATTTTCAAGTTATTGTAGCTAGATGAAGCATGGTATTTGTGGGACCATTTTGGAATATTGTCAATTTTGACACTACCTACCACATTAGGAGCTCTCTTTTATTATTCTGCAGAGAGACAGGATTATTATGGCTGTTGCAGTCCTATAATTGGCATGTTGTTGACATGTTAAGATTCACTATTACTACTTTAGGAAGTCACATAGAATATTAGCACACATTAATTATCTGCTGAACCATATGAGACAAACCAATGGAAAGCTAGTGAACTCTAGGATGTTTGCAGGTTTGACAATAAAGTCTCTTTACTCTGTCTTTGAGCATTGATAACTTTAATCTAAAGTAGGGATGGGAAGATCGGGATTGGATCAATATGAATAGTCTGGTTTTGGATGAAATTGAACGAATCGTATTGATCTGATCTTACCATTGATCTGATCTTACATTACTTTCTCCCATCGGATTCTCGAGCTAGGATCCACTCGAAGGAGCTTTCAGCTTCCAAATCCACCCTGTCCCCAGTTCTGCCATCCCCGGATCCCTTCCTGCTGGCACCCACCTCCCCCGGACCCCTGCCTGTGCCCGCCTGCCACAGCAGCACTGCTGGGGTGGCTTGAAGGGATGGCCACTCGGGCAGGAGTATGAGGAAGGCAAAGCTAGGGGTAGAGGGGCTGTGGATGGGGGGTAGTGGTTTAGTTTTTTCCCCCCTAGACTTCGTCTGAACCGGCGCCCAGCCACACGAGGAAAGTGAAATTAAAAAATCAGTTGTGTATGCACAAAATGGCCACTATGGCCATTCTGCCCATGCACAGCCACTTTCCAAAATGGTGCTGGTGATGCTGGCACCATTTTGGAAAATGTCAGCTGGTATACACATGCTCAGTCGGCAGCTGGGCATGCACAGACCAACTGCCATGGTAGCCATTTGAATATGCACAACTTTTGTTGTTGTTAGTTTCCTGGTGTGGTCCTGGAAGGCTGTGCCAGGCACCGTGGCCTGTCACCGGTTCATACAGAGCCTAGGGAAAAAAATAAGTAAGCCGCTATCCCCATCCCTGTCCTCTACCCTCAGTTCTGCCTCCCCTGGGCACCTGCCCTGCGCCCGGGCCAGGGTTCAGAGGAGGCAGAGCTGGTGGCAAACATTGGATTTAGCCTCTTATTGCTTGGAATTGGACCCGAATCCGAACAATATGATCTACCTCGTAGTATGATCTACCTTGATGGCCCTCCCTCATACCTTGGGGACCGCCTCGCCCTCCATGTCTCAGAGCGATCCCTGCGGTCTACCGGAGGGGGCGTTCCTGGAGTTCCCCCGTGTTAGGCCGGGGGCCACAATGGAACGGGCATCCTCGGTGGCCGGGCCGCGACTCTGGAATTCCCTTCCGGAGGAAGCCCGCCCTGCCCGGGTCTGCTGGCGTTCCGCTGAGCCTGCAAGACCTGGCTGTTCGCCCAGGCCTTTGGAGGGGAGGGTGGGGTTGTTGTTGTTGTTGTTGGTGAGATGTTTTAAAAACATGTTTAAAATTAATAATTTTTTATTGTTGTTTTTAGTGTTGTAAGCCGCCCCGGGATGCCGTGGGCATGAGGGGGTGGCTAATAATTATAACCTATAAATAAATATAAAATCCTAATTGAAGGTGGGTCGGTCTGATACTGAACCGATCTCAAACTTCAATACGATTTCCCATCTCTAAAGTGTTTTGGGATTTAAAACAAATTGTTCCTTTTGACATGTTTGTCTAGTACGTTAGACAGGTTGACATGATTAGTGTTTATCAAATGTGATGCTAAGTATTAAAAGGTTAGCAACAGTATTTTTATTTTTGAAGCCTGTGATTAACAGTGGCTAAGGCCACAGGAGATGTTACCCACATTAGCCTGCAATGCAGCTGACTGTCAGGGCAGCAACTGCTAGATGTGTGCCCACTTCCTCCCCAGGGGAGGCAGCTAGCTGCTACGCGATGCCTCCACCAGAGAAGGCTGGTGATGCATTATAGGCTACTGTTGTTTCTCCTGGGCCAATGTGGGATAATGGGATGCCTCCTGTCAGGCCTGTCCCGTGCAGCCCTGCCCCGTGGTGTGGTTTGTTGACACCATAGAGCCACAAGTCTAATTTGCCATTCCTGTGTGTGTACACCACAGGAAGGGGGTGGGGAATAGTGGGCAGGCTGGGTGTTGGTGGGTAGGCTAAAGCCGGATGCCTGACCACGTGGATAGCTCCTTGGCCCGCTCTGGAGTATGGAGGTACTTTGTGACGGTGGCGCGCTCTCCTGGTTTTCCCCACAGGGAGCAGATTGTTTGGACTGCTCTCCCTTCCTGGCCCAAAGTGTGGTGGCTGTGTTCACCCTGCCTGGGGTGGGCGAGGGAGTTGGCTGGCCTTGTCTCATGTCTTTACCCAGTATCTGGAACAGTCATTTCTCCTGATTATTTGCCTTTTGTTAACACTGAGTGGTAGATTTGACAATTAGTTTAGGTTGACTTGAAGCCAGCAGCCAGATCATTACTTGTTTCTGCTGAGTTAAGTGACTAAGACATGTATCCATTCTGAATTATAACTTGAATTGCATGAATGAGTTGTGACCTTTTCAGACCATTTATTCTGTGTCTAATCAGTTTGACTACTACCCGTTTTGATTTGTTTGTATAAAAAATGGATCCAGACCATTGGATGGCCACATCCCTTGGTTGAGGTAAATACTGGCAAGTAACAACACAACAGGAGGCAAGAGCTGCAGGAGTGACTAATCTTGTTAATTAAAGTAATGTCACTACCCTTTGATCAGCTTCTTCTTCTGTAATTACATCAACTGCAACCTTGCCTTGGGGAGTGTATCTTATTGTCTGTAGAAGAGAGGAAGGACATTTCTATGTGGATTAAAGTGGAGCAGCATGATAATAGAAAATATTAAAAGGGGGAAATGGTTCTCTTAAAGAACTGCTACTGATTTTTACAAATAATGCAACTTAAAAATGTAATCCTTTTCCTTATTGTATGTTTACTGGATTGTCATAATTATAATATAAAAAAGCAAATCTGAAATCTACACGTGGACAGTTAAGTAATACATTTTGTGTCTATTCTTTCCAACACTCCCTTTCTGCCAGTGGGAAATTATTGGGTGGGGAAATAGAGACTATTCCTTTGTGCCCAGGAACCGTCCGAAAGCCATTGTGTCCACTACCCAAGGCAGTAGAACAAAACCATCCTGCCTGGCAGAGTTGCTGTTTAAAGTACAACTCAGCTATGTTTTTCAGTAATTGAGAAATCTCGCTAGCTTAGATATTAAGGATGGGCATTACGGATTCAGATTAATCCGTAACTGTCTGAAAACAGCAGTTATGGATTAATCCAAAAATACTATGTGTATTATGGATTTGTATTATGAATCTGTATTAAAATTCATCGTGCATGCACTGCTCTTAGCCACTGCCCTTAACCAAAATGGTTGTGAAGCTATTGCTGCCATTTTGGTTAAGGACAGTCTGGTGGCCATTTTTAACATGTGCAAAACAGCCCAGTGGCCATTTTGCACATGCACAATGAATGTTTTATTTTTATTTTGTTTAATACAGATCCGTAATATGAATCAGTAAAAACAAAAACAACAAACAAAAACTGTAAATAGATTTGTAACAGATCTGAATCTGAAAAGCCATCTGAAGTCCCATTCCTATTAGATATTATATAAGTAAAAACTTACGGTTTAAGAACCTAGTTAAGGTGTCATTCCAAATTATGCTCAAATGTTAACATGGTAGTAAATTATATGTTAAGGCATGTTTCTCACAGCCTCCTTTTACTACAGAAATGTCATACCTATAATACAATATTATCTGTTTCTAAGTAAGCGTCACAAACCAAAGGGACGCATCCCTTTCAGCTAGAAAGAAACGGACAGTCTGCCATTTCGTCCGTTTCTTAAATATCAGACCAATCTACACATAGTTATTTCCTCATTCATTAACATTTTTTTTTAACCATTCATTAAAAAAAATAATAATTACCATTTAACTAAAATTAAACTGCATATGTGTGGTATGGTGACCGAATTATACTTACGCGTGATGAGGAGCGTATGTAGTTAAATTTCAGTTGTCATAATTTATTTATTTTTAATGAATGAATGAGGAAAGCAAAATATGTAGATTGGTCTGATATTTAAGAAATGGCAGACTGTCAGGCCACTTGCCCGCGTTACTGTGGTGACAAATCTCCCAGCAGGGAATCTTACGGTGTGCTCTGCACGTGGGTGATTGTAATCGTCCTCATCCTGCAGCTCATGTGCACCAAGTAAGAAAGCAGGAGTCTCGAAGAGACCAAAATTTAAACTAAAAGACACCATAAAAGATAAAGGAGGGAGATTTCTGCTGATCAAAGGATGACGAAATGAGAAAGAGCTTAGTTAATATCTGTGCCCCCATCAACAATAATGGTGCATTTCTGGAAAGATAACTGATCCTAATAATGGAAATTATAATGGGCAGACTAATAGTTTAGGGGGATCTGAACTGTGCACTTGACACAATGGATAGATCTGGTCCACAACGTAGGGTGATTTCAGACGTTATGTTTTCGGCAGTCACCACAGTCAACCTCAGTCAAACGCGGGCAGTGGTGAAAGAGCCGTGCATGTCTGGGTGAAAACAGACATGACACTAACCACCCATGGTGGTTATTTATGCATGTTGCAGGGCTGTATTGGTGCCCTATGCAGCCCTGAAACATGCATAAATGACCACCAAGGGTGGTTAAAGGTTGGTTAGCGTCATGTCTGTTTTCACCCTCAGTTGGCCTGCATCCAGATGTTCACCACAGTCAAACACGGACCGGGGTGAACCTAACCACGCTTCGTGAGGTCAGGGCAGGAGGATGTCGAGAAGTGTGGTGAATGCTCACCATGGCAGGGGTGAATGAAAAGTAACATCTGAAGGGAAAACTGCGGCGGAAGGAAATGACCACAGGCCGTGGTGATGGCACGTAGCGTAGCTGCTAGGCAACCAACAACAAGCGGCACACGGAGGGAGATTTAAAGGGCAGGCAGCAGTAGGGGAACGTGGCGGAGCAGTCGATGGAGAGGAAGGGTGGAGGAAACCGAGTGGAGTATGGAGCAAGAGGGCGAGGAGGAG
>QEPC01002199.1:727004-739877 GCA_003113815.1 Sphenodon punctatus | reverse complement strand
CCACATGCTTATTTACACCCTCAAAGAATCCCAACAGATTAGTGAGGTATGACTTACCTTTGCTAAATCCATGTTGACTCTTCCCCATTAAGCCATGTTTATCAACATGCCCAGCAATTCTGTTCTTAATGATAGTTTCCTCCATTTTGCCTGGCACAGACATCAAGCTTACTGGTCTGTAGTTTCCAGGATCACCTCTGGATTCCTTTTTAAATATCAGGGTTACATTTGCCACCCTCCAGTCCTTGGGAACAGTGGCAGATTTTAGTGATAGATGGCAAATTACTAACAGTAGGTCTTCAGTTTCATATTCGAGTTCCTTCAGAACTCTGGGGTGAATACCATCTGGTCCTGGTGATTTGTTAGTATTTAGTTTGTCAATTTACTCTAGAACCTCCTTCAGACTCACGTTGATTTCCGACCGCTCTTCCAATTCATCAACTACAAAGTAAGGTTCAGACGTAAGGTTCTGGCTTGAACCACCCACGACAGCTTTGGAGCTTCAGTCAGGCCACCCCTGAGTATTGTACTGGAGGACATTTTTTGTGTAAATGTGCGTAATATAAATTGCAGAGCATTTTGAGTAAGTGCAGTGAATACACATACCAAACTCTCTTTTAAAGTACTGTACCTATTCCATCGTTAGTTGAGACCCTGACTTTTAAAATGAAATTGTTTGCAAAAATGTACACAGACATTTCTACTGGAATAACAATTAAGCTTTAAAATGTCATGTTTTTAAAATTAAAGTTGCCTCCTATAAGTACAAAGTACTTTAAAGCACTATTGTAACCTGCAGTTTGGTTGGACTGATTTAAACAAAAATGTTTTGGTGTGTGGGATGCACAGTAATTTAAGATTGATCTGTGTATAATTTCCAGGATGAGATAAAGTTTCTGTTTGGGGCAAGTTACAAAGCTGATGAAAATAGGGCACATTCAGGAAAAATAACAGTCCCTCAAGTACTTCAGTAGTGGGTGGTACAATATAGAGACATCTGTCAAGAAGACATAACTAAGCATGCTGTTGAACACAGAGGCTTTCTATATGTAAAGATGACATATAATGGAAAATGCAGATTATAAGTCCACTGGCAGAAAGGCATATGCTGGGAAGTAGCTTTTATGTAGATACTCCCCATATTTATGCAGATTGAATGAAAGCATTTTTACTTGTCTCTGCTGTTGTATAATTTATAAGCCTGTGAACAGCTACAGTTCATGCCCTCAGAAAAGTCGTTTTCAGCTTTTCATCCTTATCCTCAATACATCGACTTAATGGAAACGTCACAGCCCACAAGGTGTGTACACACCTCCTCTTAACACAGCATTGTAGAGGCGTTCATTGCTCAGTTCAGGAGAAATCCACAGCAAGAGGCTACTGGAATTTGTCTTAGACATTCAGAATATTTATCCCAACGTTTCTCAGAACCTCACAGGCAATGGAAAGTGACATTCTGTGACATTATTTGGTCCGTAATGCGCTATCTGCACCGTGGGCTTGAATCAATCTCCCTAGTAAAAAATCAAGATTAGTTACGCTGAAACTAATTTCAGTGTAATCTTTCAGAAGTAAAATGAATGTGAGGTTAGAAGAGAATTGGGCTCAGAGTACAACTTTGTCTTTTTATTTATTTATTTATTTATTTATTTATTTGTGGTTTTTATCCTACACTATCCCAATGGGCTCATTTGCATTTGGGTTATAATATTCTTCTGATATGAATACAGTAGACGAAGACCAATTTTGTCCATGTAGGTCAGTGGTGGGGGAAACCTTAGGCCAAGGGGGCTTAATGGCAGCTGATGGATAGTTTGTATTTGGCCCTTTTTCTAGCTATTGGATCTGGCCACCGAGAACGCCCTCTCCATAGTGGCTCCCTGGGCCAAACGGGGGACATCGAGAAGGATGCTCTCAGTGGACCGCAGGAGCTGCTCCAGAGTGCGGAGAGCAAGGTGGTCCCACAGGTAAGTCTGGCCACGGCCGTATAGGGCATTATAGGTTAAAACCAATTCCTTGAATCAGGCCTGGAAGACGATAGGCAGCCAGTGCTAAGCCCAGAGCACGGGTGTAATGTGCTTATGGCAACCAGTCCACGTAAGGAGACGGACCACTGCATTTTGCACTATCTGCAGTCTCCGGACCGTCACCATAGGTAGCCCCACGTAGAGTGTGTTGCAATAGTCCAATCTCGAGGTAATGAAAGCCTGGATAATGGTGGCCAGGTCACTATCTGAAACTTATGACTGAAGCTGTCGCACCAGATGTAATTGGCAAAATGCATTTCTCGCCACAGCCCCCACCTAGAATTCCAGACGGAGTTGCGGATCGAGGAGCACGCCCAGACTACGGACTTGGGATACCAGCGGAGGGTGGATCCCATCAATGGTGGGAGCCGCCACATCCACTGCCCTCCCAACCACCATCACTTCAGTCTTGTCGTGATTCAACTTCAGTTGTCTCGCCCTCATCCAATCCTCAACAGCTGCTAGACATCGGGTAAGCACCAAGAGGTCCGGGTCTGGGTCGGATGAAAACGAGAGGTAGAGTTGGGTGTCATAAGCATATTGTTGACACAGCACCTCATACTGTCTCTCAACCTTGCCAAGTGGCTGGATATACATGTTGAACAAGAGCGTGGACAGAATAGAACCTTGCAGGATACCACACGTGAGGTCCCATGGAGATGAATAACAATCCCCAAACACCACACGCTGAGTCCTACCGGCTAAGAAAGAGTGGAACCAGTCAAGGATGATTTTGCCCACTCCAGTTCGATCCCGCAAGCGAGTCACCAGCATCTTATGGTCAACGGTATCAAAAGCAGCCGACCGATCTAACAAAATTAGCAGGGTTGATTGACCCTGATCTAATTCATGGCGAAGGTCGTCGACCAAGGCCACAAGCGCAGTCTCCATGCTATAGCCCAGATGAAAACCGGACTGAGAGGGATTCAGATAACCAGTGTGGTGTAGGTGCCCCTGCAGCTGCTGGGCCACAACCCACTCAATAATCTTCCCTAAAAAGGGAAGCTTAGAGACCGGACAAAAACTGGAGAGAGAATCAACGTCAAGTGATGGTTTCTTGAGTAGAGGCTGTATCACCACCTCCTTGAGGCAGCCCGGCACTCTGCCCTCCTGAAGGGAGGCATTGGTCATCCTTGCCAGCAACGGCTCCACTGTCTCTCTGCTGGCATTAACCAGCCAGGGCGAGCGTGGGTCAAGTTCACAAAAAGTGTCCCCAACAGCCTCAAGGACGTCCCCTGCCCTGTCGGATGACACCGACTGAAATTAATCCCATGAAACCGGGCAAGGCGGGGCTTTCACAACCTCTGATTCACCCGTTGCAGTAAGTGCTGTGTTGAAGTTGTGGTGAATCCAAGCAATTTTTTCTGTAAAATAATCACCAAACATGTCTCAGTGGGCATTAGATAACTCTGATTCCAGGCGAAGGGAGGACCGACCAACCCCCCTCACCACCCAGAAAAGCTCAGCTGGATGAGATTTTGCAGAGGCTATACGGGCAGCAAAAAACTGCTTTTTTTGCTGCCCTTATAGCTACAGCATAGTAATGTAAACTGGTTCTATGTTGCAGTCTGTCAGATTCAGCATGCAAGCAACACCAGCCACTGCCCTTCCCGCTTCAGCAACCTTTGGTCTTCCATAAACCATGGAGACCTGAGGAGCCGACACCAAGGGAGCCGACGCCTCGGAACTGCCCGGTCGATGGTCTCCAACAGCAAGGTATTCCATAAAGCCACGAGGTCATCAGGTGGTCGTCAAGATCAGAGGGTAACTCCCCAAGAGCTTTCCGGAACCTCTCTGGTTCCATCAGTCTCCGGAGGTGAACCATCCAAATCTGTTTTACACTCCCCTGGGGGCAGACATCTGCCAGGAGACGTCTTTCGCAGGAGGTAATGATCCATCCATGACAAGGGTTCTTCTAACACCTCCCCCATCAACGCATCTCCTGACTCAAAGCTCTGCACCCCCGAGACTGGCGTCCGCATGTATTTTGAAGTCCCCCAAGACTAATGTCTTCATGGAGCGCAACACTACAGACAACACCAGTTCTGTCAGAGCATGTGGGGATTCTGCCATACAGGTAGGTGCACGGTATATTAGCAGCATCCCCAATCTGTCCCCCTGCCAAACCAAGCACAAGATTGAGGCCCTCTACCCCTGATATGGCCTGCACTGGATATCTCCTGACAGACCATGAATCCTTAAAAATAATGACTTCACTGCCCCCCACCACCACCGCCAGTCCCTCTAGCCGGGGCTGATTCTGCACGGAGTACCCAGCTGGCACGAGGACAGCCAAAATAGGTCCTGACTCATTGTCCAGCCAGGTCTCTGAATGCACACGAGGTTGGCTTCGTGGTCCATGATTAAATCCCGGACTGATTTATTAACCACCAACTTCGCATTCAGCAGCATCAGTTTCAGGCCAGGGGTCCTCTGATCATGACCCAGTTCGTCACCTGCTTGGGGGAAGTGAGACGGACAGCCAGCAAACACCTGACCCATCTCACAGATCTCTCCCCCCCACCCCCCAGGGACCATATCTTCCCCTGGCTGGCCCCTCCCCTCCCGGCTGCTCTGCCCACTGTCAGGGCTCATGGGGGGGGGGGGTGCCGACGAGATCAGGCTCGGGGGCACCAACGCCGGACTCACCAAGCTTCTGGCGGCGTTAGAGATAGAGGGTCCCCTGGTGATACCGAGACAGAGGGTATCACCTCTCTGGGGGTGGGAGGTTCCCCGGCCAGACCCCATGGCATAATAGCGACGGAGGCAGGGGAAAGCCCTGACCTCGCAGCTCAGGCAGAGCCGAGTCACCTAGAATCAACGTGCGTGCGCGGCATCACGGGGTTGCCGGGGGAACCAAGGCATTCTGTGCACATGAGGGCTGGGCAGCTGAAGCAGCAATAAAGGACAGCTGCACAGAGACAGCTTCGCTGGTGATCAGCACCACAGCTCAGAGACTGTTCCCCCGTGTGAAAACAAGAACGTATATTGTGGGTTCTAAAAGGTTTGTGTGCAAGGACTGAGTAAGGTACGTTTGTGTTTGCATGATAGGTGAAAGTGAAGAGTGATAATGTGAGTGCGAGGAACTCCCTTTCCCTTCCCCCTCTCCGAGGCCCTTCCTCACTAGCCCTGGGTGAGAGCCCTAGCCTTTACCCCCACTGTTCCCCCCTTGGATCCTGTGGCACCCCCTCTTCCCCTCCTTGTGGCCCTCACCCCGTTGTGTGAAGTGCTCCCCCTCCCTGGCGCCGTGCTTCTGGCAGCGCTGATCCGGGTCCTGTGATAATCTGGCCTGCTTTGTTCCGGAGCTAAGGCCCTTATAAGGTCCTGAGGACACTTTCCCCCTAGCTGTCGGACCCAGGGGAGGGCAGTTAGCAGTTTCCGTGTGCGTGGGGTTTTGGGTGTGCTTCAGTTCCTATCCCTGCCCCTAACACCCACGTGGCGAGGGAGATCCCCTCCTCACCAATTTCCCCATTCCACCCACTCACACCGGGCAGGATCTCCCACCTCCCCACCAGGACCCTTCCCCCCCAACCCCCACACTGGGCGAAAAGATCCCACTCCCTTTCCACCCTCCCTCACACTGAAGCTGGAGAAAATCCCCCAAGCTTTCACAACATAACCCCCCTCATTATTAATAATAATAATAATTAATAGAAACATAACATAACCAATATCACCTCTACGCTGATGACACTCAACTCTCTCTCTCTACTCCCTCTCTCTCTCCAGCTTTTCAAGCTCGCCTCACCAGCTGTGTGTCTGACATCTCTACCTGGATGTCTCAACGTCAACTCAAACTCATTATGGCTGAAACTGAACTCCTTATCTCCACCCCCCCATCCTTCCTCTCCCTCTTCCCTGTCGATCCTCATTGATGGGGTCACCATCCTTCCCGTCCCCCAAGCCTGTAGCTTAGGCTTCATCTTTGACTGATTCACCCCTTTCTTTTACACCCTACATCAACTCTGTTGCCAATTCCTGTCGCTTCTCCCTCCATAACATTGCTAAGATTTGCCCTTTTCTCTCTGTCTCCTCTGCCAGAACCCTTGTTCATGCCCTGGTCATCTCTCGTCTCGATTACTGTAACCTCCTTCTCGCTGGCCTCCCCCGCTCTCCTCTTTCTCCCCTTATCTTCATCCAAAACTCTGCTGCCAGGGTCATCGACCTCGCCCATTGCTTCAACCATGTACAGCCCCTCCTCTCCTCTCTTCACTGACTCCCCCTTCCTGAATGAATCCTGCACAAGCTCCTAGTCTTCACCTGTAAAGCTTCATAACCTTACTTCCCCCTACCTCTGTGCGCTAATTTCCTTCTGTACTCCAGTCCGTGAACTCTGCTCCTCCTCTGTCCCCCTCTCTCGCCCTCCCTGCCTCCCCTGCTCCCCAAACCGCCTTTGTCCCTTCTCCCTAGCTGCCGCCTGTGCCTGGAACTCCCTCCCTGCCCACATCCACCTTGCCCCCTCTCTTCGTACCTTCAGATCCCGCCTCAAGACTCACCTCCTGCTCTGCCCTCCCTGACTTCTTGCTCCCCTCACCTAACTCCTGCTGATACCCTCCATCCAGTACAATCTGTGAACTCATATCCTCACATGGACCAACCAGCCATCATTCTTGATGTAACTAAGCCAAGCATGTGCACCTGGGACTTCACATCTTCGTGAATTTTACACCCCTTGTCTCTCCTTCTGTTCCTCTTTCTTCGCCCCCCTCCCCCCGCTCTGTGTCTCGGATTGTAAGCCCTAGGGCAGGGACCATGTCTACTCAGTTACTTTGTAAAGCACCAGGAACATTGCTGGCACTATATAAATGCTTGATAATAATAATAATAACACCTGCCCCCCCATGAGCTTTCCCTAAACAAATACCCAAATCACTCTCACCCCACCCCCACCCCAACGATCCCACTAAGGGCCACACCTCCCAACTCCCAGCAGCCCTTGCGTGAGGGCTTCCCTGGTCCTGCCTCCTCACCTCCCACAAGGGAGGGGGTTGTTGTCACCTGGGGCCGGGAGATGTTTATCCCAGGGGCGAGCCCTTAGAGGGGCTCCCAACCCTGGACCCACATGAAGCTGGCGGCAGTGGACAGCAGAACCAGCAGAGGCAGCACAGGCTTGGCGGCAGCCGAACCACATGCCACTGATATCCCCCTCCGACTCCCAGCAGTTTTTGCGTGAGAAGCTTCCTCGCCCCACCCCCTCTTCTCTCACAAGGGAGTGGGGGGTGATGTCACCTGGGGCCAGGAGATGTTTATCCCGGGGGCGAGCCCTTAGAGGGGATCCCAGCCCTGGACCCACGTGGCGGCAGTGGGCAGCGGCAGAGGCAGCACACGTCTCCATAGCATAGACCTTATTATCTGAACCCTTCCCCCACCTCCCCAATCTTGCATACGTTATTTAAGAGACCCTACCTCCTCTCACTCCTATGAGGCCCTCAGAGATTGTACTAATTTTCAAAAGGGCCCCCTGGAGGGAATAGGTTCCCCACCTCTTTCATAGTGCAATCTTTCAACACAACACTATTTTATTTGGATTATTTTTTGAAGGACTATGCTGTGATGGCAGTGTTGGTGGCAAAGCTTTCTTCTGTGCCACCATAGCATCTGTGAAGTACTGTCCAGCAGATATCTTCTGGGTGGTGAATAGCCTACGAAATCCTGGCTGTCTCCACTTGGAGTTAGTTATTAGTTGCCCGCTGATGAGCTTGCCACCTACTTTCCAGATAAAGTTGCTCGTATTTTGCTTAACTTGGGAACTGCTAATTTGGGTAGGCTTGGTCCTGTTTAGTTTGCTTGGACTGGCTTCAAATAATTTTGGTCACCAATGCAGAGGGTATGAATGGAGTGGTGCGGACGACCTGTTGTGAATTAGATCATGTCCATCCTGGATGGTGAAAGCTAACTAGTAGACTTTGGGGCCATTGCTGACTGGGGTTGTCAGTGCCTCCCTTTGGTGCCTGACTGCCTCAAAACTGTGGTTCTCTGACCCCTGTTGAAAAAACTATGTCTTGAAGTTGACTCCCCTGCCAGTTTTCACCCCGTTTCTAATCTTCCATTTTAAGGGAAAGTTATTAAATGAGTGGTTGCCTCATGACTTAAGACACAACTCGATGCTATTGGATTCCTGGACCGATGTTAGTCAGGATTTCACCCTGAGTATGGCACTGAGATTGCACTTGTGGCTTTGGTTGATGAACTCTGTTGGCTGTTGATTTTTGTTAGATCTATGAGTGGCCTTTTTTATACAGTTGATCATGGGATGCTGTTGGAATGGCCTTGTGACCTGGCTGGGGTTTGTGGAAGTTCTCTTGAGTGGTTCTGCTCATTCATGACTGGAAGGATCCAAAGGGTGGTGATGGGAAGTGACTCGTCATCCCCTTGGGAGCTCCCTTGTGGGGTCCCACAGGGTTCCTTTTTGTCCCAACTCTTGTTCAATGTGCATCTGAAGCCCCATGACAAAGTTGTACAAGGATTTGGAGTGAAGTGCCATCAGTATGCTGATGATACCCAACTCTCTTTTTCATCTGACCCAGGTCCTGCAGTCTTGGGGTGTTTTTAAAGGAACAAACCTTGAGGAGGGGTCTCTGGCTACTGCATGGCATTGCCGTAGAACGCCTATGCACGTGGTGTAAGCAGTGAGTGATTCTAATGTGCGGTTCCCATGGTACCCACCGCATCCACTCAAGCAGAGTCCATGCACTCCCACCACCATGGACCAGCCCTGCAAACAACTCATGCGGGCAGCTGTTCCCCTCTCTTCGCCCCCACCTGGCAACAACCCCCACTCCAAGCCCTGCCCAGCTGCCTGCCCTCCACACACAGCCCTGGACACTATGGAAATAGCTGCAGTAGCCAGTAACCCCTTCTTGCCCATAATTCCAGAAGCCAGTGCAGCCGCTGACAGTCCTGGCCAACAACGGAGGCACATACCAAGTGGGAAGCACAGGCAGCTGCTTTCTGAGCTGCTGTTTTCCATGGTGTTGGCTCTTCTCTTGTGCGTCACGAGAGGGGGTGGTTGTGCTTCAAACCAATGTGGTGTATTTTGCATGTGTATCCTTTTAAGAGCTCATGGTAGGACTGTGAGTGGGACTGGAGAGGTTGTGGGGCTGTGGACATGTCTGATGCGGTGGGTGGGCAGAGGATGTGTGGATACTCATCTCTGCATACTTTTTTGGCTTCCCCCAGACGGGGCACTCTGGATTTTTTGGCAGGGCTCCATGCGTGGTCATTGAGTGGGTGCTGCATGGGTCACAGGAGCGCACATCCTTGCACACCAGCTTCAAAATGGTATTCGGGTGAGTGGTTAGTGTGTGGCCATGCAAGGTAGCATCTTATTTAAAAAGACCTCTGTGCTTACCCAGTGCCTGGCTGCCGTTGAGGACAAGGTACGGGTGAGCTGATAGAAGCTGAATCAAGACAAGACTGAAGTGATGATGGTTGGCTGGCCATGTAACCTTAGAGACAATGGGATCCCTATTAATGATGGGGTCCAGCCTACTTTGGTCACTCAGGTTCGAAGTCTTGGATCCATTGCTACACCTGAATTTCCAGGTGGTGGCGGTGGCCAGGATTGCTTTTCACCAATTACATCTGCTGAGAAGGCTGGTGAGGACCTTTTTTTATCAGATTCTTATCTGCCCACCGTTTTCATACAGTTACAAGGCTGGACGGGACCTCAAGGGTAGTCTAGTCCAGCCCCCTGCACCACTGCAGAACCTACCACACCCCAACCATCCACACAAAGAAAATCCACCAATTGCTGTAAGTAGAGACTGGGACCAACCAGAGCACACAGATGCCTGAAATAACCGAAATAATTGTAGAAAAAGAAGGATCCAGATGTGCCAAACAGGTGAACCACAGCCGTGTTACAGGGGAATGAGAAAAACCCTCAGTCAACTGCCAATCTACCCAGAGGGAAAATTCCTTCTCGACTCCAAATATGGTGATCGGTTAGGCTCTGAACATGCACACTGGCCTCATCAGTAAGGCACCTGATATACAGTATAGTGTCCAGGCTTCGGAATGCCCTGACAGCTCCATCTTCAGCCTCAGATGATTTTGATTCTACGGGAAGAAAGGGGGTGGAAAACGCAACATGTATTGCTGGGGTGGGGATAAAATCCAAATAATAAAAACTCCTCACAAGATATATGCCATAGGCTCATCTCAATATCCTCTGTTTCCTGAACCCACTTCATTTCTTTTGTCCTGCGTATGGCACGGAGACCGTGCTTGTGGCCTTGGTTGATGACCTGTGCCTGGAGATTGACAAGGGGAATTCTTCCCTCTTTATCCTGTTGGATCTTTTGGTGTCTTTGATGTGACTGACCACAAGGTGGTGGTTACACAACTGTGGGACCTGGCAGGGGTGTGTGGAACCGCTCTTGAGCGGTTCTGCTCCTTCCTGTCGGGGAGGCCACAGAGAGTTGTAAATTTTATTGACGGCCTGACTTTCACCTTGGCCCACAGATTAACATCTCACATTCACATTAAATTTTACATTCAATATTCAACTTTATATTCAAATTCACATCATTTTACATCCATATACATTTATCATAATAATATCCGCACAAATAGGACCAATAAAATAATACTAATTTACAATACCTAACATACAAATTAACTAAACAAGGTAACTAATACAAGGTAACTAAACAACATTAACTAAATAAATCAATCAAGACTAATTAAACTGCAGGCGAAACCTAATACCGGAATGTACAGGTATTAATTCCCAAAATTGCTCATGATTAGGCACAGTTAATTAACAAACGCTACCACGGTTCTTCTGGACTAGGAGACAGAACGTCAGCACTGCTATAACATCCTCTCTCTGGGTCAGGTTCAAGAGATAAACATAAGGATCCTCTAACACTTCAGGTGCTTTCTTTAAAAGTGGACTCAACCATGTTTCCCTGAGTCCTTCATAATAGGGGCACTCCAAGAGAAAATGTTCTGCAGTCTCTGCCTCCTGCAACTGGTAGGGAACATTTTCATAGATGGTAGGGCAGCCCTTGTTTCCTACCTTCTGTCACTGCAGTCTGCAGCATCTGGAACCGCATAAGGGTATAAAAACACCTTAACCTTTTATTTGTTATTAAATCTAAGTATGGTTCCATATAGAAGCTCGATTTCCCTTTTCCTAATTTAGGAGCCACTTTCCAGACTGAGATCACAGAAATGTCCTTTTGAATTGCCACATCAATTGATCTTTGCTCCATTTCCCTCTTAATTTTAACCAGGGGTTGACCTTGAAAATATCCGAAAGAAAACCCCAAATCCCTCAGTATAGAAGCCAAATACCTAATCCAGGGGTACGCTATAGGCCCCTCATGAGCTAGTTCCTCCATCAAGCAAAGGATGTGCAATGTTTCTTGCTCATGGCTCAGTAGTCTCAACCAAAACCTAACCACGGACATTCTAACATAATCCTCTATAGAGTTTAAACCCCCCTGAACACTATTGTCCACTCTTAATACCTTACGTATAAAAAAATTCTGAATTCTCTCCAGTTGAACAATATCCGGGCAGGGCACCAGCTCCAGGCCGAAGGTCAGCATTGAATGCACCTTGGCCTGAAAAACCTTCTTTATTACTGATATGGTAATTCCACTAGAGACACTAAATGCTTTAAGAACACTTCTGATGGTACTCCTAGCCTTATCCACTCTTTGTTTGATATGCTGCGACCATGTTCCCCTGACTGCCAACACAACCCCCAAATACGAAAACAACCTGACCTCTTCAAATTCGACATCTCTGATTTTCCAACACCGGGCCCTACACTGTCTTCCCCCAATCATCATTTTAGGTTTAGCACAATTTATTTCCAAGCCATTAAGTACACAATAGTCCATAAGTGCTGAGATTGATGCCCTGAGCCCCCTCTCCGACTGGGAGAAGAGAAGCAGGTCATCAGCATATTGTAGGGCAAAAAGGTCACGAGAACCAATCTTTGGGGGGTGCAGACTTCTCTCCTTAATAAACTCAACAAGGTCCGCGACATACAAATTAAAGAGGAGGGGGGCAAGGACACACCCCAGAGGCACTCCTCTTTCAATGGGGATTGCGACATGGCTTATAGCTGTCTCTTATACACATCTAGATGTGTATAAGAGACAGGATTTCCTTATAGTTGGTGTGTCTAGTTGGTGTTTTTTTTAGACTTCTCTGTAACAAGTCCAGTGTCATTTAAAATCACTCCCTTTTTGTTGTACATTCTTATTAGTTAAATTGGCTTTGGTTTTTCCAGCTTGGATTATAATATGTACATAACTCAAGTTGCCAAAAGACTGTTCACACTTTGACTTTTGTGGGTAGTTTGTTTCTAGCCCCCATTTATGTTAATGGAAACTACTAACATATCCTCTCCAATTGCTATCCTTTCCATTCTGGCAGTGCTGAAACTGCACAGCATCTATGACATGGAGCTCAGCACCTCTGTCAGCAGGGCATTGAGATGACCTTAAACCTACCATGTGGCCAGAGGTGCAACCCAGCGAAACCTGTGTGTGTCAAGCACTGCATACAATTAGATTTCCCTTCTTGGACTGGCACTGTTCCAGTTCCGAGTACCGATTTTGGCACAAATTGAACCTGTAATGGTGTGTTTATGACCGGTTTTAGAGAATCTCTTTTAGACATTAAGAGGGAGAGGACCTAGCAATAAGATTCTAAGGATAAGACATTAAATAAACTAATTGTGTTACCTAGAATATCCCCATCTAAAAATAAATAGATTGAGGGTGTAGGCACAGATTGGTGCTTTCAGCTGCATATAGCACACAGATATGTTAGAAAGTCATGCCAGTGATTGTTATGGTACCAATTTCACAGATTCTTAACA
>QEPC01002199.1:711685-726925 GCA_003113815.1 Sphenodon punctatus | reverse complement strand
CGACCCAGGCCCCGAAGTCTCGGTGCTCACCCAGTGCCTGGCTCCTTTTGGGGACTGAATGTGAGGGTGAGTCAATTTGAAGCTGAATCCAGACAAAACGGGGGTGATGATGGTTGGCTGGCCTTGTGACCTGGAGGGGATTGGGACTCCTTTTATTGATGGAGTCCAGTCCTCTCTGGTCAATTCAGTCCACAGCCTTGGAGTGCTTCTGGATCCCTTGCTGCGCCTGGATTGTCAGGTTGTGGTGGTGGCCAGGAGCTCTTTTCACCCACTCCATCTGGTGAGGGGACTGCAACCTTTTCTTTCTGATTTGAACCGCCCACTGTCATCCATGATTTCGTCACCTCGAGGCTGAATGACTGCAACGCGCTGTATGTGGGCTGCCCTTGCTGACTGTGTGGAAGCCGCAGTTGGTCCAAGTGCGGCAGCCTATCTTCTGTTGAGGTCAGTTTACTGGGAGCACATTACACCAGTACTCCAGAATCCACATGGGCTACCAATTCAAGGTGGTGGATTTGACCTATAAAGCCATAAACGGCTTGGGCCTCATGTATCTGAAAGACTGCCGCCGCCTTCATGTTCCATCATGGCCTCTGAGGTGCCCTCTTGCAGGTACCATCTGCTTGTGAAGTTTTCACTGGTAGGACATGCAGAGCAGCGTTCTCAGTGGCTGTCCCACGATTATGGAACTCCCTCCCCTTGGACGTTCATCTTGGCCCGGAAAGGATGCAAGACCTTTCTATTTGACCAGGCATTTGTCAGGCAGGGATAAATTTGGATAGCATAGGGTGGGGGGTAGGGGAAGGATGTGGAGGCTATGGGGACTTTTTAGATGTTAATTGTAAGCCGCCCTTAGCCTTTATGGCAGTTGTATTTCTGTTACCTCCACACCTAAATGGTTTGGGTCACTCCTATTCTGAGAAAATTTGGGTAACTGTCCAATAGTGCTTCAGCAGGTAAGAGAATCTAGTGGACATGTGATGAGTGAAATGAGTTACACACATGGCTATCCAATTAATATTTTCTACTGAATAGAAAGAAATACCAACTCACCAATGCTTTTTCACAGCCCTAAATAGAGTGTCCTTTCTGACCGAAGTTAGTTTGAATCGACTTGCAGAAAGACAACTGTATTTCAAGTCTTGATGGGATTGTAAAAGAAATATAATCCAAGGTTACCTGCTTAAATTCCTCTCTGTGTATTAACCGTGTATGTGGACACAAACAATATAATTAGCCACACACTGCTACTTTATAACAAGCTGTACTACAGATTGGAGTTCTTAATGTTTCTTTCTTACGAATAAAACCGTCTGAGCAGGACATGAAATTTGCAGGTGCCTGGGAGCCATTGGCATCCAGAAAACTGAGGCTGGTGACTGGTTCAGGAGTGTAGTGGGGCAAGAACAGTTTAATATAGGGATAAAAATCAGGCAACTAAATTTTTATTTTATTTTTTTGGCTCCTGGAGTTCAATCTGAAATTTCATGCCTTGATCTGAGAAAATAACATTTTCTGTTTCTTTGGTCCAGACTTCTTTGTTTTGAAAAGAATGGGTGTTTTTAAAAATGAGAGCAGCAGGCGGGAGATCCATGGGATGGGTGCTGGATGCGTGCTTGGGGAAGTCTTCACACGAGTGGCTCTCGACATGACTCCATGGAGGCAGCCACCCTGGCCCACACGTGGCATTCTGGACTTTTCGGCAGTGCTCCATGCGTGGGTCAAGGGAGTGCACCTTCCCGCACACCACTGTCACACAAGCAGTTGGCAACGTGGACGGTGGGGATGCATCTGGTTTAAAAGCACCCAACTTTCCTTATATAGAACTAACCGGGTTGGCCCACCAACTGGGCAAAGTGAGCATGTTGACTAGGGTGTGGCCTTCAAAAGAGATGGTCAGCTGACAGACATTTTGAGACCATACCAGGGCTAGAGAGCTGGAATGTGCAAATGAACATATCCCATGCTTTAGCCTCCTTTCCTCCTAGCCTGCTCCCAGCACTGGGCTTCAGAGAGCAGTGCTGCGTGATGCTCCATTCAGGCTGTCTATGGCCTTGCCAGCTGCATCCACTCGAGGACAGCAAGGCTCCATGCTTCAGCCAGCCCCAATCCTGTTATGCATCACCACCCAGACCCTGTAGCAGCTGGTGTAGACCTGCTACACGTGATCAGACACTTACTCTTGAGTTCTGAGTTGGGTGAGGGTTGGGGAAGGGGATGTTCATGGAGTAGGGGTGCACTGGGTGTGGGTAACAAAATTACTAAGGCTCTGTAAAAAGCAGGGTGCCTGCCTTGGGGGCTCCCAATCAGCAATGCCACTCAGGTTCACTACCACATGTAGCTTTCATTTCTTTCACAAACAAAAGATACAAAGTTTCAAAAGCAACTTAGTGACCTAGACACCACAAAGCCCTTTATTTTGGTGAGGCTCTTTCCTGGTTCCTTTCTGGAGGCAAGTCTGTCCCTAAACTTCCAGCATCTGTTCAGGCCTCCCTAGCAAGCCATCTTTTCTTGGCGCCCTATTCAGGCCACTCTGTTGCCTGACCTGGGCTTTGACTTCCTTTTGAGCCCCTGCAGTGCTCTGCAGTCTTCTCTAGAGCTCATCACTCTAGAGGTCCTTGCTCTTGGTTTTTTTTGCTCAGCTTTTTTATATTCTCGTGTCTTGCCCTCAGTAGTCTAGCAGCCTCCCTGTATTTCAGCTGAGTTAATGAGCCATTTCCCAAATGACTCTTTATCAAGCATTCTAGCCTCTGCCTAGTAGAGGCATTCATGCTACAGTGACTCTCATCCCAGCCACCCTCGGGCTTGCAGCAGGGACTTAAGATGAAAACAAACGAGACAGTAGCCAGCTGGTTCCCCTGGTTACCCCATGGAGTGGCACCGCAGCTGCCACTTGGGCTGGCGTGTACAGTAGAACAAGTGTGCAGACCCCACACAGTGAATCCGGGTGGGCGGACAGCCATCTCACATTTCCAATGCCACGGGTTGGGCCAAGGAACCAAACACATGGGTGGGTGTTCAGCCCTGTCCCTGCCCCACTTCACTCACCAGCTCCCATCCCTCCTAGTATCCCGCCTCCTGCCATGATGTATAACATTAAAGGGCACTGGGGCCCACTTGGGCAGGAAGGGGGAGGGATGCGGTCACCCCTTTGATTGCTCTAGGCTTTTTGCCTGCAACTCTGTGGTGCTGGTGGAACTTGCCATGCGGTGGGGCTCTGCGGGACGTAACAGACAGGAGGCCACACATTAGCCTGACTAGGTCAGCCTTCGCTCATGCTGTGTCCTCTTATCTTCTCTGGGCGATGCATCAGGTAGCAGCCAGCCACCCATTCCATAGTGGGAGTGGGCCATAGTCTGGTGGCCACCTAAGAGATGGGCAGGTGAATCATGGATTAATATGGGTTATTGTTGCTTGGGGTTATTGTTGTCTTGTTTGTTTTTCACCCTTAGTATATTAACCTACAGGGTGCCAATAGTACTTTTAGAAAGTGTTGCAGAAAACTATCTTCAAATGTAAACTTTCAAATGGGATCAAAGCCTGAAGTATCTTATTTAAGGGTTGCTGTTTTTTTACCTCAAAACAGAGGGCTGGATTTTACTGATAGATTATATTGCTACACTGTGTGGTAAAATAAATGTTCTCCTTCTGCATGTCAAAATGCCCCAATGCTCTCTGTGCTGATCCTGCATTAACAAGGGCGAAGGTGCACTCATGGTGTTCTCTGTTACTGTCTCTACTGGACTCTCAGAATCGTGTATGTGATGAAGGGTGTTTTTTAAAAGAGATGCAACCACGTCTGGTCACCCATCAACCACTCACCCGACCGCTCGTGTGAAGGTGGTGTGGGTGGATCAGCGCTCCCGTGACCCACACAGTACCCACTCATACTAATCATGGGGTACCAGAGAAAAATTTGGAGTGCCTTGTGCGGGGGAAGATAAAACAGTGCATGGGGACAGGCCCCTGGCCTGTTCTGAGCTGGGGTGGCCACTAATGCCAGTTGTGGTACTGTTGCCTCCACAGCCCTACTGGGAGCTCTTAAAGGGGTATTGGCTGCTCGTATGAACTGTTCCATGCTGCATGGAGGCTGCCTGTGTGGCCATGCTGGAAACCCAGAGAGCCTCCTGTTAGAATTCCTCCCCACTCAGTCTACGTATGTGGATGTGCTGTGGCTGTACCACTCAGCGGACACAGACCCCCACCCCCTAGCTTTGCTCACTTAAAAACACCTGAAAGTAATCCAACCAACTTATGTAGCTTGTGCCAGCATCTGAGTTTCTAAGGCATAGATGTGGAATTACACTACTGGCAATGTAAAACATCCATTTAATGGCTTGGCCTTAATGGCTGTCCTTAAATATCATTACCACTGCACCTTATTCAGCGAATGTGGCTCTGTTAACTGTCTTGCACTAAGCTTGTCAGTAAGCCAACTATCTTGCCACACTGTAGTTCCAAGATGCATGAAAATGGCAACTATCTGAGGCTCATTAGTCCTTGGCTTAACTGCAAAGATTTCCTTATAGTTGGTGTGTCTAGTTGGTTTTTTTTTTAGACTTCTCTGTAACAAGTCCAGTGTCATTTAAAATCACTCCCTTTTTGTTGTACATTCTTATTAGTTAAATTGGCTTTGGTTTTTCCAGCTTGGATTATAATATGTACATAACTCAAGTTGCCAAAAGACTGTTCACACTTTGACTTTTGTGGGTAGTTTGTTTCTAGCCCCCATTTATGTTAATGGAAACTACTAACATATCCTCTCCAATTGCTATCCTTTCCATTCTGGCAGTGCTGAAACTGCACAGCATCTATGACATGGAGCTCAGCACCTCTGTCAGCAGGGCATTGAGATGACCTTAAACCTACCATGTGGCCAGAGGTGCAACCCAGCGAAACCTGTGTGTGTCAAGCACTGCATACAATTAGATTTCCCTTCTTGGACTGGCACTGTTCCAGTTCCGAGTACCGATTTTGGCACAAATTGAACCTGTAATGGTGTGTTTATGACCGGTTTTAGAGAATCTCTTTTAGACATTAAGAGGGAGAGGACTTAGCAATAAGATTCTAAGGATAAGACATTAAATAAACTAATTGTGTTACCTAGAATATCCCCATCTAAAAATAAATAGATTGAGGGTGTAGGCACAGATTGGTGCTTTCAGCTAAAACACACATGCATATAGCACACAGATATGTTAGAAAGTCATGCCAGTGATTGTTATGGTACCAATTTCACAGATTCTTAACAAATGCTGTACTCGAGAGAGAGCCACAATGTCCCCCCCACCCAATAATTTCAAGAACTCTCCTTTCCTACAGTACAAGTAGCCTTGCTGCCCTCTGTTCTGACACAGCACCTATTATCCACCTTCAGGGGATTTCCTCACTCCTGCATGGAGATCTTAGTAATATCCCTCTATTAAAAGGAGACCACACAAAAGGGGACCATCAGGGTATGTGTGGTCCCCTTTTTAAGGGAGCCTTAAGGTCCAAGGCTGCCCGTGACGTTTTCTGCCATAAAACTTGTGATGCAATCCTCGGCTGCGCAGGGGTTTTGTGTGTGGGTGTCTGCCTGCCTGCCTGCAATCTGGCCCTTCCACTCTAACTCACTAGATATGTACTACTACTTCCATTAGAAGCTCTTCTCCCCAGCTTGAGTTACTGCCACAGTATTAAGTGTGTGTGTTCTTTAAGGTGATTTTTCTGCCAGCACAGAAAATCTTGTGAAAGTCAGCCTATTTTCAGATATGAAAGCAAATCTGTGATTAGTTTCTTTGCCTCTGTTCATATCTAGTATCTTTCCCATTGCCTCAGAGCAGATTGCGGTAAGTACATCATGGATACATTTCTTCTCCTTGGAGAAAATGGCTGCAATCCCAAACTGCCTGCATGTGGATTTGTGTGGCTTGCGCATGGCACAATGCTCCCATAATGGGGGGTGCCCGGTTTACATGCAGGTGCACGTGTGCATGTACTGTGGGGCATGGGATTGGCCCCTATAATAGCAGTGCATATTTCTCCTGATTCTCCTTTATAGATACCTGTGAAGGTAAAGTAGACAGCAGTTACTTTATGTATTTCTATTCTGTTCCAGCATGCACTGTGATCTCATTCTTGCTTGACTTTAGTGTAGAACCTTCATAGAGCCCCAAATTAAAAAAAACCCACCATGGCTTTCCCTCCCACCCACACTTCAAGACTTGCAACAGACACGCACAACTTTTCTCCATTTGACAGCCCCTATCATAGAGAGGTTTGTTGGTTTCAGCCAAAAAACTAGCCCATCATGCTCCAAACATAATTTTACAAATGTTTTATTTCTGATGGTGAAAGACTGTAATTACATTATTTCCCCAGTTGCTGTATGACCAACCTTTTTAAAAGGTGAAATTAAATACATAATTAGGGGGCGTTGAAAGTTTAATATGCAATAAAATGACAAATAATTTGCAAATTATCATTAATATATATAGGAAACATGGCTACTCAACAGCCTGTTCCTTTGCAAGAAGAGTGCACTTGTTACCTGCTTTCAAGGATCATACTTGTTGACTTAATTTCCCAGAAGACAGGCATGCCATTCTTTAAATGGGACTTTGAGCTTGTCAGGAAATAAAATTGCTATTTTCAGACCCTCTTCTAAAAAAAAAGTGCCTTTTTCTTATCCTCTTTCGGGCTTAAATCGAGAAAGTGGTACACCTTATCTTTCTAAGTAGTACCTTTCAAATGTTTTTGTTATACTTGAAAGTCTAGTTGTGAGTGAAAATCATTGCAGTTTGATGGCTGTTCGGTATATGTGAGCTGAATTGGCACTGTCAGTCTAGTTCACAGTGAACAAGTGTCTGCTAGAAAATCCAAGATCAAAATTGGCACCCTTGTTGGCAGTATTTAAAGAGAGGCTAGAGTTTGGACATGGAATCTGAATGCAGATAAGCATCCTCTTTTCTTTGTGCTTTGACCATCTGGTAACCTTGGACCAGGCTTTCATTGGTATTAACTGTTAGGATGCATCACACACTTCCTCTCCTCTCTCCGCCTACAGGTATACCTTCTGGGGTTGGGCCCTGGGGGCTCCAGCCCAAAGGGCAACACCCAAAGGGTGTTAGCTGTTGGTCGGGCCATTCGTCAGAGCCATGGTGGCCAGGACAGCCAACAGACATTGATCCCTCGAACTAGGGGAGACTGGCTACGGGATAGAGCAGTTGGTTAGGGTATATGTTGGTGGGGTTTGAGGGGCTGGGGGAGGACTGAGGGGAACATGACTCGTCCCCTGCATATGTGGGGGAGGAGGGGGGACTGGGTTGGGGAGGGTTGGGCATGGCCCCCCCGGTGAGAGAGGGGGGGTTCAACCCAATAAAAGTGGAGGGTTCTGGTCTCCCTGTGAGAGGGGGGGACCAGTGGAGGAGGGAGAGAGTTTTTGGGGAGATGGGGTGTCCGGGGTGTGTGTGTCCACAGCCATTAGGGTCGTGATGGGCTGGGGTAATTATGGTCTCTCTGGGAGACAGAGAACAACTATGAGAAAGGACAGGTACTTAGTTCCTGTCCTTTGCACAGGCCCCCAGGCAGGTGATGCAGGGATCAAGATCGGAGGACCCCCCGGTTTGAAGTTGTTGCTATTGAATGCGAGGTCAGTCGGTAATTAAATCAACTTTGATCCGGGAGTTGATCTTGGATCGATGGCCAACCTCGTATGTATTACAGAGACCTGGCTGGACGATGAGTCGGGACCGATATTGTCTGACCTTGTTCCAGCCGGGTACTCTGTGCAGCACCAGCCCAGATCAGAGGGGCGGGGAGGAGGTGTAGCTGTTGTTTTTAAGGACACTTGGTCTGTGAGGCGGTATCCTGTGCAGACCATCTTGAGCATGGAGGGGGTCCACCTTGTGATCGACTTGGCAAGAGACAGATTAGGGCTTCTTTTGGTATACCGTGCACCTACCTGTACCACGGCATCTTTACACACTCTAGTGGAATTGGTATCGGAGGTGGTCTTGTGGTCCCCGAAGACTTTGATCCTGGGGGACTTCAATATCCACACCGATGCCAATTTAGGGGGAGCAGAGTGTGAGTTCATGGACGCCATGACAACCATGGGATTGTCTCAGAGGGTTGCGGGCCCGACACATGAGAGGGGACATACCCATGACCTGATGTTCTGTGCCAGCCTTGAGGTGGGGAATCCGGTGGTGGGGGATGTAGTAGCTTTACCCCTGTCATGGACGGATCATTATTTTCTCCAGACCAGTCTCCTGGCCCTTGTCTGCTCCTCGAAAGGCACAGGACCGGTTCGTTGGGTCCGCCCCTGGAGACTTATGGAACCAGAGAGGCTCCGGAGTGCTTTAGGGGAAATGCCTTCTGACCTTGATGATCGTTCACTCAATGACCTTGTTGCCTTCTGGAACAGCTTGTTGGCTGAGGCTATCGACCTAACAGCTCCCAAGGGTCCTCTTCCAGAAAGCTGATGGCAGGGGTCGCTGTGGTTCACGGAGGACCTGTGCCGGATGAAGTAAGATGGACGGTGGTTGGAGCTGACTGATTGCAGCATAAAGCTAGTTTAAGAGCTTATGCTGTTGCGGTGTGGGCAGCAAAGAAAGAGTTCTTTGCTGCCCTCGTTGCATCTTTAGTCACATCCACAGAGTTTTTCTGGGTGGTGCAATGGCTGGTCAATCTGGCGTCTTGCCGCCTGGACCTGGAATTTTCCAGTGCCCACTGTGATATGTTTGCTGACTTTTTTGCGGATAAAATCGCCCAGTTTCACCACGACCTCGATGCTGCACTTATGACAGTGGGTGAATCAGAGGTATGGGAAGCCCCGCCATGTCTGTTGTTGTGGGATCAGTTTCAGTGGGTATCGCCTGATGACGCGGCGGATATCCTTGGGACTGTTCGGGCCACATGTTGTGAATTAGATCTGTGCCCGTCCTGACTGGTGAAGACCAGCCGGGAGACACTAGGGTTGTTGCTGGCGGGGGTGATCAATGCCTCCCTTAGGGAGGGCAGGGTGCCAAGCCGTCTCAAAGGGGTGGTAGTGCGGCCTCAGCTCAAGAAGCCATCTGTGGATGTTGACTTCCTGGCCAGCTATAGACCAGTCTCTAACCTTCCCTTTTAGGGAAGGTTATTGAACAGGTGGTAGCCCGGCAGTTACAGGGGCATCTGGACCAGGTCGGTTTTCTTGATCCCTCGCAGTCTGGTTTTCACCTTGGGTTTGGCACGGAGACTGTACTTGTGGCCTTGGTCGATGACCTACGCTGTGAATTGGATCAGGGCAGATCCTCAATTTTGATCTTACTGGATCTGTTGGTGGCGTTTGATAATGTTGATCACGAGATGTTGGCGGCGAGGCTGCGGGACCGGGCCGGGGTGAGTGGAATTGTTCTTGAATGGTTCCGCTTTTTCGTGGCAGGGAGAACTCAGCGGGTGCTTCTTGGGAAATGTACATCATCTCCCTGGAATCTCACGTGTGGAGTCCCGCAGGGTTCTATTCTGTCTCCTCTCCTGTTCAACATGTATATGCAACCTTTGGGTGAAGTCATGAGAGGGTTCGGCATGGGATGTCATCAGTACACCAATGATACACAACACTACCTCTCATTTTCTGGAGACTCGTTTTCTGGAGGCCTGGCAGCTGTGGGGGACCGGATGAGGACGAACCATCGGAGGCTGAATCCTGACAAGATGGAGGTGATGTTGGTGGGTACGACTGAGGGGGTGGTGGCTCCTGTCATCGGCGGGGTCTGCCCCCCCTCTCCCGCCGCTCAGATTAGTAGTCTGGGGGTGTTCTTCGACCCACAGACCCGCCTGGATTGTCAGGTGGAAGCTGTGACGAGGGAAGCATTTTGCCAGTTACATCTGGTGCGACGGCGGCGGCCGTGGCCGTATGTCTTGGGCTCGGATCTGGCCACCATCATCCATGCTTTCATTATCTTTCGACTGGAGTACTGTAATGTGCTTTACGCGAGGCTACTCTTGACGACAGTCTGGAGGTTGCAGCTGGTGCAGAATGCGGCGGCTCATCTCCCTAACAGGAATGGGACGCCGTGAGCACATTACACATGTGCTCTGTACTCCGCACTGGCTGCCTGTTGTCTTCCGGGCCCAATTCAAGGTGTTGGTTATGACCTATAAAGTCCTAAACGGCTTGAGTCCTGCTTACCTGCAAGACTGCCTCAGGCTCCGGATCATTTTGTTACCCTTGCGGTGGGCCGGGGACGCCCGACTCAAAGTTCCCTGTGTATGCTGGGTGGCGATGGCAGAGAGGGCGTTCTCAGTGGCTGCACCTCGGCTGTGGAATTCCCTCCCATTGGAGGCCTGTCAGTCCCTGTACCTCCCCTATTTCCGTAGATGTTGTAAGACCTGGTTGTTTCACTGAGCCTTTGGGGAGAGGGTGGAGAGGGTGGGGGGAGGGGTTTTAATTTGCCTTAACTGCTGCCAAATTTTATGATGTATATTTTATGTATTTTAGATGGTTTTATTGATTATTGTTTTCATGTTGTGCGCTGCTCAGAGCTGCCAGTGTGCAGGAGGATGCGGGAAACAATTTTTTGTATAAATAAATAAAATAAATAAACCCAGAGAACAGGGGAAATCAAAACACAGCTGTCCATACCAACTTCACTGGTAAGGGGGAAGGAGTACCAATTGAAAAGGATTTACTGAGCAGCCAAATACACTTTCTACAACACGCTCTTCACAGAGGTAGCCAGCATGGGCTTCGCTTTCTGTCCACGTCCTCCACTCTGACTTTTGTGTGTGAATGTGCCTGAATTTAAGTGTGAAAATGAGAGACAAAATTTTCAGATGAGCTCTGTGTCAGGTGGTTGAAGCATGCACCATCAGTTTGAGATTGCAGCCGTTGTCTCCAAGGAGAAGAAATGTATCCATGATACATTTTATCCAGTCTCTTTCCTCCCCACTTCTTCCAGACTCTTGAAGCTGTCCTCCAACCCCCTTTAATTCCCCCCCCCCACTTCTTTTGTAACCTCTCTTGACTCTTCACTTGTTAGCAGTAATTTTTGCTTCCTTTACTGTTACAGACTTGCTTTTATCAGGGGAAAGGGCTTGCTTCTGTTCTGGTGCAGCCTTTTCTCCTTGTGAGGTAGGAGTACCTGGTACAGTGCCATCTAGTTGTTTATGCCAAAGATATCTCACTACTGGGTGTTCTGAGCCTCTTTTTTTTTTTTTGTAGCTTTATTAGGCACTGATTACGTTGCTATCTAATTAATTAGTGCCTTAGCTATTCTGGCTTTATGGGCACTATGTCCCCTGGTGGTAGGGAACCTGTCTATAACTGGTGATTATACAACACCAGGCACGCTGCCTGTGCAATAGAAATAATATAATATTTCAACCAATAGACGGATTTAGTGTGTCAAGGAGGTGAAGGACAGCACTTTGACTCTGTTAGAGCCTGTGTCAAAGACTGTTCAAGTTGCACTATCTTAATTTGCTGAACAGGCTAGTTTGATTTTTTTCTTTCTTGAAATGCTCAGTGTCATCCACAGGTGGGACAATGCGTTCTAGCAAATAGCATGGATATGAGTCGTACTGAAATGAATGGGACTTGTGCCTGTGCTAACTGTTATGCATGTGCTATCCTTCTAGAAATTAGTGCTCACTTTCTTGAAATGTGACAAGCTCTTTTAGCAATCCGATAGTAAGAGTTTAAGGGTACTAACAGATGGCATGATAGCCATCCTCAAGTAGGTGTTCACCTGGTTGTTTGTTAGATGGTCAGGATTCATGAACGCATCTTCATTGGTGGGTGCGTACGCACAACATTGCGGTAGGGGATGCACAGAATGTCATGTCGACTAATCCATGTGCCCACGTGCTGGCATGATGTCAGTTAGGTTGTGGGCAGTGCATGCGAGTGCCAAAGACTATAGGCACCAGTTGCTAACTGATGGGAGAGGAGGCGGAGCTGGTGTGTGTGCAGGGTGGGGTAAACTGCAGGATATGAGCAGCATATCATCTCAGACTGGGTTTGTGCTCAGCAGATCTTTCTCGCTAGCATTTCACTCCCTGCCTCCCCCTCTCTGCCTTGAGGTAACTGCACAGAGCTCACAAGAGAGGGAACCCCATAGTTGCTAGTGTTTGAGAGAGAGGGGAGGAAAGTGGCAATTCCTGGCTTCCTCATCTCTCCATTTCACCTTAAGGCACTTCCTCATTTCCGTCCACCTCCACCCAACCACCTGCGGCTGTTTGCTAGGCTCAACACTCAATGCATGTGTGCGAGTGCAACATGCATACTCACAGATTTGTAGCATTGCCCATTTTTTGATGGGACGTGCCCATGGAGGTCCACCCATCCCCCATGGAGCCGGGCACCTGGCTGTGAAAGTGGTGTGGGTGGAGGTGCGCTCCTGCAACCCGCACGCTACCCATCCATGCCCTCGCACAAAGCAACCTGGTTTTTCCTGGTTGCTCTATGCAGGGGCATGAATAGGTGGTGCATGGGTGCCACCATCTGCCACAATGTGAAGGCTCCCAAAATATGTGATACCAAAATCTGAACATAGTAACTTCTGAAGATCATTTGCATTTTTAACATGCACAGTTGATTGGCCAAACACTGTTGTAGTTATGCTTGTGTTAACTCAGAATTTGGTTTAAGTTTATTGACTTACTTTGGATTTCCACTGCCAAATCCAGCTGTATGTGTGTAGTTTTACTTTTTGTATTTTTAAGAAAACATTTCAGAATGTCTTTTGCCTACAGTAGAGGATTGGATAGGTGAAAATACTGGTGACAAGTAATGGTACATCTCATAACAACAGTCTTCCAATGGAATTGTGTGCATGCTGGCCATTAGTGTGAGCACAAATCCCATTGAAATGAATGGGACTCAGGCCAAAGCTAATTGCAGATGTACACTGTCCTGCCAGATAGAGCTGAAACGAGTAACCTCCATAAAGGATCTATCTGTCCAAAGCCATTTGTTGGGTTGGGTAATTACTCGCATAGGATCCGACTAGTATTGTTTTGGATTTAAAATGGGGAAAATCATGTGTGTGTAGACCAGCTAATTTTATGAACTAGCCGATAGAAAGTGGCTTGGGCAAGCATAGAATCTAGGATCATTGGCACGGCTGTCCCAAAGAGGAGTAGCTGAGCCTACACCAGAAAGACCCTTTCAAGGCACTAACTGTAAAATATATTACTAAGATGCAGTGCCCAGCCACGTGACCAAAGTAGGTAGGAGCAGCTAGCAGTTGCTGTGGTAGCTCTCCTGGTAGAGCTTTGGAAAGGAAGTGGAAAGGTTGGCGGTTCAAGGTTCCTATGTGTAAAGAAACTATGTAAACATCAGAGAATCCATCAGCTTAGGGTTGGGAGGGGAGTCCTTCTGTTAATGTTTTACAAAGTAATGTATATATGGAAGAAACCACACATTTATGTGAGTCTTATACTGATCTAGTCTCCATTTAATAGTTGCTCAGTTAAGCTCTGGTGGTGAGATGAGTAAAGGATATTAGAAAGTTCAAGGCTGCATCAAGTAAAGAAATAGTAGCTAAACATCAGAAAATCCACCATGCAGCAGGAAAAAAACCTATACTATTGTTTCATTAAAGTAAACTTGCAAATGCAAGAAATTACACCTTCAGCTGACCACCTTGTAGAGTTAGATCGGGGTTGTATGACACTGTTGGTCCTACTGGATCTATCTGTGGACTTCGATACTGTGAATCATGAGATGTTGGTGACTCATCTGTGGGACTAGGCCGGGGTGGAAGGTACCGTCTTGCAGTGGTTCTGTTCATACCTGGCGGGTAGATCTCAGCAGGTGATACTAGGAGACTGTTCATCGTCCCCTGGAGGTCTTCTGTGTGGGGCCCCGCAGGGTTCCATTCTGTCCCCTCTCCTATTGAATGTAGGAGGTTATATACAGCTGGGGAGTTGGTGGTCACCAATATGCAGACGACACCCAGCTGTATTTATAATTTTCAACCAACCCAGACCCGGCGGTCTCATTGCTATCTCATTGCCTAGCTGCTGTGGGGGGTTGGATGAGATCAAGCTGATTGAAGCTCAGTCCTGACAAGATGGGGGTGATTTTGGTATGCAGGGTTGGGGGTCTGGGGAAGATGAACACCCCCTGTATTGGGGTGGGTCCATCCTCCATTGATTCTATCTGTGCGGAGCTTGGGGGTGCTTCTGGATGTGCAGCTGTGCCTGGATTTGCAGATGTTGGCTGTGTCAAGGAGCGCCTTCCACCAGTTGCAGCTAGGGAAGAGGCTCTGCCCATACGTCTCAGACTCCATCATCCATGCATTTGTCACATTGAGGCTAGAATTTGGGACTAGTTGAGGACCTGTTGCATGTACTGTTCATTTGTCCTCTGACTGCATACTGGCGGGAGTTGTATTTATCTCCCTGGATCTTCAGCCGGTTATATCTGCCTCCGCCTCTTTTGCTCCAACTTTGTATGAAATCGAGCTCCCTCGAGGGGTTACACAGATTGGTTAACTGGGCATTCCAGCTAGGTAAACGCTGATTAAAAAATATGCCATGAGGAATGTGGTATCTCTCGGCCAACGTGTTTTCCATCAGGGCTGTGATTGGCTTAGATTCCCCTTCTGGTCCTCCATTATTAGCCTTTCTTGCATAGTCTGGATTTTTCCATACATAGTTATGGGTTTTTATTGTTGGGTTTGTCTAGTCCTTGCTGGCAAAAGTAAATTTTATGTGTTTGTATTACGACAACGGTGTAGGGGGCTAGTAAGTTCTTCCGTGGGGTATAGTTGCCCTGGTACCCTTACTGTTGTGTTTCAAGTGTTATTTTAACTTGTTTATTGTAGCATTTTATTATTGGACCTGCTATTGATTACCCTTTGGGTATGTGTTATGCTTATTGCTTGTTTGTTTAATGTTTTACTGTTTATTTTTGTGACTGCTGTAATGGCCCGATGGCTAAATAGGTATATAATAAATAAATATATATATACCTTCTTACCTTGAGGCTAGACTACTGCAATGCGCTCTACATGGGGTTGGTGATGGTCTGGAAGTTGCAGCTAGTGCAAAATGCAGCGGCCCACCTCCTGATGGGACGGGTTGCAGAGAGCATACAACACCTGTGCTCCAGGAATTGCACTGGACAGCTCAGTAACCCTTACCATCTGCTGCTCCCTGGAGGCTTGTCCTGCTGCCGCTGCCGTCCCGCTGGTTGGAGGGGGTCCCGAGGCACCTGTGGAGAAAGGGGGTCGTGAGTGGGGTCCTGGACTGTCCTCCCTCCCCCCC
>QEPC01002199.1:678874-690236 GCA_003113815.1 Sphenodon punctatus | reverse complement strand
CCTCTGTTCCCCTTCCTATGTCTCTCCCCCAGCTCCTGTCTCTCCGATTGTAAGCCCTAGGGGCAGGGACCGTGTCTATTTTATTACTTTGTAAAGTGCCAGGTACACTGCTGGCGCTATATAAATGTTTGTTAATAATAATAATAATAATAATTAATAATAATCATCTTTGTGAAGTCTCTGCATAAAAATTACATATCCTGGGACACTGTTATTTCATGAGTCTGTACCAGGGTAATATATGGAGAAGGGAGTTACCTGGACTGTATCCAGATTCATCAGGTGTGTTTTGACCTTGGGGCCTGCGGTGTTTTGGCTAGATGAAGGAGAAACCTGTTTAATTTGAACTCCAGTGTCATCTACTTTGGCCCAATATATTTCCTTTAAAATATTGAGTCTGTGGCCTGACCTCAACAATATGTGTTACAACAGGATACATTTGCTACCACTGGTGTAAAAACATCAGTGTTCTCCCACCCCCTTTACCATTGTACCATTGTTTGTAGAACATTACAGCACTTCTAACTTTGCCTTATCCAGAAAAACTTGCCAATTTGGAGTAAAAATATGCACATTTATCTTGCTCTGCTTAGGTTGCTTTTTAGTACTGGATAAGTCATCTGAGTTTATCAGAATAAAACTTTTAAAAATTGAATACATTTTGCTTAAAGCTACATGGTAGGTTTTTTTTTTTAAAATCACTTGTGATTGAGCAGTGGGATCCCAAAGAGTGAATTATCTGCATCTTTATGTTCGTGTTCAGAGAGGTTTAAAATTGGCCTGAAAAGAACTCGTCCCCAGTTTGGGCTAGGTAAGGACAGATCTTATTTGTGCGAGAACTGTAAGAAAATTTATTGCAAGTTTAGTTGCTGTAGAGTAGCAAGCTACTTCACTATCTTCTGTCATCCTTTCAATAGTCCTCTGTGATCCACATCCTCTAGTCACAGCAAGCCTTACATCAGTCAAAGGCAGCATCACTGGGTTAGTCTCTGCTCTGTAGGAAACACAGTGAACGATAAATTGAGTATAATATAAATAAATAAACTTCAGTTTCAACTTTAACTTTTCTTGACTTTTCATGACAAAGTAAGCAAAAACTCTCTCCGTGATAGTCTGCCCTTGCAGAAACAAATACAGTGAAACAAATACAAATGAAACAAATACAGCAGTGAGTACTCAAATAATGTGGGATCATAGAATACTTTTTATTAGGCTTAAACCAATAAACTCTTCTCCTTCCACCAGTATGGCCTGGTATTGGCATTGCATCTTGGGACTGCCTTTCAGTAATTTCCTAGATGCTGGAACTTTACTTGGAAAACACAGGAAAGTACCGGTTTTAAAAGAATTTTCAATTACAGAGAATCTTTTTATCTTGTTTACTTACATGACCCTTATTATATTAGGATCTGAGTTCTCAATAAACCAGTAGTGTATTGTATGCAAGTGCTGTTTGTCTCTGTTACACAGAAGGGTAGGTGGGGCATATAGAAACTATAGGCAGATGTTCATACTGGTCAATAATTTGGGGTATAAATTAAGGTGGCACAAAATCAGACTGCATTTTGAATACACATACATCAAATGACCAATTTGTTTTCATGCAGATTTTCACAACCGCAGTGCCAACATACCAGTAGGAGTACTGTTTGTGCACACTGAATTTACAGTCTTGTTCCAGTTCATTCTTGGTCCCCTTCTGCAAGGGACATAAGAGAGATGAACAACTGGGGAGGTTTGCCAGAACAAGCCAAATGTGTGTATGGTTGTAGGTTTATACTAGTTGAAGCGCTTACTCTGTGTACTAGTAGAAGACTACGTAAAGGTCATGTTTTACTTGTCCTGGGCTACATCGTAGGCAAACTGTGATGGAGCAGGGAAGTGAACCCGGGTCTCTCATGTTCCAGACTAACTCAATAACCAGTGGACCATCCTTCCTATCTTTCTTGTCTTGAAATTGCCATTAAGCAAATACAAATGTAAAGCTATACATCTTCTCCTCCTTCTCCTCCAAAAAGGTGCTTTCCTGCTGGTATTCCAGATGCCACTGTTCAACTATGATACCTTTGTTCCCAAGGCCTCTAGAACACCATTATGAACCATTTTTATTTATTTATTTATTTATTTATTTAGTTATTTATTTATTTATTTATTTTGTTATATTTATTAGCCTCCCCCTCATGCCTATGGCATCCCGGGGCGGCTTCCAACACTAAAAACAGTCACAATCAAAATTTTAAAATATTTTTTAAAAAAGCATCTTCCCCCTACCCTTCCCTCCCCTCAAAAGGCCTGGCCGAACAGCCAGGTCTTGCAGGCTCGGTGGAATTATTATTATTATTAACAAACATTTATATAGCACCAGCAGTGTACCTGGCACTTTACAAAGTAATAAAATAGACACGGTCCCTGCCCCTAGGGCTTACAATCTGAGAGACAGGAGCTGGGGGAGAGACTTAGGAAGGGGAACAGAGGGAGAGACAAGGGGTCTAACATTCATGAAGATGCGAGGTCTCAAGTGCACGTACTTGGCTTGGTTACGATGAGAATGACAGCAGGCAGGTCCATGTTGCAAGGATAAGGGTAAACCGATCGTAGGTATAGGAATAGTGGCTCAGCAGGATAAAGAGTCAGACAGAGCAGAGCGAAAGAGGTGAGTTTTAAGGAGAGATTTGAAGGTATGAAGGGAGGGGGCAAGGCGGATGTGGACAGGGAGGGAGTTCCAGGCATGGGGGGCAGCAAGTGAGAAGGGACGAAGGCGCTTAGGGGAGCAGGGAAGGCGTGGAAGGGTGAGAGAAGGGACAGAGGAGGAGCGAAGTGCACGGGCTGGAGTATGGAGGGCGATAAGTGCAGAGAGGTATGGGGGAGCGAGGTTGTGAAGAGCTTTATAGGTGAAGACTAGGAGCTTGTTCAGGATTCCTTTACACTTCGAATGCCAGCATACCTGGGGCCAGGCGAGCTTCCTTCGGGAGGGAATTCCAGAGTCGCGACCCGGCCACCGAGAACGCCCGTATCATTGTGGCCCCCCGCCTAACACGGGGACCTCCAAAAAGACGCCCCCGGTAGACCTCAGGGTTCGCTCTGAGACACGGATGGCGAGGCAGTCCCTGAGGTATGGGGACTTGGTAGGTTGGACTAGACTGTTCCTCTCTTTGGATCAAACAGAGAAAACAACCGAGGAAAGAAAACTATAGTTCACCGTATAAATTAAAGACCTGAAGCTGCAGTTCCTATTCACCTGTAACTTTAGCGTAGGTCAAACTACAGGATTTGACCCACAAACTTTTAAGCATAGAGAAAAATTCAAAATATTTCTCCTGAATGGACAGCTACAACCAGGTGGCTACTGCAATCTCAAGTCTGTGGCTGTGTACCACCTACCTCCCAAGAGTCCCTACTTAGGAGGGACAGTCCCTCTTTGGTTACTGAATCCCGTTGCTCTTCTTTCAGAAGAGAGAGCCAAAAAGACTAGTGTTTAAACCTTTCCTGATTGCCTCATGAAAAACACATGAGAAGACAATGGGGAAATGATAGAATGACAAGAAACTAAGTGGAATAATAAGTAGGAGAGCTTCTGTTTCTCTTTATGCACTTGGAATGTTGGGAGGTGTGTGGGAGGAGCTTATTGACTGAGGAGGTGGGACTTGTCCTTCTTTAATCTTTGGCCACTCAAAATGTTGGGCGGCATAGTACTACTTCCACCCTGCAATCTAGGAAGAAGATAGAATATTTGTCCTTTCTTTCCCACCTCCTAAGTCTGAGGGAACCCTCAATCCTCCTCTCCAGACCATTGAGGGCTCGAGCCCCCAGTTTGATCCAGGAGCTTTAGGCCTTTATCTGGGGCTGGCAGGTCTCCAGTATTTTAGCAAAGGACATCAACCTCTGCATGGAGTGCAACCTGAGCCTATTAACCATGGTTTTGAGAGGAGCACGTGTGCCCACTGCCGACACCTAGCTCTCACTGTGCTATTTAATATTTGAAATAGATCTACTCATGTGGGGCAGAAATCTCACATGCTGCTAGACCTCCAAACTCACATACTGCCTATAGCCAGGGGAAAATCCCCTTCCTCTTGTGGGACTAATAAACCCCATTGCATGCTATTTCCAATGCCTGTTCTCCCATCTCATTTTATTCTGTGTAATCTCCCTATCGTTCCTTGAAATTCTGTTCTTCTGCAAGCTCTAGTAACAGTAGCTCACAGGTACAGAACATGTAATGTTGTTGTTTTATGGTTTTATTTAAAAAAATAAAATTAAAAGTCTGTATTCTTTGTCTGTGCACCCCTTAACCACTGACCTGCCTTCCTCTCTCTGTACAGGTCTGGGCATTCTGCTAATAATAATGCAAGACAGTTAATAAGCATTGCAATAGCAATAAGAACATAAATAGTGCCATACTGGGTCAGACCAATAAGTCCAGCATCTTGTCTCAGACAGTGGCCAATGGAGAAGTATCCAACAGGTCACGATGGGTAATCCATTCCCTGTTGTTCCAGCCCCCAACAGTAAGAGGTTATATTGCCAAAACCTACTTGGCTAATTAATGGACCTGTTCTCTGAAAATATATCCAATCCCACTACTGGCCTTGTCTAGGGGTTCTTTTATAAAATACATATTCACCATCTCCCTTTGCTTTGGTGGTGGTGTTTGATCCCTTTTTGGACTAAGATAGAACAATGATTGCATTTTTAATTGGTCAGAGCACACAGACTTATAGATTAATTTGTTGTTGAGGAAAAACAAAGCTATTTCTGCTGCTTAAATTCCAATGGAACTCTTTAGAGCATTTTTGTAACTTGCTTTCAGAAGTCTGTTTAAAAAGTCTATGTAAATCTAGACTTGTTAGTTCTTTTTTTCTCCCATTTGATTTTCTAAAAGAGATAATTGGAGTAGTAGCAGCAGAAAACCTACGTAAGCATGTTTGTATGTGTGCTTTATTGTAGTGGAAAACTAACACAATTCTTGGAAGTGGATACATGTTTTATGTAGTAAAATTACATTGTGTGTGATGAATTGCTTATGGTTTTTCTTTTTATTTCCATCCTGTAGTCGTCCTCAAAAGGTGTGCTTGTGTCCATTCTTGCCAATACATCCTCTAACAGTCTCCACCTGTTTGTATATAGTCCAGCATCCAGCAGAGGTGAGTAAGGCTATGGGAAGTGCTAAAGTTCAACTTGCAGAGTATGTGACAAAGAGAAAGAGAGGGCAGGAGGAAACACTTTGCTGAGAAACGTTCAACTTCCATAGCTTTTTAAACTGCATTCTCAAATGCTGGCAAGTTTGCCTTGTTAACGTCACTTACAATCTTTTGTTTTCAAAATGCTTCCTTTTATTCTCCTGTCTTTGGTTTCCCTGCCTCCTGAATCTGGATCCACCATTTGTAACCCTTGCAAACTTAAGTCAATGGGACTAAGTGGGGACTGAGGAAGAATGGCACTTTATTCAGTCTAGGTTTGTAGTTAAAAATTTAAGCATGAAAAAAATATATTTTTGTCACTAGCACTTTGTCTTGACTAACAATGTTTTACTAAATATTATGTTTTATTTTGTTCAATATTTTAAATAGATCAATCAAATAATTAGCTAGGGCAATGGACTTAAATGATGTAGCAATGACAAGTCTACAGGAGAAAACTAATTACTGCTATTTAAATTTCTTTTCAAAACTGTAAAATAATTAGTAACGCATTTGAATTTATCGTAAAATAAGAATTCTTCTTCTTATTTTAATTGTAAAATAAGAACAACTTTATAAATGTCTTACTGGGACACTTGAGACATTTATAAAGTTCCTTAAAAGCCAGTCTTGTTTTTCGAGGATTCTAAGTGAAGTATCTTCCAAAGAAGAAATAATACCCCCTTTGTATTATTTGCTGTTTTCATACCTTCAGATGTGTCAAAAAACGTGATGACTTTAAACTGAGTAGCAAAGTTTCCAGAAATGGATTCCTACCTCTCCTCACAAAGATGTGTGACTCCTTGGGCCTTTTGGATGAGGACGAATCTGAGGTGTAGCAAATCTGAAAAAGTAGTGCACTCTAGTGGTTAAGTTGTGGACTGAGAATTGAAAGACATGGGCTCTGTTCTTGGCTTAGCTGCTGAGTGACTTTCATCTTCCCTTGTCTTCCTCCCCCCCGCCCCCCAAATGTTTCTTGTTTGAATAGATTTTAAGTTTCCCAGGGCAGGGACTCCAGTTCTGCAGCATGTTTTAACATGTGCTGAAGTCCGTACCTGATTCAGCAAAGAACTTAAAGCATAATAATGTGTTTCAGCACTTTGCTGAATCATTGTCAGAATTCTCTTGGTTGGGGTTATTTGGTAAGGTAGTTCACATTTTCCTAATTATCATTCTCTCCATTCAGCAGCCTTCTAAGAATCCAGTCGAAGAATTCAACAAGAGCAAAAAATGTCCGATTTAAAATAGATTGTATTTTTCTCCTGATGTTCAGTATTCAGCATTTGTTACTATGTTCATAGATTGCCGGAGGCAAGATAACTGCAGGCTTGGTCAAGTAGCAAACTTAATTCTGCTGGTAGCAATTAAAGACCAAAAGTAACAAATTGAATGCTAGTGATAATTGTCCTGCTTTAAAAAAGTAATTGGAGAACTGATAGGACCAATTTCAGAAGTGAATTTAAAGGAGTCTTTGTGCTCATACATAATGAGATGTTCAGAAGAGTGCGGTTACTCTCCCTTGTGGTAGTTCTACAAGTTACACTATCCATGCTTCAGTTGGTGAAAATAAACAAGAGGATAGCCCACATTAGCACCCACCAGGTGGGTGTTCACCTTCACATCTATTACGTATTTGACAGAAGATAGCTCACACCCTCCACGTAGCCCCCACTCGCCCTGCACTTAAGGTATCGTCGAGGGACATTGAGGCCCACCATGTGGGCCAGTGTGTGCTAATGTGTGCCCACATCTATGTTGTGTGCAGCCTCACCTGCATCCAGGTCCACCAGCACCATGGAATCATGCCTAAAGTGCTCTCTCAGCGGAGAGGTGGCTGCTAGAGTAGAGAGCGAGACGGGGTGCAGGAAGGACCTTCTCCAGAGGATCTGCGCCCATGCGCCTCTCTCTGTTTTGGAATGGAACTAAAGGGAGTGAGGGAGGGGAATGCGCTTCCGGAGGATCCACAGGACTCCTATACTCCCTTCAATTCCTTTCCCAAATGGAGTGCAGAAACCTCATGGTATCCTCTTCACTTACCTTACAAGTGTCTCTTTATTCACAATTCTCCACCAGGCACAGTCCCACTTGTACTTTAGACATATTTCTGGGCTGCCAGCTCATCTGCTTACATCCTGCAGTGCAGCCTCTGAGGCAAGCTTTTACTCAGGCAACTCCCTCTGAGTGAGGTCTGTAAGGGAGACCGAGCCCTACTCCCAGTTCAAGTCTTCCCCCAGCTTTGAGCATATCGAAGGCTTTTCACTCTGGGATGGCTTCTGCCACGCCCAAACACAAACTTCAGTGGGCCTGGAGGTGCATCTCCTGGGGATGCACCTTCTCTGCAGCCTGGAGATACACCTCCTTAAAGGGCCAGTCTTTCAATTCCTCTGCTACAGCCACCCAGTGAGTTCATGGCTACAATGAGATTTGAGCCTGGTCTTCCAGGTCCTAGTTCAGTACCTTATCCATTAGGCTGCTGGGATGAATATAGTCCACTTACATACCCCTTCTGGCTGGTTAATGCCTGCCAGGAGACATTAGGGCCGTTGCTACCTTAGGGAGGACAGAGTGCCGAGCCACCTCAAAGAGGTGGTAGTACGGCCCCTGCTCAATAAACAATCTCTTGACATTGACTCCCCGGCCAGCTATCGGCCAGTCTCAAACCTTCCCTTTTTAGGGAAGGTTATTGAACGGGTGGTGGCTCAGCAGCTTTGTGAGCATCTAGATCGGGTCAGTTTTCTTGATCCCTCACAGTCTCGTTTTCGTCCTGGGTTTGGCACGGAGACTGCACTTGTGGCTTTGGTTGATGACCTGAATTAGATCAGGGCGGATCTTCTATTTTAATTTTATTAGATCTGTCGGCTGCATTTGATACCATTTGACCATGAGATGTTGGTAGCTCAGCTGCGGGACCGGGCCAGGGTGGGCGGAATTGTTCTTGAATGATTCCGCTCGTTCCTGGCTGGGAGAACTCAGCTTGTGGGTCTCGGGGAATGTACCTCATCTCCTCAGGACCTCACGTGTGGAGTCCCGCAGGGTTCTAGTCTGTTCCCCCTCCTGTTCAATGTGTATATGCAGCCTTTGGGTGAGGTCGTGAGACGGTTCGCCATGCATTATCATCAGTACACCAATGGCACACGACTGTACCTCTCTTTTTCTGCAGACCCAGCAGTCTCGGTGCTTACCTGGTGCCTGGCAGCTGTGGGGGACTGGATGAGGGCAAGCCATCTGAAGTTGAATCCCGACAAGACAGAGGTGATATTGGTGGGTAGGGCTGGGGTGTGTGTGGCTCCCGTCATTGACGGGGTTTCCCCCCTTTGGCCACACAGGTTTGTAGTCTGGGGGTGCTCTTTGACCCACAGCTCCGCTGGATGTCCAGGTGGATGCTGTGGCGAGGGGAATATTTTGCCAGTTATATCTGGTATGATGACTGTGGCCATATGTTTCGGACTTGGATCTGGCCAGGAGGGGAGAGTGCTGGTTTGCCTTAAGGAGACTGTGGTTCGACCCCACCTCAAAATATCATTGCTTGATGTGGATGGCCTGGCTGGTTGCCTGCCCATCTCTAACCTTCCCTTTTTAGGGAAGGTTATTGAATGGGTAGTCACTTGTCAGCTCCAGGCACATTTAGATGGCATCGGTTTTCCCATGCAGTCTGGCTTTCGTTTGGGTTACGGCATGGAGACAGCACTTGTGGCCTTGGTCAACAACCTCCTTGTAGAATTGGACAAGGGTTGTTGGTCCTACTATATCTATCCGCGACTTTTGATACTGTTAACCATGAGTTGCTGCTGATACACCTGGAAGGGACCTGGCAGGGGTGGAAGGGACTGTTTTATAATAGTTCCCTTCCTACCTTGCAGATAGATCTCAGTGGATGGTGCTAGGGGATTATACTTCATTCCTTGGTGGCCTGCCCTATGGGGTCCCACAGGGTCCTCCCCTGTCTTGTTTAACGTGTATATGAAGCTGCTCGGGAAGTTTGTGCGCAGCTGAGGGGTTTGCTGTCATCGGTATGCTGATGACATCCAGCTGTATTTGTCATTTTCATCCAACTGAGGCCCTGCTGTCTTGTTGCTGTCATGGTGCTTGGCTGCTGTGGGGGATTGGATGAGGTCAAGCTTGTCGAGTCAGGTTCCCTTTAGGTAGTAGTTGCCACACAAGCAGTTAGCACAGACAGGTGGTTGGCAGTATAGGTTTTATTAGTCCCTCTATGGGACATTGGTGGGTTGAGTCCACACCCTCAGCCTTGGTGCCCTCTCAGCCGACAGGCAGGTCCATTGGTCCCCATCTTTTATACCTTTCCAAGTTAATTACAACATTATAATATTCCCACCCAGAGTGACACTCCTCTATCATGACACGCTTCAATCTGATTGAGACCCCTGTTGCGTATGCATTTTCAGCCCCAAAGTTCATTCGTAGGTTATTCAAAGTTTTATGGCTGCCTCCTAAATTCCCTGTGTCCTTCTAACAGTTCCTCAGAGTCCCAGAGAATCACCCATCCATAACTGTTCCCATCATCTCTTCCCCTTCCTTGTCATACCAAGTGAGACACCCCAGCTGGAGTGTCAGTCCTTCTGCGAGTCTGCCTGATGTCCTGATAAGATTTCCCTTTAGCTGTTTGCTCTTTATTCCCAAACATCCCATAATTCTCTGCTCATGCCAACTTCTTAGCCTGACTTTCTGACTCTAAACCTCATAACATATACTGTGTTGAATATCATTACTTATTATGTGTGAGTATGCTATCATTACTACTCTATACCAATACATATACTGGAATATATAAACACCATATATGTGCCATCCTGTGTGCTTAACCGTGTCATTTCCATAACATATCAATATTTCCCCTCCAACAAAGTTGATTGAGACTCAATCCCGAAAACACAGAGGTGATGTTAGTAGGTGGGACCAGAGATCTGGGTGAGAAGTTTCCCCCCTGTTGTTGGAGGAATCCGTGCTCCTTTGGTTCCATCTGTGAGGAGCCTGGGAGTGATCCTGGATTCACAGCTACGCCTGGATTCCCAGGTGTTGGTTGTGACCAGGTGCACCTTTTGCCAATTACATTTGGTGAAGAGGCTCCACCCATATGTTTCGGACTCCAATCTCGCCACTATCATCTACGTGGGACTGCTCTTGGTGACAGTTCAGAAGCTGCAGCTAGTGTAGAATGCATCTCCTGATTGGGACGGGCCGCAGGGAACACAACACCTGTGTTCAGAGCATTGCACTGGCTGCTTATTGTCTTCCAGGCCTAATTCAAGGTGCTGGTGTTGACCTTTAAAGTCCTTCATGGCCTGGACCCTGCCTTTCTGAGTGATTGCCTTACCCTCTGGGCAGCACCTGCGGTTGTCTGGGGGCACCCACCTGGAAGTCACACGTTATTGGTGAGTTCGGAGGGACAGGAGGGTGTTCTTGGCAACTGCAGGAATTCTGGAATTCCCTCCTGGTGGAGGTTCACCTCAGCCCAAATTTTCTTGCGTTCCAACAAAACTGTAAGACCTGGCTCTTCCGACAGATGTTTGGCGGGGGAGGGAGTGATGGGTTAGATGGGTTGTGGGGGAGGGAATTTTTATGCGCAAGTCAGGGTTTTAGTATAGTTTTTTATTGTTTGTTTATTTATTAATTAATTAATTTGTTTATTTATTTAAAAGATTTAATATCCTGCCCCTCCTGCCACAGGCAGCTCACAACAGTACAGATCAACAATTTAAACCATAAAATTATAAAACCTATTACTACCCCCCCAATCCCTCTGCTCCCCCACCCTCTACCCATCTCCCCCACCAAACGCCTGACGGAACAGCCAAGTCCTACAACTTTTCCGAAAGGAGGGAAGGTCCAGGGCCAGATGCATCCCCACCGGAAGGGAGTTCCACAGCCTTGGTGTGGCCACCGAGAACGCCCTCCACTGCGTGGTCCCCCAGAAGACTCAGGGGACCACAAGAAGGGCATCCCCCGATGACCGCAGGGACCAGTCCAGTACCCGAAGGGTGAGGTGGTCTCACATTTAAACAGAGCCAAGACTGTTTAGGGCTTTATAGGTTAAAAACCAACACCTTGAATCTGACTCGGAAGACTATCGGCAGCCAATGCAGAGAATGGAGCACCGGTGTAATATGCTCCCGGTGGCCCAGTCCCACCAAGAGATGGGTTGCCGCATTCTGCACCAGCTGCAG
>QEPC01002199.1:599758-658524 GCA_003113815.1 Sphenodon punctatus | reverse complement strand
GGCTGGAAAAAGCCAGTGATGCACTGGGTGTTTTTAGATGGACCTGGTGGTGGCCACCCTTGGGTCTGTTCCAGCAGCGGCAGGTTTAAACTGAGCCTGCTGCTGCTGCAGACTGTAGCCCACCTGCGCACTTCCCCTCCCCTAGCACCATACAGCTACGGGTGGGTCTGCAGCTGCTCTAGGCTGCTGCCTGCAGGTCTATAACGGTTGATAGGGCAACCTGCAGCTGGGAGCAGAGCTGGAGCAGCCATCCATCCTTTAGACAGACCGCTGCCCCGGTCAGTGTTCTGGGTTCAGGTGGCCGGCTTTGCTTGTAGTTCTCCAGGATGTTCTGGAGTCACCCGGGGGTGGGGCAGGCACTCCATCTGAAAACACCCATTGTGCATTACTGTTCCCCAACCTGGACTAAGATTTCCCAATATGAGGTAACAGACTGCCTCCCGTATGACTGGCCTGTGTAGCCCTGCTGCGAGGTGAGTTCTGAAGATCAGGTCTGGAGGAGTGTGCTCTCACCGCCTACCTGATCAGGGGGTAGGGGCCCTCAAGGGTGGTCCTGAAAAATGGTTCTCCCCGATCAGCTGTTTGACAGGTGCAGAGACCGCGCGTAAGCTGTCTAGTGGCAGCAGACCCTATCCTGCACTTTCGACTGCACTTACCGCTGGCCCAAAGTTTGATGGCTGCATTCACCCTTCAGGGATAGTCGGGGGATCGGGCCCGCCCTGTCTCATGTAGCTTTACCTATTGAGAAAGCTTTTTCACCTTCATTATAATTGACTATGATGACACAGATTAATTCCTTGCTACTAACCGTTATGAAGGACATACCATTGGTGCCTCCACCCATGCTTTTTTCCTTTTAATCACGAAATTGAGTGAAAGAGATAAGTCCGCTTCCTACCAACAATTCGTGGTCTCCTGGAAAATAGTCTGAGATAGTTTTGAAACAGGGAGACTGGGAGTATTGTTACAGCAGCAAGGTCCATTGCATGATGGCATATTTACTGAATCACTTCCTAGAATTGCTTAATTTGTACCAAAACAGTTTCTTGTCTTACCACTCACAACCTAGTCCTCTTCACTTGCAAATGATGGACTCTTTACCAGTACTCACACTGTCTGTTACTGGGCTTCGAAAACTATTTCAACCTATGGGAAGTTTACTGTCTGCTATTCTCTTCTCAGTTTGATTCCTTTTTCAACTTTCTGAGATAATGATACTTCGAAGACTGCAATGCCATCTGCTGATTTGTTCATTTCAACAGACCCTGCTTCCTGTGACATCTTTGGAGCTTTGCTAACCACCATATCTGTCTCCATGGTAGTGGAATTATGGTAGTCCTCTTCATGCTGCCATAGCTATAGTACCTTTCTTGCTAGCTGAGACGGGGGGAGACGAAGGAAGGGGAACAGAGGGAGAGACAAGGAGTGTAACATTCACTAAGATGTGAGCTCCCAGGTGCATATGCTTGGCTTGGTTACATCAAGAATAATGGCTGGTTGGTCCATGTGGTGAGGATATGAGTACACAGACCTCAGGTAACAGATTGTACTGAATGGAGGGTATCAGCAGGAGTTAGGAGAGAGGTGACATTACTGGTTTTGAATGTATTTGGACTGAATTCTCTCTGCTTGGTCTTTTCAGACTTACTTAGCCAGTGCCAGTATAAATGGTTGGTTTCTTCTTGGTGAGAATAATGCATTTCTCACCATCTCATACCTGCCGCACATGTTTCTAAGTGATTGGATTTCTAGTACAAGCCATGTGCTGTTAATAATTCCCCTTGTACCTCTTAATGCTGAGATCTTGTCTTAAGTAGAGCTGCAAAGCATACCCCAAAATGGGTAAGCCCATCAGATGTGCCCTACCTGAACGGAAAATGCTGGTTCAAATAATAATGGATATCCAGTTTTGTTTAATCAAGAATCAATTTCAGTTATTCTGTTTTAGTTTTCTCAAAATAGTAGAATTAGGGGGACCCCAAGAGTTAGTTCCAGAGAATTTGGAGCCCTGTGCAAAATGATCATGTGGGCCCCCATTCAGAGTGTAGTCCAATCGTAAGAATATTTGACACACACAAACTGACTCATCCGTTATAAAAATGAAATGGAACATCCCCTTCAAGGGCCAGGGCTCCTTGCATTTCAGGCCTGCATTTTCTATGTATGTATGTTGTTTCTAGTTTATTCATAGGCCTCACGTACCCCCCTCCCACCCCTCCTGGATTGCCATCGGCATTCCACAGACCAGGGCTCCAGGCAGTTGAGGCTCTGTGGACCCATACAAAAGAAAATACTTTTTTCACTCTGTGTGTGGGTGGGGGGGGGATGGATGGACACCAGGATCCATGTGAGGTAGGGGGGTGGGGCAGCCGTTACACGGACGCACACCCACCTCCACCATCTCCACGAACGGAGCATCCGCCGTTGTTGCCGGTTGCTCCATGCATGGGCGGTGGGTAGAACACAGGAGCACGCATGCACCCCTACCCACCAGCCGTTACGGTCTCACAGGCGCCCCTCCCATGCCCACCCAGCAGATCTGCGTGGGCATGAGGGGCGGGGGCGGCGTCTCGTGTGAAAAAGGCCTATTAGTCAGGTTGTTCAGGGGTTGTGACCTGTGACTGCGAGGGGCTTGGGAGCAAATAGCAGAAAATGGATCACTCCATTATTACCTGTTCCTTGAAGCAACCAAAGCGATCACTGTCAGAGGAAGGATGCTGGGTTAGATGGACCATTGAGCTGACCCAGTATGGTGCTTACGTCCATGTTGTTTTATATTATTGGTTGGGTTAATCAAGTTCGGTTTGCTAAGTAGCCTTTACGTGTATTTATCTGACCCGTTAGGCAAACCTAATACGATTTTCCTTCCTCATTATGCATGCATTTCTTTTCAGTGGTTCCTACAAAAAGATATGGTTGGAATTTCTCTTCTAGGCCTATTTGTTGATTTGACAACAATTTGGATTGTTGGGGTGTGTATGTGGGTGAGACACGGGTATGTCTCCTATTAGCGTGGCATGGACAGAATGAGCAATGCAGTGCCCCCCCCCTCTCCTTTATTAAAAACTGTAGGGGCCATTTGAGTCAGATAGAAGAGCAAGCGAGTATGTGCAATGGAGAGATTGAGAGGAAGACCAGGCTGGGGAATCATTTGCACCAGCAACCTGTGAAGGAGGGGCCCTTAGTGGGACTTAGAGTCTGAGACTTCAGCCAGTTCAAATAATAGCAATAGTCTGATTCAGTAATTTTATTGGAGAGGGGGGATCTTATCCTAGCAAGAAGAACCAGTAGTGGGGAATACAAAAATCCCTTTTCTTCCTTTTACCAAAGTTCTGAAGAAATAAGTTAGATTTTTCACCAATTTGAGTAATAACAACTTTCTGCTCCAGGATTCTTATTTGGTGGGAATTCTATCCTAGCTAGAAGAACTGGTGTGTGTGTGTAGGATGTGCGGGTGGGGGGAGAGGGAATAAGAGAACCCCTTTGCTTTCTTTTCATCAAAGACCTGAAGAAATAGGTTTGATCCTTTTCCATTTTGAGTAATAGCAACTTTCTGCTCCATGAATATTATTTATTAGGAGTGGGGCACCCTATCCCAGCTACAGGAAAGAGTGGAATATAAATCCAAATAAATAAATATAGCAGAGCAAGCAACAGCCCTGTTTTCCTTTCCCTCCATGTCTTCTCCTCTAAGGTCCAGGGAAAACTGCTATTGTTCCTCTCTCTCGTTGTGTGGAGTCACTCAGGCTATGTAACATGCCCGGGAGTGCCTGAGGATAGCAGAGCCAGCAAGAGCCCTTAATGAAATAAATGAGATGATATTTTTAGCCAATAAGGATTCCTTCAGTGAAGCTAGTATAAATCAATTGTGTGATTGAAACTTTAGTTGCATTTTTGTTTTTGTTTTTTAAAAATAAGATTGTGTTTATGAAAGAGCACAAAATCTGCTTTCATTTATTTTAAGTAATTCTAAATCATTGCAGGTTTGAAAATACTGGAAGTGCAGTACCTAACCTCAGTAGGAGCTTTCATTTTGCCATCAGTTTACATCGGAGCAGCTGCCACTCTTTTTGCAGTCTCTTTGAAGCAGCTAAGGCTCAGGAGGAAACTAGACAAGTTAAGAAAATCGTTTTTTCACATAGAACACAACTTTTATTTTCTGATCGACACTGAGTTGTAAAATCTTTCAAACTGGCTCTGATGTGGGGGGGAGGGAGTGGGTTGTTAGAAAACTCTCTCTTTTTAAAAAAGACTCGGTTTCCTCTTGTGTCTTGGCAGCTTCAAAGAGGCCGCTAGCAGAGTGATGGCCGCTCTGATTGAAATAGAAAGTAGTATTAAAGTTCCCACTGGCTGGTGAACACTGTTGTACCAAAAAAAGGAATAATGTTTCTGAGCTGAGTAACACTATCTTTATAAATACTCTTTCATGTCATAATAAAAGCAATGACACCATAGGACAAAAATTGAGTTGTTTTTAGGTGACCTTTATTTTGTAATGCACAGACTCAAAACACCAAACTAACAAACCTTTATTTGATTTTCACATGATTTTCACCCATTTAAAGTATTCTTAAAGTATTTGAGATTATTCATGCTAGGGGACTGCCCTAGTTTTAACTAAATAACTCTCCAGTTTAGTTAGTTAAGAGCATAAACACTGTATAGGCCATCCCTAAGAGAATCGGTTCTGAAAAACTCACTGTGATTGAGACATGACTTTAGTGGGACAGCTCATAGCAGGAAGCAGTTTTTGTGGTAGGACCCCAAAATAGAGGGTACTAGCCCTCTCCCTGGTGTAAGTCAGAAGCATTGAGCATGATTCTGAAGATGGACAGGACCTTGTACGATTGCATGCAAAACATATAAACTCTTTGGTGAAGGTACATTTGCTGCAGTAATCAAAGCATTACACTGGTGGATCCCACTTGCTTCAAGTTGATGCTCTGCTGACGCAAATATTTTGAGGATTGCAACCATTGCCTGGTTAAAATAGTCTCAGGAACTATGGACAGAGTAGAGCAGAGTCTTACATTTCCATTCTTCAGACACTTTGCAAAGATTCAAAGTTGGAATTTGGAAGTTGCATTTACTTACATGTTAGTCCTTGGCAATCTGATTGTTGGCTCTTGCCCTGATGCAAAGCTTCAAGGGCTGGGGCCTAATGGTATACTACCATTCGGTTTAAATACATATATTACTTTTTTTGTACCATGCCTACATTTCTGCATTAAAATTCTCATTAATCAGCCTGAAAAAAACCATTTTTATTTCCTCAATAATTTTTTTTTAACTTGTGCTCAAACCATTGTATGTTTTTTAAAAAAGATTTTTAAAAACCTAATTGGAATTAAAAAACTATAATAACTGAAAACCTTGTGCATGACTGTGAACATCACTAATCAGAATTACTCATGTGATAGTCATGCATTAATAGTTAAGGATACATTACAGACATAATGGAGAATTATGCATTTAATATATTCAAAACCAAAGTGCCACTTCTTATTTTCTAAGCAGTTCTTGGGTTGGTGGATGGAAAAAAAATTCTCAACCAGTTTTTTTGCTTGTTTGTTTGTTTTAGTTAATGGTCTCTGCAATTACTATTATGTGTGATCAGAATTTCGCTCACAGGTGTATTCTGATGAAATTCTGTGTGTTGGGTAGTTTTAAAAGTAATAAATGTCTCAAAATTTAAATAATGATTATTGAGAATAATGGAGCAGTTTCTGTTAGCATGTCAGTATATTTCTAAGACTGTGCTCTGCTGAGCAGAGGTAAACCAAAGTAACTACTTTGATTTAATTAAATCAAATTAACGACACTTCACTTAATTAATCATAGTAACTATTTGACTTCTTTAGCATTCAGACAAACACTGTAAACCAAAGTAGTACTGGGTCAGCTTCCTCCTTAGCTAAGACATAATGCAAGTACTTGGAAGCGAGCTAGGAGGTGTCTGACTGAACTTGTGGTTTGTTTTTGGAGGCCTGTGCGCATACACAAAGATTCCCTGGAGATTGAGACATGCACTCACCTGGGATGGATGGCTTGGGCTGCAACAGGCCCAGGCCAAACCCCAGGAGACTGGATGCCACTGCCTACTGCTGGCCTCCTGCCCACAAGTAAGCCCACCTGTGGTTTCACTGCCCCTGCCACTACCCCCTGTCCATGGCACCCCCTCCTGTCCCTCTTCCCTTCTCTCCCCCCAAAGTTTGTGCAGATAACTCAAATCCATCGAGTACTGATATATCTGCATGAACATTCATTTCAGACTCTTCTATAAAAAGTGTGGGGGGGAGGAAGAGAGGAAAATGTCCCAGACAAGAATGAGAGCATGGTTGGTGGAGGAGCAGAGAAACATTTTGAGAAGGTAGTGGTAAGTGGATAGGAGGAATGGGCCAGTGACTGTTGGTGATGATTATGGCTGGTGGGGCAGCCCCCTCTGTCACCAGGTCTGCACCAGAATCCAAACCCCCTCCCCACAACCTAATTCATGCATTACAGGGGTGGAATTGGCTTTGTTAGTGCATGATGTACGCCAAACAGCCTACACCTCTCTTCTTTCCCTCATACAAACACACACACCACTACATTTACCCCAGCACCTAATAGTGTTCACACACACACACACACTCGTAACCACCCTCGGCTGCTGTTTGCCTCTGTCTTCCCACCTCCTAGTGCTGCTCTCAGTTCCTACCCACCTGTCCCTGGATCTGCCTGGCTCCCTCTTGGTTGCTCCTGTTTACTTAACTATTTTGGTCTTGGAGCTCACTAGTTCCATGTCCACTGCTCCCTCTCACCTATCTTTTCCCATTTCTCTTTGCTAGTCTCCACCCTTGGCACCAGCCCCTGCTGCACTGCCCCCCTCCCCCTTTTATGATGTTATACATTTTTAGTAGGGTTCCACAGGGGTTAGATCTAGGACTGGTGCCACTCAACACTTTTACTATTGACTTGGATAAAGGAATAGAGAGTATGACACATAACTGGGAGAACTGCTACTGCTCTGGGTGCAAACTCATGAATAGTGCTCATGAATTTGTAGAGTCTTTGTCTTATAAACATACTACACCCTTTATTCTTTGAAGGTGCTAGGTTTTTTACAAGATACATTTTCTGCCCAAATGGTGGATGCTTACGTCCTCTCAAAAGCAAATACAGGTCAACACACAAGTAATAGCTACTTCTTCAAAAAGTAGACCTTGATCTCTTAGAGGGCTGTGGAGAAGTATCTTTGTAGGTTCTCTTATCTGCTTAAGAAGCAGGATTGTGTGACTCCAAAAGGAAGGATGTGGCTGTGCAATGCATTTTTTTAGGAAGAGTTTGAAGAAATAAAAAATGGTCTGGGCTCAGATGGTGAAGTGCAAGAGATTTGAGAATGATGAACAATATACATGTGTTTAGCCCTTTGTTTTCAGAAAAACACAAATTGTGTCCTCTGTGTTCACGATTACAGGTATCCAGAATTAGCTGCGGTGTGCAGAAATTCTCATGCCCTGATTCTGTATCCTGGAGCTGAAGCAGTTAATCTAGAAGAAGTGAGTTTGACCTCCGCTGATCCCTCTGTAATCATCATCATTGATGGAACATGTAGTCAGGCCAAAGATATATTCTACAAGAATTCCCTTTTCCGGCTTCCTAAACAGGTAAGATGTAATAAATTAGATCTAAAATAGGACACAATATGGTGTTCATTTCTAGACATTAACTCAGTATAAATGCTAAATGATTAGTGGACGTACTTTTTCTTTCTTTTTTGTTTGAATGTTGAACTTAAAAACTTGTTGCAGCTAAAGTTGTTAGCAAGGGCTCTATTTAAAATAAATTTAGTGGTGACAAGTTTTGCACCTATATCCTATTTCCAGGTAAATCGATGGACTGCATTAGCAATAGCACGTAATTAGTAGGGATTTTTGAAGCTTCCCCCAGAATTTACAAATATCCTGTTCAATATCTAAGGCGCATTAGCCTCAAAACTTGCTTGGATTACTGCTATTGAGAATTTCATTTGTGAGAAAATATCCCAGTACACATTTTCTTCGGGTGACATTAACAATGTGGTCATCTTATGTGATGATAGCTCTTTATGTCAACTCTAATAAAATGCTTGATTATTGAGTGTTTTGAACATGATAAAACTTACTGATAATAAAATGTATAGACACAAGACCTAATCCTCCATGAAAAACCATGTGGGTGGCATCCTGAAAAAACTGTTTGAGCTTTAAAGGGCTCTGCATGGCCTCCTGGTGTGCCCAGGTGGCTTCACTACAGGAGTGGGGGTACAAGTAGTGTATTCCTTATTATTTGTCTCAACGATCACTGCTGTTGAGGATGTTCCCCCTCTTGTGTTAGACTAAAATGTTTTATGAAAATTGACATGATGTGTAATGTTCCTTTAAAAAAAATGCTTTGAGATCATTGATCATTCCCTCCCCTTAAAATTATTGATTTCAAGTGCTGCTTTTTAAAACATTTGTATAAAACATCATATTTCCCCCATAACCAGCCTTATTTAATCCTAAGACTGTCTGTGAGGTTGAAAGAAGCAATCTTGATACATACTTCAAAACTTTATAAATAATTATAAACAATATAATTGGGGTAAAACACTAAAACTTGAAATAGTCCTTGAGCCAGGCTCCATAATTTTGTCTGTCGGTACCATCTTGGGGGACAAATGTTCATAGTGATTTTTGGCAAGGTCTATACCCCTAGAGATGGGAAATAGGTGATAGCATTGCAGCACTCGTAGCTTGAGGTGTATAACCACAATTTTTTAAAAACCATACCCCCATTTGTTTTGTGATAGTTTCATTAGCTGAACTGCTTGTAAAAAAAATTATTTGTAAAACTAGGGAGGTGAAATTCTGTGATAAGGTAACCAGATATGTAGACTTGATGCAATAAACAAAATGAAAACATATTCGGGTTAGTAAGGGTGAATGGCATCTTTTATCCTTTGTATAAATGAGAGATACTTGTGAGATTACATTTACGTACAGCCTTTTAAAACAAGAGCATATTTGTTTCCTTACAGTTCATATTCACATAGTAATCCACAATATATAACACTGTTACAAAGACCTTTAAATTTTAGTTGTCAAAAGGTAGGTTTGGTTTCTGTGTGCTGAGTTGAAGTGGTATTAAATGTTCATGTTCACATTAATAATCATAATCATCATTCAGCTCTTCCTCAGCTACACTTTCGTTATAGTCTGAATTTGCTGCCTGGTTGTCACAGTCTTGGAGTCTGCACATATCAGTGCACTTGAGTCCATTTGACAAGCAGACACATTTTGGCAGTTCACATCTCCTAGAACAGTTACAGCTTAGTAGATCCAGCATGGCCTCAGGTGCTGACAGACCTTCCATCCAGCTCAGCCCCTTCTTTTGTTTCCAACTTCTAGCCTCTGCCGACAGGGCATGATGTCCTTGGGGCCTGCTCCAAACATCTCCATATTGCAGTCTGGTAGTTTGCACGTTGTGCATGTTTAATCCCTGCATGGTGGCAGTTAGTGACTCTCTATCTCACCTTCCTTTGCACAGAACAGGTGGTATCTCAGGTCATTGACTTTCACAGCAGGTTTTTGGAGCATAAAGGCGGCAAGTGAATGTCTTTAGTTTGCCCGTTAGCTCTGGAGAAACTCCATGAATGTGCTCTACATGGAACTAATAAAGAAGGAGCAGTTATTTACCCTCTCAGCTAGTACTAGAACTAGAGGACACTCCATGAAACTCATGGGTGGCAAGTTTAAAACAAATAAAAGAAAATATTTTTTCACTCAGCATATAATTAGGTTGTGGAATCTACTGCCATAGGCTGTGGTAAGGGCCAGTACTATAGCTGGGTTTAACAGAGGTTTGGACAAGTTTCTGGAAGATAGGTCCATTAGCAGCTATTAGCCAGACAGAATCAGGGAACGTGACGGGAGCTGGGAGAAAACAGGGACTGGAACCCCCGTTGTGACCTGTTGGGTGCTTCTCCCAAGCCACCGTGATTGGCCACTGTCGGAGACAGGATGCTGGCCTAGATGGACCATTGGTCTGACCCAGTATGGCACTTCTTATGTTCTTATGCTTCTTTGTTGCTGGTCAGGATTTTCAGAGTACTTGCCTTCCCTTTGCCTGCAAATGCACTGACATTATCACATCCAGTGTACACATGTATTCCAATGAGAAACCTGCAGACATCTCTGCTGACACTTGATCATATTTTCCCAGTGTCAAAGACCCTTGTGCCTGCTCTAGTGCTACATTTCTCGAACAATGGGGCTCCAATGCTTTCATGAATACATCTGTGTCTTTGAAGCTGACCACAAGTGCTTGATAGCCAGGGCCGGACTTAGGAATTTTGCACCCCTAGGCCCTTCTCAGGCTGCTGCTCCCAAGCCCCGCCCTCATGCTGCATGTTCATGGGTGGGGGAACCCTGTGTGAATTATGTGGTGTGCGTGCCCATGGTAAGTGGGGGTGTATGTGCATGTCTGCCTAACACGTATCCCCACTCACTCCCCACTCGTCCCCACGCACAAAGCAATCGGGGAAAACGGCAGTTGCTCCGTGGATGCGGATGAGTGGGGGTTGAGTGAGGATGTGTGTGCAACCATGTACATGCCCTGCCCACACACCGGCATGCCCATGGACCTTCCAGCCGGCGGAGCCGTGTAAAATGGCCTGTAAGGAGCCATTAAAAGAAGAACAGAAGGTTGCTGCCTTGTAAACAAGTTTCGTCAATATGGCTTAAAACATTCTGACAACACCCACCCTTCCAGCTGCACATGGAATTTTTTTCTTATATTCCTGGAAAGGGTTGGAAGGAACTGTCATTCTGAGGGGGAGAGTGTGTTTTATACCGGATGAGCTCGAGATGATCACATGGTCTGTTGTTTTAATATGGTGAGCATGCACAACCCAGTTGTAAGAATGTTTGGAGCCATCTTGAAGAACCTTCTGATCACTCACTTGGGGAGCAGTTGTTTGTTTACAAACAGCTTTATCTCCCAGTCCAATCGGTGTCCCGCTGCTGCTGCTGCTGCTGCAGCACTACTAGCAGCAGACAGACGGCAGAGGCAGGTGAGGGATGGGGACCTAGACAGCAGGCTTTGACTGGGCAGCAGCCTCCAGCCATGCAGAGAAAAAAGAAAAGTTGCGGGGCAGTGCCAGCACCAGGATTGCCACCCCTCAGAAAACGCTGCACAAGACTCAGGCCTAGGGGGCCTGCCCCTAAGTCCGGGTCTGCTGATAGCCCTCTCTAGCAGCATAAATGCTGCATGCAGCAGCAGTCAGCCATCAGCTTTGCGTACACTGGTGAGCAGGCACCTTCTCACTGTCCTTGTGTGTTTTTTTGTAGCATTTGTCATTCACTGTAGCAAAGAGCACCTTCTCCTGCAGCTTCTCTGTATACTCTGCCTTCTTCCATTCATTGACTAGGAACATGATAAGACTGGTTTTGTTGTTGACCTGATTCAGAAATTTCCTCCACTCTCTCACAGTCTGTGAGGCTGTGATACTCTGCCATCAAGAACAGTGAAAGATCAATAAGAGAGGAAGAGTCTCGACATAAGCGGCAATCTCCTGGTACGTGTCAAACACTACCATCAATCCTTTGACTGTGGCTTCATTCCTCAGTGCCATAGACAAGACTAATTTGACCAGCTCCCCAAAAGTAACTGCATCACCTTTTACCTTCTGGTTCAGGCTCATTCCATCAACAATAGTTGCAGTATTTTCTGATAGCTCCTCTGCTGCTGTCACATTCTTCTTCAAGCAGGTAGCTAAAGTAGCTTTGTTTGTCTTCCTTTGTAACCGCTCTGGTGTTGACAAGGCCCATGGCAAAGGTCCCAAAGGATATCCATCATATGGAGATTGCAATCACGATGATGTGACCAAACAGTGACCTGTCTGCTTTCAAAATGATTGCCCTCTCACTGGACTTCACTTCCTCCCTCTTTGCACACGTTGCTGAACGTTTTCAGCTTGTTCATTTTCATTGGGTCATGAAATTGCTTTGTGGGTGGGTTATTCTCTGTATCTCATCCTTGTAGGTGGGATAACTTTGCTCACCAATCTCAAATGCCTTCATCAAGTCAGAGGCAATGTCCCGAGGAGCTGCCTTCGCAGTTGAGATGCTAATGATATCCTGGTTTTCGGCAAATGGGTTTACCCAGCTTTGTAGGAGGCTCACAACTGCTGATACAGCTTCTTCATCCTTTTCAACTCTTGGCCTTTGCAGGTCTGCATGGTGAAGAACTGTTTTGTTCACTTTCACCATATCTCTCAAATGTCTCGGGAATGTACTCCAGTGTTCAGCTGTAATACAGTACCTTTTTACAGCACCAGACTTCAGGCTGAACCGTCTTCTTCCCCCTGGAGTCTGGGTGTCTTTGTTCACTGTTACTTCAGTGGTTTGATCAACAGGGATGCGCCCAAAGGGATTGTTGCTGGAGACAGGAACAGCGAAGCTGCCGTAGTTTAAGGCTTCATACGCATCTGGATCTTCCTCTGCCAGACTGGTCATTTGTGCATAGTAGGTTGGCAGATATCTGGCATAGTTCAGCTTGTCATAGGCAAAACACCATGGGATCATTGATCTGATGGCATGGAGGTTCGATTCCCAGTTCCCCTCACAAGAAGCATGCAGAAGGCCAAGCAACACATCTTCTGCCATGTCCAAGTACGACATCCAAAATGCCGACAGCTCTCTGTTGCTATGGCAAAGGTGTTAAAGTTGCTCAGCTTTGCTAAAGCAGGGCTGGCCAGCAGGCTGTCAAAATTCTGTTGGCACAACTCCTCAGCCATGCTGTTCACTTTGTGCAAAATGTTGCTGATCTGTGACTTCTTCTCCTGGAGGTTTTCTTCTATCCAAGGAATGACCTCTGTCCATGCTAGTCTCATTAGTGCTTCATAGATATACTTGTGCACTCTGAGAGCACGGTTGTACATCTTGCCATCGAGGACTCTGCTTAGTGAGCCTGTTTCTGTGCATAGGTCTTTGAGACCAGCACCCTGAAACCACTTTCCTATGATGGATAGGACATTGCAGACAGTGTGGAATGTCCCCATACATAGGATAATATTGGTAGAACGGTCTTTGTGTTTCCAGACAACTTCTGCAGCTTTTGCCTAGGGTTCTTGATCCAGCACTACTACAGTGGTTTGCAGTTCTCTTCTAATGAGCTCTGACTAGTTCAGAATTTCAAACACAGTAGTCAGCTCAGTAGCTGGTGCATTGTTGGTAGGGAGATAACCAATAACATCTTCTGAGATGGTTATCAAGTCTCTGGTATGATGTTGAACCCAGTCCAGTGTGGGATTTGCTGAGTCTCTGTATATACCTGCCTTGCAAGTACCCAAATCAGGTTCTTGTCCTCTGCAACTTCTGCTGCTTCCATGGTTTCCTTTATGCTAGTACCTTTGGTTGTCCATGGCTGTGGGCCAACTCGTTCACTGGCAACATATACTTCAAGTTCATGATGTTCAGTGGAAACAGTTCTTTGCTTCTGTTTCTTAATGCTAGGGAGAGTACCTTTGGGGAGAAATGGTCCATAGACTTTCCCTGTACTGCAATTCCATTCACTTGATGAGATGTACCTCTGCCAGTGAGAGTCTCTTCAAGTCTGTTTGTGTTGTCCCATGCTGGATTTGTGAATACATTAGGCTGAATGTTGCCTGAAAGAACAACTTGGTGATTCAGGGTACCAGCTAGTTTCTGGAGACATAGGGCAGTATCATTTTCTTCCAGCTGTGTGTATGATACCCCATGTCCAAGTCTGTTCAGTGCCTGGATGACTTCAACATTGCATAGGGTAGCAGCAGATGTTTCTGAGGTTTCTGTTGAGCACATGTCCCTGCATAAATTATGTCCTGAGTGAACGACTGCATCAGCATTGACCCTTTGTGATGGACTCTTGTTTTCAGGCTCTCCAGTAAGGAGGCCCCCCAAAAAACATTCAAGATTGTCTGGTACTGTGAAGGAATCTTTGTATACATCAGAGGAGTGGTAAAGCCATGGTGTTGCTTTCTTGTCTTATGGCAGACTGGATATGTGACGATGTCTGATCAGTGATCTTGTTGACATTTGTAGATTTTGTTTTCCAACCTTTGAGTTCTGTTTGCAACCTCTGATTTTCCAAGCCGACATCTTGCAAGGATACTGTCTAGAATAACCAGCAACTTCCCCTTGTCGTCTTGGAAAATATGAGTGGACTCTCCTAGCTCCGATTCCAATTTCCTACGGATGTGCTTTTTAGTTGAATCCCTCAGGACTGTGACTCCTCTGGACTGCATAAGACATTCCAGTTTTTGCTGTCAATGAAGTCATCATAACAATCTGATTGTTGGGAATGATAACAGTTCTGATGTACTAGGGAAGTCTGCATAAGCTTCTGTTTCAACCCTTGCGTACAGTTCATTACTGTATGTTTCATCCTCGTTCCTGTCCTTGTCCGTGACGTCTTGGTCCGTTGTCTTGACTCTTGTGTAATCCTTGTAGCAAGAAGCACGATAATGGGCCTCTGCTGCTACTATGTCTCGACTTGTAACTGCTAGAATGTTTTCATCTCCCTTTTTGACTGCACGCTCCCATAGTCTGTGGTCAACTCTTATTTGTGTGGCTTTGATAAGCTTTTCATGTGTCCTTGTTTGCTTCAGGACCAAGTACCTGAAGTGAACAATGACGCATGAAAAGCTTATGGTTGTACAGCCGCTGTTTTCAGCCCCATCACTCAAGTTCTCCCGTGGTTTCCGCTTTAGAGTCTCCAATTCCCTTTTCATGGTGAAGAGGCTCCTGCATTTTCTGTGATAGACTATTTCAGGGATTTCCTTCTCTTTAAGGTATTTGGCTATGTCTAATATTGGGACATGATTCTTCACTTGAGCAGCTTCTAGCAAAGTTAGCAAGGATTCATAGTCTTGGTGCCTGTCTAAATGACCTCCTTCATTTGATGCCTGGTGAATGATGCACTGGCGTTGAAAAGATTCAGATTGTTTACATTTTTCTATTTTACTTCTACTCCAATCTACTCGGATAACCACTATACAGTCCTGTCACCACTACCATATTACCTGAAACAAGAAAAAGCAAGTCAGTGACATTTCTTATGAGAAATGAAAAGGCGTGAATTGCATTTTGCTACGTGTTAGAAAAAATGTTAACACCATAACAGTCAAGGAATTAAACTTTTGTTGGTATTTCTCTAAAGGATAACCCTTCAAACACCTTGCCTCCAATTTGTATCCTCCTGACAATCTTAATAAAGATTTTATAATATTTTTTGTGTAGTCACCGATTTAGCAATACCATGCTGCAGAAATGGGGGTAGGGTTTACAAAAATTGTGGTTCTATGCAGAAAGCTATGAGTGCTGCAATGTTATCACGTATTTTCAATCTCTAGGAATTTAGGCATTGCCAAAAATCGCTATGAGTATTCGTCCACCTAGATGATACCAACCAGCCCTACTGGCTCAGGGTCTAAAACCGTAATGCATTGTTAACCGGAGCAGTTTATGGTTCCTATTAAATAAGGAACTGGAGACTTATAAATAAATCAGAAGTGTAATAGGATATGAATGTGTCATTTTAAACGTGCAGGAAGAAAGAGAGAAATGCTGCGAAGCCCACATATGGTTGGTCTTCTCGATTACAGTCTTATATGAATTGCTGACAAAATGCTGTTTGGCTACACAGGCTGGGACAAGAAGGAATAAACGTTTCAAATAAATTTCACTGTTTGTATTCCCTTCTATGGCTGATGGAAACTGTAATCCCCTTCCGCCTACCTGCCACTATACAACTAGATAATATATGCAGCAAGCCAAATTGTGCCTACACATACTTCCCTGTGTCATATGTCATGATGAGAAATGGTTAGAGACCGGGGGTGTAATTCTTATTCATCCAGGTGTTCACGCATAAGTTACCTGCTAAAATGCTATGCCTTAAGTGGGTGCCAAATTCTCATTCGCAATGAGACACAGTTGCCCATCATACATGTTCACTTGCCCATGCAGTGTCACTCCTCTCCCACCCCACCCCCAGCTGCTGTTAGCACTTACATGTAGTCTGACCATGCGTAATTTGGTCTGTGGAGCCCCCATGCAGCTGCCACACATGTTTGGTATGTCCAAATGGTGGCAGAAAATTGAGGGAAAGTGCCAGAAATAAAGTCCTGAAAAATCCCAGGAAGTCCCAGAAATTGAAGAAAATGACCATCACCACCCTCTCCTCCTCCCGTGTCTGTCTTCTGTTTCTTTTTCCTTTTTGCCTTTTGGAGCACCTTTTTGGAGCACTTGAAAAAGTGAAAGTAAACAGACAAAGCTCCAGTGAGAGTGAGAGCAGAGAGAACACTTGCTCCTCAGACCACTCTAGGCACTGTGCCCAGAACTCTATGATGCTGCCTGTATGCAGACCTAAGAGACGGGGAGTGGCCCTTTGTATTTCTCCTTCCCCACCTGCAAAATGGCTGGTTAGAGAGATCTGACTGAGCTTATTACAGTCTTTGTAACATGGACTCAGCAGTTCTACTGCTTTTCAGCAAGGAGAAACATTATGACTGCTGAGAATGTTTGTTGTGATATATGGATCTTGATCTGGATTTAAATTACAAATTCAAGTTTGTAAGCTTGGGTTACATTTTTTAAATGTAAAGGTCAAATATGTAAAGGTACAAAAAATTTTGGTTGAGGACTGAACCTGAGATACACCCCTGGAATAACATTCCAAAACAGTAGGGGATGGGACTTTCAGTTTTGGTTTTAACCGAAAGAGACTGAAAGTGTCTCTTTTGGTTAAAACAGAGGAATCCAAGAAGTGGACCGATCCCCAGGTCCCTTGTACTTTACTTACTGTTGCTGGTCCACTCCGGAGGGTGGAGGTCACGGCCGACAGCTGGGCCACCGGCTCTGCTACCGGCAGCCGGACCTCCTCCAAAATCTTCAATTTTTGAAGAGGGCAGCTGTTCTGCTCATGCATGGAATGGCTACCCATGCATGCACAGAATGGCTGCTGTCTTTCAAAATGGTGCCGATGCTGCTGGCACCATTTTTGATTAGGGCTGCATATGTGCTGAATGGTCTCAGGGGCCATTTTTACACATGTGCGCAGCGCCACTGCCGATCCGGTGGTGTTTTCAAGCTCCGGACCTGTAAAAAGAGGTAAGAGAAGACCTGGCTGCCCGGCAGATAAGCTGGTCCCACCGCCAGTGTCCAGGCCTCCTCTGTTGCTGGCTGGTGGCAAGAGCTGGCTCCGCTTCCAGGCGGCCAGGCCTGTTCCACCACCCCACAGCAGAGAAGGCCAGGCAGCAAAGCCAGCCCCCAACATCAGTCAGCAGCGGAGGAGACTTGGCCACCGGTAGCGGAGCTGGTGGTCCAGCTGGCAGCCATGTCCCCCACCTTCTGGGCTAGACCGGCAGCAGTAAGTAAAGTACAGGGGCCCCGGGGGTTGTGGGGTGGGTAAAGCCGGGCCTTGGCAGGTGCGGGTGCTGGGATAATGATGCCTGGGGTTTTTTCGGTGGGTTTCCATGTGTCTTGGAGGGTTCGCTTTCTCATTCAAGTCAATGGGAAAAAGAACCGACACCAATAGATCCAATACAGTACGAGATCTAAGACACAGGAATCGAAACCAAAAGAAACCAGAACCGATATTTTGCCTGGAGTCCCACCCCTACAAAACAGTATAGTATAACTGTAATACAGTTATTGTTTAGTAGTACAGAATGTCTGCTGTGTAAAGACGATTCGAATATTTAAAATTCTATGAAATCCAATTTCTATTCTATGATTTTTTTTTATATTACATCCATTTCAATTAACTAGCGGTACAAAATCCGAAAAGATGTTTCATGTTATTTTATTTGTGCTATGGAAAGACGTCCATGTCCTTTCTTTTTACTAATTTTTTTTCTTATTCTTTACGCTATTTCAAACTAGAATAATGGTTAGGCTTAATAATTTCTAATTATTAAGATAATCCCATATGTGCTTGTCATAGGGGCCTTTGTATTTCCCCATAATGCTGAAGCACCATTGCTCAGCCAGAGAGGTGGTTGACTAAGGCACCAGGGCTGTAATTTAATTCCCATGCGGCTTGGGGGTTTTGTGGCTGTGCTAAACTTGTGCCTTGGCAAGTTGCCTGTTTTGCTATTGCACCATATGGTGCAATAACTATTAAGCCCTGATTCACCAAAACATTTATGCTTGTTCTTAAGTCCCAATGAAAAAGAAATTGATAAAGCACATACTTACTTGGTTATTGAATTGCGGGCTAGTGCGTTTTAGCAAGAGAAGGAAAAACTTAGTCTTTTAACAAAGAAGAAAATGTGAGTAATGCATTCATGTTGTCTTATAACCAGTTTTTAACTATCATATTTGCAAGTGACCACAGAACAAATTAACTTCACATCAGTACTACAGAATAATGGCTTTTTGATTAAGCACACTTGCGCATTAATTCAAAATAAATATTTGTATAAAGTAATGGTGGGTTTCTTGAGTGTGGGATTATTTTATTCAATTTTAATATAATTTATGTTATGCAGCTTTCTTTTTTATTCACATACAGTTGTTACTGTATGTGAACTTTATCAGTATGTGAGCTGTATCAGTAACTTTGTACTATATTTTTATGTTACATATAAAGAGAGGAGAAAAAGGAAAGGGTAAACAAACATATAATAATCTTTATTTTTATATAGCACCCCCTGCCATGGCACTTGGAGCGCTTTACACATAACAGAGCTTTTGATCCTCACAACAGCCCTGTGAGGTAGGTTAGGCTGAGAGAATATTGTGACTGGCCCAAGGTCACCCAGTGAGTTTCTGGCTAAGGCAATACTTGAACTGGGATACCCCCCCTACCTCCAAGTCCAAGTACTGTGCAGCTAGCTATTACACCACACTGGCTCTCAATGAATGCACCTTACAATCATTTGAACAAGTAGTCCATAATTGTTAGACAATCAGTTGGGTTGCAAATACTGGAGTCAGTTTCCAAAATATTCCAGAAAGTCCTTTCAGATTGCCCCAAACATACCTGAAGATTTACACCTGCAAAATGTAATTGTCTCCATTGGCCTTTTTCCACAGGTGATAAACATTTTTGGGTGTTCATGAGTGGGTGCGTGTGCATGAGTGGGAGAGCCCCGTGTGTGTGTGTGCACTCCTGCCTAATACGCCTCCCCACGAACCCCTCACTCATCAACATGCACGAAGCAACCGTGGAAAGTGGCAGTTGATCCGTGCGTGTTGATGAGTGGGAGGTGTGTGGGGATGCGAGTGTGCTCATATACATGCCCTGCTCACCCACCTTGCATGCACCGGCATGCGCACGGACACACACACCCTGCGGGGGCTGTGTAAAAATAACTATTGATGCCAAATCATTATACCAAACGTCTATTTCTGGAGGTTTTTTGTTTTTCCAATGGATTTAAAATTACCTTGCATGCAACTAGTACGGGCTTTTGCCTGCCCGTCTCTTAGGTGTTCGCCAAATGCAAGCCTGTACCTCCCCCACTTACTTTCCACTTAGCATGCAGTGGCATGTTCTAGAATGACACTAATGTGTGCCCACTTGGCGCATCTCATTAATTAGGTTGCATGCAGCCTCGCCCGTATCCAGGTCCTCCAGCACCATGAGGGTCACACCTAGTGCAGCTGTTAAAGGAGAGAGAGAGTGATTGCGCTCTCTCCGCTGACAGGAGGCTGCAAGAGAAGAGAGCGAGGCCGGGGGTGCAGGAAGGACCTTCTCCAGAGGATCTGCATCTGCACTCCTCTCTCTGCTTGGGAAAGTGAGCGAGGGAGGGGTGAGGCTCCTTGAGGATCCACAGGGCTCAGCTTTCTCTGCCCCCGGCTCTCTCCTCTTGCAGCCACCTCTTAGTTGGGAGAGCACGTGAACGCTGCTTCTTATGGAAAGTGGGGTCATGGATGGCCAGGGAAGAAGCCTTCTCTGACTCTGACCTCCCTTTCCCTCAGAGCCAGGGCTAGGGAAAGGGAAAGCGCTGAGTGGTGCCACAGGTGGCAGTTGCCACCTGTGCATGACATGTGTGCACAGTGTTGCCTGTTGGCTAACTCTACACGCTGAAACATCTGAGCGAGGGATGCACAGACTGAACATGGACTCCAGTGGCCTAATTGCCTCATTTGAAAACATCCTCAGTATCTGCTGAAGCTGTATTACCTTCAACCTTGTAGCTGAAATGGGGAGTTCAAATTCTTCCTTTAACTCCGCAAAGGATTTAATACATTCCCCCTGCAGAAGGTGCCTTGTATATCCAAAAGAGCTTTTGAGTTCCAATCTTAAAACAAGGATTACCTCAAACTGGAACATTATAATGTAGAGAGAGAGAGAGTAAGTTTCCATATCTTTCCAGTTTATTCCAGGCCTTTCAAGCTGCACAAATTGTGGGAATAAGGTAGTTAGAAAGGCAGTGGTAAGCAGAGCTTAGCATCGAAGGTAGTGGAAGGGAGAGCGGACGTGAGCTCTTGTTCAATATGAACCCATATAGAGGAATTATCCATTTCGTTATGCATCCAGTATGTTGCTTGACTTAGAATGCACTGTGGTAATGGAGAAGATCTGGCATATTGAAACCACCCATTTCAGTAGATAATTGCATCTTTTAAAGGGGAAATCAGGACTTTTTATCTTTACCAGTCAGAGCAGCTTTCTAAAGGGAGTAAGCTGAAAAGAGCTGAAGGATTCAAAATTTTAAAATACTTTTTTCTTTGATGGTTTCCCTCAACTACTAGATATTAACACTGTTTAAGTATGTCCTTCTCTGTGTGTGGTCCCAGTGTGAATTAACAGGAGTCATCAGTTTTAAACTAACAAAAAGATAAGGACATGGAATTCAACCTTCATACCACAAATATTTGCTATTCATATGGATATGTAGATTAAAATACACTTGAGTTATTGCCCCAGATTTAGTACAGGTACTTGACTGTGCTTAGATTTGGTTTAATTTATTATAAGGGTTTGATATATGCTTTTAAAAGTTTTAATCGGTTTTAAATCAAAAAGTTTGGAAATATTATCCACTTCACAGAGAGTTCATAAATGCAAAACAATGAGAATTTCTATTAAACTAGAAAATGAATTTATTTTGAAGGTTGAGGTTGTTATGCTTGATTCTGTTACTAATAAACTAACGTTTGAACAGCACTCTGAAAAATGTAACGTTTTAAAAGTTATAATAATTATATTCATTTTTAAATTAGCATTTTGGATGCATTTAGATTAGTGAAAATCCAGCAGCTCTTCTTTCAGCAACTTGTTTTATTAGTGAGCATTTAAAGGCCAACTGGTCCCTTGTTAAGATTGTAGAGTACAGATCTGACTTTTTTGTTTTTGTTTTAAAGTACATATTTAATTGGGGAAAGTTAGATTTATTTATTTTTTGCTATTGAAAGAAACTATTGAAATTGTACATAATGTAGCAATCTGAAAAGAGTAAAATTCATTTTAATCTAGTCCATCTGCATAAAAAGGTAGAATAGTAGTAATAATAAATAACTAAACTCTCAAATGTTTTCATTGTTCTAAATGAAGTTCTGCTTATTTTCTAAAGTGAAACTTATTGCCTAAAGTGTTGTTCAGATCCCTTCTGCTTAAGATGCTGATTCAGCAATATTTATGTATGGAGTCCCACTGATTTTAGCTCAGTTCCTTGTATGCAAGCCTTGTTTTTATATGCTTTGAATCCCTGACCAAAATAACAGTGTGTAGTACTTTTATTAGATAAAGGTTTTTTTTTAAAAAAAAAACACCCTGTCATATTGGCTTTTTCCAAGTATAATCCAGGAATTCTTTAGGTACTCTGGAGATTGTTTTATAAATGAGAGCAGAATAATAGCTGTATTGCATCTGAGTGATATTGCAGAATATCCACTAGCACTGATTGATGCGAGTCTCATGGAAGCAAATGGCACCAGATTGATCCACTGTATCTTGCTATGCCTATGCATGCATCCCCTTTTTGTTATGACTTGGATTTTAAAGGTAGAAGTATTTTCCATCCTTTGTAGAATCTAGTTGGCTTTCATTGGGGGAGAGGGGAACAGACAGCCACTTGAGAACAGGCAGATTGGGGGGTGGGGGTGGAGAACAGAACAAAAGTACCCCACCAAGTGCAGACCTTAGAAGTAGCACCAGGGGCAAGACACATCTGCTCAGTGCCCAAACTAGCCCCCCACAGCCCACTGTTACCCACCTCAAGACCAGCCCTGCAGTTCCCTCCACAACATCCTCTCCCCATGGGTGGGTGAGAATGCTTCCCACAGAGGAGAGGTCGAGGCTTCTGGGGACAGGGAGAAGAGACTGTCTCATGGCTTACTCACGCCAAGAGCATTGTGCGAGCTCCAGGGGGACCCAACATGAGGTCTCAGAGCCCGGAGCATGTTCACCACACGATGCAAGGACTGTTGGAGGCTGGGGAGGGCCAGGGGAGACATCAAGGCAAGGCACAGGGTTGCCGGTGGGATTGCAGCCACAACCTACCGGGAGAATGGGAAGGCTGCACTGGAGCAGCGAGCTGGTGATCAAGTGGCATGCTCCCAGCCCAGCCCAGCCTAGCCTGAGTGCTCCACCTGCCTTGGGTGGCTGCTGCTAAGGATATGGGCAGCGGTTGTGCTGTAGACAAGGGTTGCTGCTCCCTCACCCTGCCCCAGAGCCCTGCTGGGAACACCCGCCCTGTGCTCATCCTGGCCACACACACCCAAGCTAGCCTCCAGCCAGGTAGTTGCCTGGATGGCAGGCTCGCCTCCTCCTTCCCACATCTCTCCATGAGTGAGAGACATAATGACACCATTAAGGTACTACCAGCTGAATGGGATTAACCAGTGAGGGACTGTGACAGGGTGGAGCCACACAGGAAATGACACACCCAGGTGTGCAGTGACCATCCAAACCAATAGCTGGGTGCACATCCAATCAGGTGATGTCAAACAGGCGGTCACGGGGGATACTTCACTAGCTCAGAAATTCTGGCATCTTGTCTGGTGATGCCATGGCCATCTATCTGGTGGTAATGGGGCAGGAGGTGCTATTGGCTGTGGAGCTCCTTAACACCATTGAGAAGAGCAAGGAGGTGCTACAGGTACTGTTAGCTTCCTCCACAACTTGGCACATTGCATATTGCATCTACCTGCACATGGTCATTGGAGCTGTGGCCAGGACCATGTAGCACATAGTAGCTGGCTGCCCGCCCTACCCCAGGGCAGGGTGAACACATGGTGACATCCGGCCATACAATTCACTGCCTTGCATGTTGAAGTTGCCTAAACTGGGGTAACACTGTCCAAAGTAGTATAATGTCTCATGTGGCTGCACCATATGTGTCAAAACAGGTCAGATAGAATAGCTGTCAACAGATGATCAGACATAGATGATAAAAGCACTTTATGGCTACCAACACTTCTTTAGATAGTAGGTACCATAAGCAGAACAGAACTTTTTTCTAAATTTCACACCACTCTTGCAAATGCTCTGGCAGAACATTCATCTCTAAATAATTGGCATCTTAGAAGGTGTTGCACAGACGTTGGACACCTGGAGTCTCACTGAAGGAAAAATTGATAAATCCATGCAGCAAATAGTAATCAAAACTATCCCTGTTAATTATACAGACATCTCCTCCATTTTGTCCAAGTTGAGCACCTGGCAAACATTTTTCTTGTCAAATTTTCAAATAAGTGCAGGTCACATGGATTTTGCTTACACTCATCAGCTACAGATATGAATTTATATGGATATTATTTGGTCCTTTCAAATATCTTTATTGGCCTTGTACAACTAAGCATAAAGATCAATAAATTAAGAGTAAACCTATGCATGTTAGGAGGTCAGGAGGAAGGACGAATGACACCCAAAGGAGTTTTTATCTGCTCATTATTTGCATCAGCATGTTCTAGGTGATGACCATGAAAAAGCTCTTTAGAAAAGTTATTTGCAGCATGAACACTTGGAAGCAGTAATCATCAGTGAGCTTTTCTAGTAAGACTGCGTAAATATGGCCTTTTGCCTCACCCTGTATTATGACATAGCTATGGTTAGTCTCCTTTTATAGTTCACGGGGTAGCAGTCTTAGCTGCATGCAGCATAGAAACTTTGCTGACTGGATAATAAAACATCCACAGAAATGTACGTAAAAGCAATATTGAAATAAGATCTTGCTACTAGAAGAATAGCTGTGACGTCAAAGAATTTCATTTTCCTTGCATAGTTATAGATTGAGTTTAAGAAGCAGCTCACATCTAAGGATAAACACACATCTCAAGTCAAAATATGCAGATTAATTAGACCTAGTATGTGTTTCAACAGTAACAAAATTCAGGAAAAAACAGCCAGCTTGGGGCTATAATCTGATGTTAACCATACAGCAAGACTACAAGATGGTATAAAAAGCTATTAAAATGGTGTGTTGGATATTCATAACATTTTTGTAAATTATAACCCTCCAGCATCTGTTCCTTCGATGTTGTTCTCAGCATTTCAGCCAGTCACAATTTCAAATCCCATATGGTATTCACAGTGTGCTCAGAACATCTCCAAATATTTCTTCATATTAATACATAAACCTCGCTGGCATTATGAAATGGAAGGTGTTGACAAGCCCACGAAAAGGAATTTCGGAGGAAGACATAAGAAAAGGCTTCTTTTCTCAATCATGCAAGTACAAAAGAATGACTGGAAAATTAACTCCTGCTCAATGAGTATGTATGTTTTGGGAGGGAAAAGCCTGGTCCTAATTGAATTTGAGCAATGGTTATTTAAAAAAAATATATATGAAATTTTCTAATCTCTTTGCAACGTCTTCAAATTGGAAATATAGCTTAATATGATTACCTAAATAATCAGTTTAGAAAACAAAATAATATGATTTTACAATAAAACAGAAAGATTAAGCCCAGCAATTTTGGCATACAGAAAACATTCAACCATTAGGTTCCATTATAAACACTGATTTAAGTAGTGTTTGGTTGTATTAAAATGTTGCTGGTTGTCACACATAATTGGGGCTTTAATTATAAAAATGAATGCTAACCACGAAAAGTAAATGTATTGTAAAGATTTTATTTCAGCTCCTACAATGAGAGCCTTCTGTGTGAATACTGCTATGGGGAATTCTAAAAACATAAAGCCTTCATGAAGTATGCCATGATGTGTGCCAATAGTTCTGGCAGAAGAGACTAGAAAAATGTTCCTGTTGTAAAACAAATTAACCTTATTGATTTTATGAACAGGCAATTCTTTCAGGTTGGAGGAATATGGAGGAAATGTTTTATACATTTCATCATGAGGGTTGAACTAATAAGGTGTGTGCAAGCAAATTTTCAGTGGCCATATTAAATTTGAGTATTTTACAGAAAAGCTTATACAATAAGTAAGTATACAAACATCTGAAAGACTGCAGCCTCCAAGGTCACGCAGGAGCACGCCCTCTTGCAGGTGTCATGTGCTTGCCAAGTCTCCATAACAAGGGCATGCAGGGAGGTGGTTTTGGTGGCTGCGCCACAGTTATGAAACTCCCTTCCCTTGGAGGGTTCATCTAAGCTCGAGCCTGCTCATTTTCCGGAGGCAATGTAACCATTTGGCCAGGCATTTGGCAAGCAGAGCTAGGGAAGTGATGAGCTAGGGGATTTTATTTGATTTTATTTGGGTATTTTAATATTTGGTTTCATTTTGTGTATATTTTGTGTATATTATATATTTATCTTGACTGTTTTTATGTATTGTAATTCACCCGGAGCCTTAATGGGAAGGACAGGAATAAAATGTGAAGGAAATAAATAAATACTAGATATATATATACCCCGTTACTCTGTCCCCGGTTTGTCAGGTTTTTCAGGTCTGGTTATAGATATATGTAGGTCATTGAAAGCATTTTAAAATATTTTTTTTTAAAATCGAATCCGAGTTGTGTGCAGAAACATTCACATTCGTGTGGTTAGTTGAGTGGACTTGGAATAACGCTATGTACCTGACATAATCTGTTATTATTTAATAGATTTTTAGCCCGCCCTTCCTCCTTCTGGCAGCGCGGGGGCGGCTGTCATCAGTCTGTAGTTGATGAGCTGATATTGGCATATTTTGACACTGTGGGTTCATGTCTATATATTTTGAAGAGATGTTTCCTGCTTCACTGATGAACACTGATGAACACATGATTTACAACATATTCCTTTTTTTTAATTATAGTAATTCAAGTATAGAAAGGTAGCCATTGGTATTTGTCACTGCTAGCTCATTTAATAAAAGTTTCAGTGTCTTTTTAAAAATCTTACAGAAGGACTGAAAAGCTATCCCAAGCAGTGGTCTGGGATCAAGCATAGACCAACACTGGGGATAAACAGTTTGTGTGCATGCAAACTCCTTTCCTCAGTGATTGTGGATCATTGGGGAAATACATGGAAAGATGTTTTTATATAAAACTTGCCTAATATAAAATGGTGAGTCAGCATGAAATAAGTAAACATTTAAATATTTTAGTGTGAAATCATGTCTTGAAACTGAGTGAATTGGCCTCAGATGGGAAAATATTACAAACAAGGGAATGCAATGTTTATTCATAGGGCACTTCAAACAGTTTGGATGCAGAAGAAAGCAGCTTCATCAGCTTCATGTGGATGATCACACCTAGATGATCACACCCAAACAAAAATAACATAATTTTTCTCATTTCTTCTATCTTATAAACTGAAATATCAAGTGCCATATCCTCAGGAATTATGAATTAGTGTAAGAGCTCTGTGGATTTTATAATTGCTGAGGAACTGACCCATTGTGGGGGAGAGCGTGATGTCTCTCACTATCATCCAATTAGTGAGGAGTGAAAATTCAGATTAAATGGCCATAACTCCAAATTACATGCAAATGTTTTTCTTCTGATTTAGTTTTATTGCCATTTTGCATTGGAGATGCTAGTTTCATGCTCGCATCAACTATCCTTATATTTGCATAGGCTAAATAGAGACTAATCTAGACTTGGGTCATTTCCATAGAAACAGAAAAGTAATTTGATATCCAATAAGGAGAATACATGATTCCTGCTATTTTCCTGCCCTAGGGACTAAGTATTCTATTATTTTGAAAAATATAAAGCATATATGAGGAAAATAGCAAGTGAGCTTCCTATTTTTCTTTTTCTTAAAGTGTAAACTATATTGCATGTACATTTTTGTATTTCAAAGTAGAGTAATTCTAAAATGTTGTTTTTGCAAATTACATTGCTTGAAGCTAATCTCGCATAAGATTACAGGTTTTCAGTTTGTGGCTATCGTATGATCGAATCTGCTGGATTTTCTATTTCTTAACCTAAGTACTTTCTGCTAAATGAGTCTTGAACAGTCTTGGACACAAAGTAACTTTAATTATATATTTCATTGGACCAACTTCTGTTGATGAGAATGTGGAAGCTTTTGGGGGGCACACAGGGCCCTTTCTCAGGCCTAAGTACATTCTGCTAAATGTGGTGTGGAAGACATTTATAGGGGATAGTTATTTTACCCTCTCAAATAGTACTAGAACTAGATGACACACCATGAAACTTACAGGTAGTAGACTTAAAACAAATAAAATTAAGTTTTTTCACTCAGCACACAGTTAAGTTGTGGAATTTGTAGTCAGAAGATGTGGTCAAGGTCAATACTAGTATAGCTGGGTTTAAGAAAGAGTTGGACAGGTTTCTGGAGGATAGGTCCATTAGCAGCTATTAGCCAGGTATGTTTGGGGAATGTAATCTGTTACTGTTGGGAACTGGGAGTGAAAACAGGGATTGAATTGCCCCCATTGTGACCTGTTGAGTACTTCTTCCAAGCGACCAAGATCAGCCACTATCGGAGACAGGTGCTGGGCTTGACGGACCATTGGTCTGACCGAATATGGAACCACTCATGTTCTTAGGCATGTAGTGTAGCCGGTCAGAAATATTAACAGACTTTGCATTCTACCTAACCCTTCCTGTTTTGACTAGTAATAGTGGTCATCAGTAAGGCATCAAGATAATTGCAGTTTAGGACTACAGTTCCTTACTATTTTCTCAAGTGGTAGTATGTTAACTGCAAAGGCAAATACATAGAATTCTTACGGGCCAATTTATAAAAACAAAAACAAAGAAACCATGAGGCACAAACAATAACGTGAAAAAGGGTACATTATATTTAACAAAGACAAGACCTGTTTATGTGCACACAAATTTAGCAGCAGCCTTGTGGATATTTACATATGCAAAAACCAGCATAATACCAATCAGTAAATAAATAAAAATGGTGGTAGCTCCAGTCATCACATACACAAAACAGATAACAACAAAGGTAAACCTACACCAATAATCAACATATACACTTACTGCAGGATTAAAAAATAAACTTTCCCGAAAGCTGCTTTCCTTAATTTAAATGCAACACATCATAATACACATTTATTATGATGAAGCTGAATCTGAGGGTGTAAACAGATATTACCTTGCATTAGCCCCAATTAATCCTGGTTATATCCTCTTGCCTGTCTGGTGGCCACCAGATGTTTACCCTGGGGCCACTACTCAAGGCGTCATCCTGAGGAAGGCTGATGATGCCGTACAGGCTAATCAAGGCTACCATGGGGTAATGCTCTGCCCCATGGCCACCTCCCATGTGCTGGAGGAGCCATGGGGCACTCACACAGCTGCCTCATGCCTTCCCCATTTGTTTTGATGCACATACTCAGCACCATGGAGTTATGGCCAGCAGACTATGGCATCCGAGGAGTGACCACAACTCTGAGGGAGAAGGGGAAGCATGGACATGGCAGAGAGGAACGCCGGCCTGGCAAAGCCTGCGGGCAGCAGCTGCCAGGGGAGGGGGGCATGGAACGATCACAGTCTCTGGGGTGCTCCACTATCATTTGTTAACCACCAGTGAATCAATCATTGAATGCAAACTAAAGAGTTATTGGGATTTCCCTTCAGAATATATTTTTTGGTTCATATTTGGTTTGATGGAGACTTAGTGGAATGGAGAAAATATTTTAAAATATGCTATCAATTCAGGTGATGGTGCATAAGATTATTACTGGCTAGATGTGTCTGTAATTATAGTTGCTCACTTAAAGCAACAGACAGCTTGATCTTCTAGTGGGACGGGACATAGCATAGTCACAAATCCTTTTCACTTCAGTGAGACTTGTGATCATGCTAACTTTTAGTGTAGCACCACATGAGCTGGGCGGGCCCGATCCCCTGTGTGCTCTGTGGTGGGCAAGCGCAGTTGCCATACTGTAAGGCCAGCGCAGAGACCAGGGCAGATGGCCTGCACGCACCCCCACAAGGAAGCCAGGCTGGTGGGCCGCTGTTAGAGGTCCCACCATGCTCCAGGGTTGGCAGAGGTGCTGACCACACGCATGACCTCCCAGCTCTGCTCTATCTGCCCACCCCCAGCTCACCCACTATCCCACCCCCAGCCATGATGTGGCCATGAGTACCTGGAGATAGTACCCTCTGCTCAAAGCTCCATGGGACGGATAGGGACAGGCTATCGCGTATTGGACAGCCTTACCCCACTTTGGATAAGGCTGCTAAATGCTACGTCCTTGCCTTTTTACCAAGAACACAGGATGTAGCAGCCAGCTGCCTATTCTGCCCTGCAGCAGGGTGAACATCTGGTGGCTACGGGCAACAGTGACCAATGTGGGGTAAGGCTGCCCAAAATGCGGTAAGTGTCTCGTGTGGCTGCACCCTTAGCCTGCACTATCTTGCTGGATGACTACGTCATAAAGTTGTTCAGGCAACTTTGATTAGCTGATTTCTTTGATAAGTCCTTGTGGCAGCGTGGTGCCACAGTAAGGGTAATATATCTTTTAAGAGGGTCACAAGATGGCACCTGCCCTGAAGAGAACTACTTAAAATGACCGCTGCCAGGAAGTAGAAGTAGGTGGGCGGGGCTTGCAGCATAAAAAGAAGAGTGCACAGAAAGCTGCGGTCAGTATGCTCCTGACCAGTGAGTGCACGTCTCTTGAGAGGCTGCCTGGAGGTCCTGAAGGAAGAAAACCTGAACCTGACGGTGAGCCTGGAACATGAGGCCTGAGTGAGTTGCTGGTGAGCCAATCAGTGGACCGTTGCCTGTCTGGGTTGGGCCTTATGTAAGGACTATAGATTTGGTTGGGACTGAGGCCAGAGACTTGGTGCCTGGCCTGGGACTTCGGGTGTGAATAAACAGCTGTGTATGCTGAACCCTATCTGAGTCGCTCATTGGGACAGATCCTGTCAACACTTACCCCACAGTGCAGTGGGGCCCTGCTACAGTCCTCTTCTAAAGTGAGAACAATTGTGACATTGTTGAGAATTTTTTTTTGTTAAAAAAAGAATCTTACAATAGGATCCAGCAGCTTATAATGGACCAACCTTGTTTTTTCCCCTCTGCTCTATGGGTTTATGTTAAAATGAGAGAAGAGGTACTAAAAGGAAAAGGTGGTGTTTCATAAAATACTGCTCCAGGCTGTTCTGTGTGTATCTTTCTGATACTTACAAAGTGCTTTTACTCCGGGGGCACTTTCAAGAGCCACTCAACTTGAGTATTATTCAGACATCTCTGAGGATCAATTTTAAACAACAGAAAGAGACATAGAAGATGTGCTGTAACTCTATGGATAATAATATTGTTTAGACGTTGAAGTGCCTTTTAGAATACAGCCTTGTAAGAACAAAGCTTTAAAAAAGGATGCCTGTGCACCAACATCATTTAAAACAGGAGCTGAGCTGCTCCCTGTAGTGTTAAACAGTAAATATTAAGCATATGTACATGCTTAATCCAATCCTTCAGCCTCCTAATACTGTTGGCCAAGATCCCAGTTGCTGAACTTGTTAAGAGTTTTTGTTAGGTCATCTGGTTCACTTCAGTACCAGTGCACTGCCTCTCCACCCAAGCCTTCTCTTCATACAGATATGACATGCTGCACTACTAATACTATATATAGTTTCCTGTATTTTAAGTATGTCATATTATCTGTATGAAGAGGAGGCTTGGGTGGAGAGGTAGTGAAGTGACCAGATGACCTAACGAAAACTCTAACAAGTTTAGCAACTGCGATCTTGGCCAGTAGTGTTAGGAGGCTGAATATGGGTTTCGCTGAAATAGTTTTAGATTATTTTCAGTACTTTAAAATTTCAAGAAGTTGGTCTTGTCCACCAGAACTCAAAATAGGGCCCTACTTCAGGAAAGCACTCAAGCACATACTAGAAAGGAAGGTGGGGATGACACCATGTCTGTGTGGAAAGGAAGTATTGTGAGATCTGGGCAAAAACAGGAGCACTCCTGCGTTCTCTGGGGGAGTGAGGGAACTGGGTGAGAGGTGCTTTTGGCTGGGCCCGACCTATGGCCCAGCTGCCCAGTCCACTGCAGAGGCACTTGCTTCTCCCCAACCACTCCCAGAGTAACACACGTCCCTTGCTGCTGCCTCGAGTCCATCCACTACTGGAGTACCTCAATTCCATCTATGTTCAGGCTTCAGCTACATTCGCACAGGATTAATTATACCTAAAACATTTCTTAACCATGTTTATCCTGCCTATTTTTAAATGCTTCCATTGATGGAGATCCCACAGCCACCCTAGCTAACTTGTTCTTCTACCAGCCACTATCATAGGGTAAAACCAGATGAGACAGTGGCACGCTGTCATGGGTCTCACCAGTTTGCCTCTTGCCCTGCTGCCAGATGTTGGCCTGCAACTGCCCTGTGGTGGGTAGGCGACCGGCCAAGGATGTGCCCTAGGTCTGATTCCAAGCAATGATCCTGAGTCAAAGACCAGTGTTGGCCAGTGTGGGCACACATGTTTGTTTGACCCTATCCCCGTCATGGGACCACCATGGCCATTCACGATGGCTGCTTGCCATGACTGCATGTCATGGTGGGGGTGGGGCTGCCTGCATATTTGTTGTGTTCCCCTGCCCTACCCAGGGTTTGGGATCAGTCGGACAACTCTGTGGCCGCCAAGGGTTGCAGACATGTCTGTTCAGTGCCCCCTCCCTGACACCAGGAGTGGCAGCTGCAGTTTCCTGGGTCAGGCTGGGAGGTGCTACGCCACCAGCTTGTTTGTTTTTACGCATAGTCAAAAAGTTGTTGCCTATATTTAACCTAAATCATCTTCTCTGTAACTTTGAGCCCATTACTTCTAGTCCTGTCTTCATGGTGATCCTTTGACCTCTATCCTCTTTTTATAATAATCTCTTACATTTTAGAAAAATTTTCATGTCTGCTGTCAAGCTTCTCTTCTTGAGACTAAGTGTAGCCAGCTATTTCAAACTTTTCTAGTAGGTCTTGCTTCCTAAATCCCTTATGATCTTTGTTCTTCTCTGAATCTTTGTTAGTTAACCTCCACCTTTCTCAGTGTACAGTGTTGCATGCTAAACACTGTACTCCAGCTGCACTCCAGGCCTGACCAATGTCGAGTAGAGCCTGACCATTACGTTCCATGTTTTACGTACGTTATTTCTGTAAGTAAATATCAGGATGACATTTGTCTTCATATGACCACCTCACATAGATGGTTCAAATTGTGATCAAGTATAACCGCTGAACCCTTCTCTGAAGTACTGTTCTTTCACCAGTTATCCCCTATTTTGTATGTGTACAATAATAGATTGCTTAGTCAAATTTTGGATGTGCATAGTTGTTACATGTTTAATACTTGATAATAAAGAATTTCAGAGATGTGGAACAACTTTGGTGTAATGATAGTGGCAATCTTCCTAAATAAAAGCTAACACAGTAAAATCATGTTTGAAATACGGGGAACCAGTTTTAGTGCTAAAAAGTGGGGGGGAGGGGCAGATGTGACAACAGCTGGAAAAGGGCCATTATCAGAGAAGAATATGACTGCTGGAGGTACTGAATTAAAAAAAATATCCATTTAAAAATAAAAACTCTTTGTCAAAGGGGATAAAAATGACAAATTGTATAAGCAGTCATGATTGAGCTTCCAACACTACAGAATAGTTTAAAGGCAGAAAAACTTTTAAATAAAAAATTTCTGGACATTTCTTTTAATTAGATAACTAGTTATAATTTATGTAAGGCTAAAATATACCGTGCATTAAACGGTCATTTTCAACATCACATTCTTCTGCAATAGCTGCCTTCTTCTCCTTTGTTATCTTTTATAAAGCCAAATCTGGATTTTTAATTATAAAAAATTAAAAATTACTAGCTGGTGGAGTCATTTACAAAGGGTGCATAAAGCAGTAGACAAACAGAACTCGCACTTTCATTTTTCTTCAGGGGGTTTGTGCACAGCTCTGGCATCAATAATATTTAACTTGTGTCTTCAGGAGCTTTAGTGGATTTTTTAAAACCAGAAAATACTTGAATTCTGGGGAAGGGTGGTGTTATAATGCATTCTTTTTGCAAACTGAATGGATACACTTTGATTCATAATCATTTTCATTGAATAGTAATATGCATAGGGGTTGATCCCAAGACCTGCACAGCTTATGTGCAGTGCAAACAATGTGCATGTACATTTCTGAACGTGATACGTGTACACCCTGCATGCAGCCCCGCTATGGCACGTGCACAAAATATGCACGCTTGCCTGCACACATGCCCGCACATAAGTGGGGGTTTGGGGTCAGACCTATAGATATTAGAATGGGGATGAGAAGGGAAGGTTAAGAAGTAGAAAAACATACTCAAAGCATGGTATAAGGTGACTTTTATAGTGGGCAATATGATGATTATATTGATTGTATATAGTTCTCCATTCACTGGTACCCCTTTAAAGGAACATAGTATCCAGAGATGTTTTGCATAACCACAACTGAGGCAAAAGCCACAAGCAGCAGAGTATGCATTGCAGGCCTCAATGCAACAGCTGTCGCAGTTGGCAAGGGTGATACTGAAGACGTATTGCATAAAGTTGGCCCAGTGGACGCAATTAGTTCAGAGAGAAGGACGAGCTGGTTTGCTCAGCAGGCATGCTTGGCACAGTTGGACAGCTGGTATATTGTATGGAACAATCACACAGCACTGGGTGAAACTGCCTCTGTTTATGAAGTGATGTGCATGGCATAGTGGGAACAGATGGCTAAGAAACACTTGACCTTCTAATACTTCACCATACAACAACAAAAGTTAGAAATTCTTCCTGATAGGTTTGGGAGCAAGCCTGAATACAAATGGCAAAATTTGGGCAAAACGTGATTCCATATATAATTTAAATTGAATTACATGTGTTGGTAGTTGCTATTTGGTTTGATAAAATAAGTAAAGTGAGTCTTAATTGTATTTCAAGTATATTGTAGATTCAGTTTTATTTCTAATCCAATGTCTTGCTGAGAGACTAATGGGAAAGGCTCCATCTGTAACCTGATATGGTGTTCTGCTTAGTGAGCTGGCCACAGGATGACGTCTTGTAATAGTTCAGTTCTTCTTTGGTCTGCATTTAAAAAAAATGAAAAACAAAAAAAATGCTGTCCACTTTTGATGTAGAAAGCTGAAAAACAACTTATATCAGGGCCAACTTGTTAAATTGCCCTCCCATTCAGTCATATCTGTGCACGTAATAAAAGCAAGTTATTGCAGGTATTATAGAATCTCTGTACTGAGTGAATACTGGACTATATTATCAAATGTTTTAATGAAAACAACTTTAGACAATATTTGTACATGCATAAATTTACTAAATGGTAAAGGTTTTCAAAGGTTATTAAAATCTTGTTCTAAAGATTTATGGGTCTTATTCAAAGCTAAGTGTAGTTAAAGCTAACCAATTTACGTCATTTATCTCATTGGTTTTGTCAAGAAAAATGTAAGAGATGGAGACAAATTAGTTGAGAGAGTTCAAGGTTTCAGGTCACACAGGACTTTCCCTCTGGCAAAGTCAGATCTGTAGTCCCAGTGGTTCTCAAAGATTTTTGAGCTGTGCCCCTCCTCCTGCTTACTTGTGATAGTTGAGGCCCCTCTTCCTGACACACGTACACCCTACTTCCTCCCACCTTTTCCACCCTCCTGTTGCTTTCCTTTTCCCTATCCCCTTGTTCTCTGAGGATTTTAACAAACAGTATGGTAGCCCATACCCAGGTGGGTGTAAATAAACCTGCCTGTTTGAGTGTTCTCGCCCACCGGCCATGTGGCCACCAGCCACTGGACATGCAGCTCCCACTCATGGCAGGGTACCAGAGCTTGCAGAGCCCGCTGGGTGGGTGCATGTGGGCTAATGTGTGCCCGCATGTCCGTGTCCCATCAATTAGGTTGCATGCAGTCTCCATGCGTACAGATCCATGTGTAGCACTATAGAGTTGCGGGTGAAAATTCTAGGACATTCCAAGGAATGATCACTTCCAGCCCCTCTCTCCACTCTTACAGTTACTGGCACACACATAACATCTGCCTTAAAAGCCCACCATGCCATTTTCAAACATGCATTCTCCCAGCTCTTTCTGGTTGGCAGTATGTGCCCAACGCTTGCTTTTTCCAAGCCGTTGCATTCTCCTTGATGACTTGCAGAGGATTACTGGGGCCATGGTTCAAACAAACAGCCAGGTAACAAGCAGTACCACTGCCACCACTGAGCAATTGCAGTCGTTCTCCACCTACTGATTTGCCTGCCAACATCATATTCCTTGGACTGAGGAAGAAACCAAGGCCTTAATTGCTCTATGGGGAGTGGGGAGCAAAGGTTCCATTATGCCCTGGTGAAGTGCTACAGGAACAAGATGGTGTTCCAAGAGATTTCAGTCCAAATGGCTCAGCAGGGCTACAACCGGGACATAACCAGTGTTAGCAGTGGGATAAGAACTTGAAGCACAGATACAAAGAAATCAGAGACAACAACTTCATCTCCAGTCACCTGAAACAAACATTAACCTATTACGAACAAGTTGACCAGTTCCTCTGTATGAATGGAGCCATCGTTGCATCCTGCCTGTATGGCTGCGTTTTCACAAAGGACCAGAAGCAGGTGGATATAGTTTCCCCACTACTCACTTTCACTTCAAATGCTCCTGCTGCAACTGCTTCTGCTGCTACCACAAATGCCGTAACCAGCAGCGGACATCCCTTCATGCCCAGCCCAGAGCCAGAACAGGTTGACACAGACACCGTGACTCTCATGGTTCCCTCAAGCTTGTGAGCCAGCCCTTCTTTGAGTAGCCACCTGAGATTCTGTTCTAGGGCACAGATGACCCAGATGCCACCTTTTGTAGAAAAGGCAGTGGAGGAGAAAGGTAAGTGAATGAACTTGGGCGGGGCGAGGGGGCCCCATTTAAAAAGCATCATGATAAAGGCTTCCATTTACTGTTATCTAATTAAATTCATTATTGGTTGTGTTGTCAGGTGGCAATGAGAATGCGGAGGAGAAGCAGGAAAATTGCTGGGAAAGCGCTCCACAGGATGGGAATGGTATGCATGGGAGTGGGTGGGAAGGCACCATGGTGAGTCTGCTGGCTGGATGGTGTGAGGGTGGAAGTCAAAACGGTGACGGGGGTGGGGGGAGTCGAAATGGTTACTGGTGGTGGGGGGGGGAGAATGGAGCGAATGGTGGTGGTTGATTTCTGTATGTTCTTCACTGCTCTGCAGTGATTGTGGGAGGAGAACTGTGTGGCACTGAGATCCTGCCACAGGCCAGGTACTCATTTCCACTTCCCTTTGGACTAGCGGAGGACTGAAAATAGGGCAGGCAGGCAGGCGCCTGAAACACTGTGGCGGGAAGGTGAGTGTGGCAGTCTGAACTAAAGGGTTTCTTTGATGCCTTGCTACAGGACAGTGCAACGGGCATGAACAGAATCTTCTGCTGCAAGCGCCAGAGGAGCTAGGACCTGCGGGTCTGCAACCGGCAGCATGGAGGATTTGGCAAGGGCACTGCTCGGGGAGACCATGCGGTGGGCGGATGAGATCCAGGATGCCAATAACAGCATGACTAGGGAGCATAGGCAGCTGGTGTGGCAGAATGCTGCAGAACACAAGGCCTTTGCTGCTGAGCTCTTCCTGGACCACCAGAGGGCAGACAGGCACTGGTACCATCTCTGACAGCAGTGTGAGTGGTTGGACAGCATGATTGAGAAAGGGAGGCCACTGGCCATGTAGTAGTAGCCCAGTGGGGAAAAGCCCTGATGCAGAGGAACCGCCGTGGAAAGCCACAGGCAAAGACTAGGTGCTGGCCAGTCATGGAGTAGCTGGCTGCATGCCTGTGTCTCTGTGCTTTATGTGGCATTCCCAGACATGGTTAGCCCATGCATGCCAATAGGAAACTCAGAGGTTCCAGCCTGCACCTGGCTAATCTATGAATGCCAATAGAGAACGCACAGGGAAAGACCACCACGTGGGAAATAGCATGGGAGAGAAGTGGTGGCCCAAGGAGGAAAGAATGCCATCCCAGTGCTGGGGTGGTGAGGGGCTGGATGGGCCAGAGAGAAAACAGTAGTGGGATATCCTGACCCAGCCTAGGAAAAAGCAGAAGGGAGCACAGGAAGGCCTAGATTGCCAGATAGAGGAACCGTGACCTTGCCTAGGGACAAGCAGAGGGGGCTACAGAGCATGATTCCCAGGAGTAGTAAATGGAAGAGAGCTGCCTGTGAGCCCCTAGCTTAGTGTGAGACAATTCCTAGACCTGGGTGGCTGACAGGCTAGGGTAGTAACAGCTGGTGGCCCACCAAAGCTAGTGAACTGAACACAAGTGTATGGAGTATAACATTACCCTGGAAGACCAGGATTAGGACTTTGAGGCACCCAAATAGGTAGTGAGCACTGCAACCAGTTGAGAGGTTATGGCTCTAGGAAAGAGAGGCATCTAGCATACTTGGGGCTGAGTGCAACAGCAAAGACTGGAGGTCCTTGAGTAGGTGATGACTAGCTTCCTAGGAGGAAAAAGTGGAATCTCTTGGACTGGGTGAGAGAATCTAACTCTCCTCTCCTTGCTGCTTTATCATTTTGGAGATTCCGTCTCGCTCATGAGAGTGGAGCTAGGTGTTCGCAAGCTGTGGTTCTTCTTGCCCCTCTCCCTCCGAATACCTTTCACGCACCTCAGTTTGAGAATTACTACTATAGAGTAAGCTCAAGGAGAAAAATGTAATCTTAGATAATCATGGTAGGAGCACAAAATAAATATGTTGAAAGACTATTTGTACGTGTAATTACTTTTGTACTAACTTTTCTGTCCGTAACATTGTTACTTTTTAAAAATAACTATATACATCATCATTTTAAATATTTCTTCAGCATTTTGTGCATGCGCTCGTACACAAAATATTTCTTTTCATGTTTCAGAAGAGCCCATATGTTCTCTTGAAGTTAAAATATTCCGGCTGTAACAGTGTTACATCAGTTTTTGCTTCTGGCTTGCTTTATTATGAACTTGAGTGTTGTGCTACCTTGTAGACTGTCTGAAGAAAGAAGACATCATCTTCACTTTAATTCTCTTTTTGGCGCTCCTTTACTACTTGACGGGCAGAATATTACCATTTCCGAAGCACACAGATATTGCAGCATGATACATTATCTAGTGTATTACATACATTACTTACTTTTTTCTTCACTGATGTCTAAAGCAATTTAATTCCCATCCATTTCTTAATCTTTGTCTCTGTTTGACATTTATTGTCTGCATTGATCTTTTGGCGGCCTTTGATACAGTTGATCATGAGGTGTTGTTAACGTGACTGCAGGACCTTGTGGGGAAGCGTAGGATTGCTCTTGAGTAGTTCCGCTTCTTCCTGTAAGGGAGGTCCCAGAGAGTGGTGATGGGCAATTGCTCATCATCCTCTCGGAACATCCCCTGTGGAGTCGTGCCAGGTTCTTTTCTGTCTCCCCTCTTGTTCTGTGTGTATATGAGGCCGCTGGGTGAGTTCATTCAGAGGTTTGGGGTGAAGAACCATCAGTATGATGGTGACATCCAGCTCTACCTCTCTTTTTTTTCATCCAACCCAGGTCCTGCAGGGTAATTTTAGACGTGACTGGCCCGGAGGTCTGCCACGCTCAATCACGGATCCTGGTGAGGAATCAGTCTGGCTGTCCTTCAGACAAACCCACCCCCTCCCCCAAAGGCCTGGACAAACAGCCAGGTCTTACAACGGAAGGCGAACAGGCTGGGAGCTATGTGAGCTTCCTCTGGGAGGGAGTTCCACAGCTGCGGTGTGACCACCGAGAACGCCCTCTGCATCGTGGTCCCCTGGTTCACCCAGGGGACCCCCAAGAAGGCACCCCCAGCAGAATGCAGAGGTCGCTCCAGGGCCCGGGGAGTGAGGCAGTCTCTCAGGTAGGAGTGGCTCAGACCGTTTAGGACTTAAAAGGTCAAAACCAGCACCTTGAATCGGGCCCGGAACGCTATAGGCAGCCAGTGCAGAGCCTAGAGCACTGGTGCAATGTGCAGGAGACAGCCTGCCGCATTCTGCACTAGCTGCAGCTTCCGAGTCATCACCAAGAACAGTGCCACGTAGAGCGCGTTGCAGTGATCTAGCCTTGAGGTGATGAATGCATGGATGAGGGTGGCCAGCTTGGAGTTTGAAACATATGGCTGGATCGTATGCGCAAGATGTAATTGGCGAAAGACTTCCTTTGCCACCGCCTCCACCTGACAATCCAGGCGGAGGCCAGGGTCCAACAGAGGGCGGATCCCTTCCATAAGGGGAGCCATTGCCTCATCTGCCCTACCCACCATCACCACCTTCATCTTATCGGGGTTCAGCTTCAGTATGTTAAGCCTCATCCCATCGCTCACTGCTAACGCACTGGGAAAGCACCAAAACTGCAGGATCTGGGTTCGTTGAAAAGGAGAGGTAAAGCTGGGTGTCATCAGCATACTGGTGGCAACACACACCAAACACTCTCATGACCTCACCCACGGGTTGCATATAGATGTTAAATAACAATGGAGACAGAATTGACCCTTGCTGTACACCACAAGTAAGATCCTGGGGGTTAGATGTTTCTTCCCCCCAGCACCACCAACTGACTTCTCCCTGAGAGGAATGATCAGAACCATCATAAGACAGTCCCGTCCACCCCACCCCCAGGGTCCGCAACCATTAATCTCCTCAGATAACAGCAGAAAATGTGAGAGCGTATATTCTATAGTAGATTTTATTTAAGGTGCAAGCCTTTATCCATTAAAGTCAATGGTCCAGTTCCCACTGACTTCAGTGATAGATGAGTGCATCCTTAAAGGTTTCCGTCTTAATCTCAAGGGTCATCAAAATGAGCTGAACCCAGCAATGCTAACTCCTATCAATACCCATTTCTCAGTTCATGACCATGGCCCTTTTCACACGAGATGCCCCCACCCATCTCCCTGTAGTTTTGTTGCGTGGAGATGGGTGGAGGTGCCTGTGGGAATGCCGCAGGGGATGGGTGGGGGTGCGTGCATGCTCCCATGCTACATCCATCAACCACCCATGGAGCAGTGGGTTCCAATGCCCGATGTGCTATGGGTGGAGGTGGGTCAAGTGATTTAGGGTATTTTCAGACGTTACGAGATCAGTCAACCACAGTGAACCACGGTCAATCCCACAGCGGGGCCAAAGCGCCCTGAACATCTGTTTCACGGGTGCCAGATGTTCACCACAGTCAATCCCCACCAGGGGCCAAAATTAAGCACGCTTCCGGAGCTCCGGCCTGGACCATCTCCAAAAGCATGGTCAAAGCGATTCCCACTGGGAAACAAAAAAAGTAACGTCTGAATGGCAACCACTGGTCGGAATCAACCAAAANGCAGAACGATTCCCAGCCGGGGACAAAGCACGAAGTGTCGCTGCTAGGCAATGAGCAACAATACGGGCCGAGGAGGGAGATTTAAAGGGCACCCGTCAGCAGGGGGACATGGCGGGATGGAGCGAGGCGGAAGGGAGAGGAGAGCGGAGGGCAAGCGAGCAACGGAGGAGGAGGTGGCGGAGGCTCAGGCCGAGGAGGCGGTGGTCGTGCTGAACATGGAGGCGGTGGGGGGACAGCAGCAGCAGCCAGGACGGGCTGCCCGGTGCCTTCTGGGTGTCTTGACCACGGCCCGGGATCGACATAACATCTGTTGTGCTGCCCCGGGCTGTGGTCTGCCGGTTCGATTTCCTGCCGTGGTCCCGCTCCTGTCATGTCTGTTTGGGGCCTTTCTTGTCCACGGGGGGTGGTTAGCCGGCTCACCACCGCTGGGAATCCACTGTGGTGAATCGGGCGCCCGTAACCTCTGAAATCACCTTTAGTTCTAGGAAGATTAAAAATGTTATAGCCTTCAGGATAAGGATAATTTCTTGATAGGAGTTTTCTCACAGCAATCAACTATTTATTATATTTACAATATTAACTATTTTACTCTTCTCTCCTGATTTTAGAAAAATAAATTAAAAAGAGACCAAGAGCTCTGGATTACATAGTAGACCCCTTTTATTATGCCATATGCTCAGATATTAAAGCACTCTGAACATTGAAATATCTATAGAAATACTAAGAAATAATAATAATACAATGGGGATGAGTTGACTATAGTACAGTTGTGGCCAAAGTTCTCAACCCCAAGAGCTGTGTACCAAAATCTTTGTATGGCTGAGAGCCAAAGATGCATTTGGGTAAACATAATCTTTCCTGTTTTGTGACTTTTGGCAGAGCCAGTGCTCTGGATGGATTATTGCTCACAGATTATTTTAGCAAGCCCTCTTCATGTTAATTTTATTAAGTTCTTTAGAAATTTTAGTGTCTGAAATTTGCTTGATGTCTTGAGAGTTTCATCTGTGGTAATGCTTGAGGGGAAAATGAGCTTTAATATTCAAAATAATTGTGTAAAGAAAACACCCCCTCATCAGGTTACTATATATTTATTTATGCATTGGCTTGAAGTTAGTAATAATAGGCAGATAATCCATGTGCACATTCTTAAAACAACTTGCCACTATAGATTTTCTAATCGGACAGATATAGAGTCGGCAGTTACTTTGCACTCTAGTTAGCGTAGTAACACTTTTTTAGGAAAACTAGCTATTGAACATGGGAGTATGCACGTCCAGTCAAGCCCATAACTACAATCTAAAGTTTTGTACGTACCTCAGGTGTGTGCGCAGGCCAAAACATACATTATGCATGCACACACAGTGAGTGCACGCAGGATGATCCGGGGAAAGTACGCCGCCTCCCAACCTCATGGCGACTGGGAGAGGGAGAAGCGGGGCTGCGCTGGCTGCTGCAGTGGCAGTGGGGTCAGGAGACAGGGAACTTTCCCCGGGCACCCTGTATGCTGTGCACACAGTGTGTGTGAGTGCACGATTCAAGTGTTGTGGTGTGTGTGTGCGCGCACACGCCTGAGGCACATGCAGGAACCTTGGAGCAGGACACACGTTTGAGGATGATGATTAGTCTTGAAAACTGGTTGTGATTTTTACAATTAGTTTTCACATTTGAAAAATCAAGCAGAAATATTTGTTTGCAAACTTCCACCTCCTATCCTCACACTTGATCTGTGGATGTGAGGAGGGGTGAGGTGAAACAGCCCTATTTGAAATGACTAGCCAGAGTGTCTAGAATTCTTGCCAATAATCTTTCTAGCAAAGAGGAAAGTGAGGGATTAAAAATTTTGTTGCAAACAAACAAATAGGAAATAACTTGGAAACAATTTTTATGCATCTTGAAAAATAAATTAGCAGGGCTGTTGTGAGACAGGTCTCATCATGTATAACTCACCATTATTTTTTGCCAATACTGGAGCTTGCATGAGTTTATTATTTATGGTATGTATATACTTGATATTTGAGTTAAACCTGTTCAGGAATGTACTTGTGCTCTCCCTCAGTAATATCGGTAAGAAAATAAATTGGGGGCAGTCCTTACCTACAAAACATGACTTTCCTTGCAAGCAGTCACATTGATATCTGAGACTACACTATATGACTGGCAGAATCAGACCCTTGATGAATTCTACAGGCTATATATATTTGGCACTCTTACCCATAATGAGACTCGAGTTACACTTCACAAAAGTTCCTTTTAAATTAGTTGTGTAAGACTCAGTGAATCTTGCTTTGAATTGGTGTAAATTACACAAGAGAGAGACAATCTTTTTTCAGCATACCTGAAAAGAAGAATATGTTTTGTGTGGCTTACATAATTTATTATTGGGGCCTCCACCAAATGAGAATTTGTTTTAATGCTCTTCTCTTTTACCTATTCATTGTTCTTTCAACACATTTTCGATGGGTTTGAACTCAACCTTTCTAAATCTAGCCTTTTTGTCTTACAAGCTTAATTGTTCACTAGACCAGCTTCACAAACAGTAAAAATGTGATTATATTGAGATTACTTACCTGTTAATGTTCAGCAGTTCATGTCTTACTGCCATGTGCTTGGTTCCTTTAAAATGCAATTGGATTGTGTTTGTTGTTCAACAGACTGTGTCAGGTAGCAGTCCTATATTATATTTTAAAATATGCCTTATTCATTGGTCATTCCACACACCTTCCGTTCACTGTTCTTATATGCTGTAGTTTGCTGTGCTGTTTTACAAGTTCTTTAGCTAAATGAAGGGTTCTAGGACTGGAAGATTTATTTAATAGCTGTGTGGCAAATTAAGGTGTGGTGGGGGATTACATAAGAAATGCCATACTGAATCCGACCAATGGTCCATCAAGCTCAGCATCCTGTCTCCGACAGTGGCCAATCCCAGTCGCATGGGAGAAGTACCAGCAGTCACAATGGGTAATCCATTCCATGCTGATCACTTCCTGCTCCCGACAGTAAGAAGTTCCCATCTCGTAATCTACTTGACTAATAGCTGTTAATGGACCTATTCTTCAAGTACTTATTCAGTCCTTTTTTAAACCCAGCCATACTACTAGCCCTGACAACCTCCTCTGGTAACAAATTCTATAATTTAACTGTGCGTTGAGTGAAAAAATACTTCTTTTTGCTTTAAATCTGCCACCAGTTAGTTTCATGGAGTGTCCCCTAGTTCTAGTGCTACTTGAGAGGGCAAATAAACGTTCCCTATCTATTCATTCCACGCCACTCAAGATTTTATAAACCTCTTTCATATCCCCTCTGTCTTCTCTTCTCCATGCGGAAGAGTCCTAACCTATCTCATCTCTCTGTACAGAAGCCATTCCAAACCCTTGATCGTTTTTGTTGACCTTCTCTGCACCTTTTCAAGTTCTACTATATCTTTTTTGAGATGGGGGGTGACCAGAAATTGCACGCAGTACTCAAGGTGCGGTCACGCCATCATTTTATATAGGGACATTATGATATTTTCAGTTTTATTCTCTATCCCTTTCCGAATGATTCCTAATATTCTGTTCGCATTTTTGATGGCTGCCGCATGTTCAGCTGAGGATTTCAGTGTATTGTCCACAATGGGTAATTTCAGACGTTATGAGACCATGGTCAACCACAGTGAATCCCCTGTGGTGTCAGAAAGTTCCGTAATGTCTGTAGTGCGTTCTGCCAGATATTCACCACGGTGAACCTCCGGCGGGAATCACTATGACCACGATTCTGGACCTCTGACCGCCCGGAGGTCCAGAATCATGGTTAGCTGGACCACGGTCTGGGAACGGCAGAAAGTAACATTTGTTACCTTCCGCCGGCCCGGATCGTGGCCCAGACCCCGATGTGAGATTGGGCGCAGCGGCCAAATTGGCCGCTGTGCCTGCCCATCTCCCGGAGGGCAGGCGGCCGGGAAGTGCGGGGGGAGGCGGGGCTCTGTGGTCACATGTCGCACCGTGCAACCCCGCCCCCTCCCTGATCCCCTGTAGGAATCAGCCAGCACGTCTAATGGACGTCCGGACTGATTTCTGTCCAGCATCCGAAACGGATCCCGGACCGTGGTTCAGCGTGGCGGGCCGAGAGGCCCATCACATTTGAAATTACCCAATGACTACAATGTCCTTTAGGAGTGGTTACTCCTAATTTAGAACCCAGCATTGTGTACATATAATTTGGATTATGATTCCCTATGTGCATCACTTCTGAAAATCCAGATGCACTATATCAACTGGCTCACCCTTATCCACTTATTTACTCCCTCAAAAAATTCTAGTAGATTAGTGAGGCATGACTATCCTTTGCTAAATCCATGTTGACTTTTTCCCATTGTGCCATGTTTATCAATATGCCCAGTAATTCTGTTCTTGACAACCATCTCCACCAGTTTGTCTGGCACCAACGTGAGGCTTACCGGTCTGTACTTAGCAGGATCGCCTCTGGAGCCCTTTTTAAATATTGGAGTTACATTCACTACACTACAATCCTCTGGTACCATGGCAGATTTCAGTGATAGATTACAAATTACCATTAGCAGGTCTGCAATTTCATATTTGAGTTCCTTCAGCACTCTTGGGTGAATAACATCAGGTCCTGGAGATTTGTTACTATTTAATTTGTCAATTTGCTCTATTGAAGACAGTTCAGGAAGTCCCCTCACATCCATAACCTTTCTGTATAAGAGCCTGGGTGGTGGATATTATCCTGGCACACCATATATCAGTCTGCTGTTATAGTACCCTGTGGGGTGGAGTACAGGTTTCACAGGATCTCATCCATTTAAGTGGTAACATCTTCCCACCTTCCTGTTTTAACTTACCTTGCCAAGAGTATTAGTTTTCCCCATATTTTCTACTCTTGTCGCCCAGTCAAGCTTTGCTTAGTTTGTCAGTTGGAGGACAAGTTTACTAATGACCATTGGCCAAATGGTTAGAGGATGTAACCTCATTCTTGGGGTGTGTCAGAACCTCAGATTACTGGAAGCTGGGAGAGAACAAAGGGGAATGTATCACTCTACATCTGCATTTTCCATGTACTATTCCCCAACATATTCGGTATTGGTTACTGTCAATGTCAGGATACTAGGCTGGAAGGAGCATTCTTTTGAACTAATATGTCAGTTCTTATGTTCTTCTGCCATAAAAATCACCATGACCATCTTATTCATTTCCACTGATATGTTGCTGGACCTTTTGGTTCTTCCGACAGTAGAGAAACTTCATAAAAATGATGACTGCCTTTCCCCTGCCTCATAAACTAATTTACTTGCTTGTCGCTCGTTTTCCTTTACATGACCCTTATTTTCCTTTACATGACTTTTGGTAAAATTGGTCCTTGGTGAAGTATAATCTCAATCAAATTCTTTTCCTTTGTATTTCCTAATCTTGATAGTTATTTTGGTGTTCCGTACATCTAACCTTCTGAATATTATATGTTTTCAAAACTCGTTGTGTTGCTCACAGTCTACTGATTGCCCCTCCACCCCCCGGACTTACTGTTGCGAAAGATCCTTGCTGGTCATCTGCCACTTCTTGTTTCACCTCAACCATCTGCTCAAGCAATATTTCTTCAGGTCTTTCAGTATCATTTCTCTTTTAAGATTTATTTTTCTTTGTCTTTCATCTTCACCCATTTTGTTCATCATAAGGTGAGAAACTTCTTTATAAACTCTCTGATCCATTTAACTTGAAATCCTGAAGTTCTTTTTTTAGTCCTGGCTTTTACATAATTGTCATTGAAACTAATGAGAAAACAAGAATTTTCATTAATTGGAAATCAGGTACTTATTTTCTGCTTTGTAAATCCCTTTAATTAATGAGCAAGAATCATGCAGATCGAATAAGTATTTCATGCACTAATTGGAGATGTGCATAAAATTGGGGCTTTTGGCTGCTGTGAAGGGATACAAGAAAAAATAGGTAAAATACTTGAATAATAGAAGTTTTTCCTACTGTGGCAAGCACATTCAAAAGCATAATTTTATTTAAATCTTAATCTGTTGCAGTCCAAGAGATCAAGGAGTCATGGATTCCTGTACTACACAATAGTGTAGAATTGCATAGATTCTAACGTGGCTCCATATCCTAAAGAAAGATTGAAGGAGCTAGGTATGTATAGCCTAGAGAAAAGAAGACTGGAGGAAGCTCATGATAGCAGTTTTCAAGAATTTAAAGGCTGGCAGAGAGAAGATGGAGACTGTCTCTAACAAAATGACCAGATTTTGGAAGGCTGAAAGTGGGACGCCCTATGCTCTACTTAATTAACCAAATTTGCATAATTATGCACAAATTAACATAAATTATATCAGTTATGTCTCACAGATACTCAGACACAACCACACACACAGACACTGTCACTCAGAACCATAGCCACTCTGGCGCACACCCTCAGACACAATGACCCACACAGACTGACACAGACTAGCCAATGGGTGGAAGTGGTCCCAGCTCCATCCCATGCCTCCTAGACCTGGTGGGAAGGAAGTCGGGCACCTCTATTTTGCACCTTCTGCCTGGGCCTGGTGGATGCAACAAGTGCCCAGTTTTATTCCTTGCCTCCAGAATGTGGCTGGGGTTACAGGTACAGGCAGCTCATCTTCCACTGCCTCACCTGCAGGGAATACACCACGTGGCTTCATCCTGTGCCTCCCCTGACTGACTAGCTATATTTCATGGTGGTGAGCAGCAACACCTGAGGAGCCAGATCTCACACTGCCAGGACGCAGGACTTTAACCTGCCCAGTTCTGTTGCCCCTAGGAGACCATTTAGGATTATTTAAAGTGCGACTCTCCTGCCTTTTGTGAGGCTTCTGGTCACCTTGCTCTATACATTTAAGCTGCAGAGAAACAGATATAGTTTAAGTATTAGGAAGAACTTAAGTGTAAGAACAGTTGTGCAATAGAAAAAGTTGCTGAGGGAAAATGTGGACTTTACTGCAGATTTTAAAGAAGTTGTTGGAAAAATATTTGTAAGGGCTGGATTGGGTCTAGTTAATCCTGCATTAGCTCAGAGGCAAGACTAGAGGATCCTTAAGTTCATTTCTGGCCTTTCAATTTCACAGGCAAAAATCCATGAAACCTTAATTTACCAATAATTAGGGTGAAATAAGATTTTGCCCTTCTCGAAAATCTCACTGAGAACAGGCTTCTCAACAAGATTTTCTCATCTTGAGATTCTTGCAAGAAATTCTCGAGAACCTCAAAATAGCCAAAACATTATTGGCGCATGTGCAAAAATGGCCACCAGGGCTGTTCTGCGCATGCACAGCCATTTTGTGCATGCACAGATCATTTGGGGGGCATTTTTGAGATTCTCAAATTTATTGCGAGAATCTTGAGTTTCTCGTGAGTATCTTGAGATTCTCATGAGAATTAATTTTTTTCTCATTTCAGCCCTACCAATAATTATTTACTTTAATTAATTTATATGCTGCTCTTGCCAGAGGCTCAGGGCAGCTCACAAACCATAAAAACAGTAAAACTAATACAATCCCCCTAAAAACCTCCCAGCCCCCCACAAAACCCACCCAATACCACCTCCCTATTCCCCAATATGAGCAGATGTGATTCTATATGGATTCTTTATTTGTAAATGAAGATTATACTCATATTAGCAGTATACAACCACTAGAGAAATCTAGATTTTTGTGTGTGGCTGATGCAACATCAACAAGATTTTAAACTAAAGTTGCAATCCTCAATCAGTTTAAAGTTTGCAGCCTAAATTCCAATCACATAATCATGGTGCTGTTAAGGAGAGAAGGAATACAAATGGAATACTGTGCTCAAATATACTTGTTTCATCCTAGAGAAACAGCTGAGACTGAAAAGGCACAGAGAGCATAGGTTTTATTTTGGGTAATCTAAGGTTTATTGGTAAACTGAAATTTCAGACAAATCACCAGGAGAAATAGGAGATTGACACCTTATGAAAGTATTGAATTTAGAGGTTGAGTCAGCTGTTGAGATCAAAATCAGGGAGAGTCAACAGGAAAGATTTGAGAGAAGAGGATCCTGCTGCAAATTGATCCAAATGTTGAAAAGATCTGGGTTCTATTCAGAAATAGACTTGTGACGTGAAAAAATTGCTAACCACTCACCCATTTGCAATTAAAAGGTGTTTTACTTGGAAGTTGGAGTTGTGATTAGGGCTGAAAGAGGGAACCCATAAAAATGGGTAAACGGTCTAATTTCCGGTACCTGAATTGACTCACCCATATCGGGTAGTGGGTACTGATTGGTACCTGATTGCGGTCCAGTTCAGGTACATGATATCCCGGAATGTTGGTATGGATGTTTTGATTTTTCATCAATATGCCAACTTCTGACACGTATTTATCATTTTCTGTCTCAGAAAATTGACTTCTGGTCCCAGTAATTCAACTTCCGGTCTTATCGTAGCTTTCTGGGACCGAAAGATGACTTTTTGAGACCAGAAGTCAATATATATACTGATCGGATATAGAGATATAGATAGATATAATAAATAGGTGTGTTATACCGTATGTATATGACATGTACATTGTGTGTATGACACACATACACACACACATTATATATATATATATATATAAAATATAAATTTTATTTCAAAGAAGATTCACTAAAATTCTCAACTAAGTTGGACCTTCTTTGAAATAAAATTTATAATGAACATGTTTTGACTTCACTTATTTCTGCTGATCATTAACAATTGAAATAATGTGAGAAAAAAACAAAAACCAACAGCAGCTAGTTTTGGTGATAATCTATCAGATAAAATGGAAGATACATGTTGGTCTAAAATGTTGTAGCACTTGGAGAAAAGTCTGATTAAGAAATATTCTTCTAGCTTTAGTAGGACAAGTTATGAGAAGCTGATTACTTGTCTCTTTCTACTGCCCTTTCTTTAATTCATATTCATGTGGTTACTGCAAAATCATATATATGGAGAACACATCTATATAAATTCAGAAACTACAGATTTGTAGTCCTGAACACTGCTATTCTCAATCTTTCCTGTTCGTTTCTAACAAAACCATAAATATTAGTAAAATTCATAGTGCTATCACTTACAGGTATCATCATTTCTCAGCTTTATTTATTTTATGCCTCTTCTTTACCATTGGAAGGAATTTTATCTCCTCAGACTGACACTGATAGATTTTTCTCCACAAAACCAGACTATAGACTTCTAAAGTGAAATAAAAGTTTGTTGTCATACTGTTGGTCATTAGATGGAAAGATTATTTTCTGCCTGTGGTTACTGACGGTTGATAGATAAAGTTCATTTCTACAGAGTACTGACTTACATAAGTGTGAGCCTCCCGCTATACAAACTCAACATCCATGTGGCAGTTGAAGATTTTAAAACTTACACTTTATTTTTGTTTTAATAAATCTTTACATACTCTAATATACTAAAGTTATGGAAACAGAAATCAAGGTCCATGGTGTACATATTCCATGTGCCTGGAAGCCCCTGTTATACATGAAAAATAATTGTACATTCTCTGGATGCACTATGATTTTTACTCAAACACAGGAGATTTTAAAATAGATATGAGGTTTTGTCCTTTAGTCTTTAGCCAGTGCAAACTTTCATTACTTAACCACGCTTGGTTTCAGGATTAGAGGTTTCAGATAGGTTTCAAGATTAGAGGATCAGGCAACAACCCTGTACACATTTAATCCATGTGTAGCAGAGCGGGCTGTCTTTACTGTGAGCCGTGACAGGATAAGGTCCATAGAGTCACTTACTCTCGGGGATTTTGCTCAATAGGCACTTTATATACAATCCAATCTCTTACCTCTATACAGCTCTAAAGCCAGGAATCAAGCCTCTGGCATCCAAAAGTCTCTAACTGTAGCCCAGCCAGGCCCCTGCCTCTGGCTGGCTTATTTCAGTTCTTTGTGCCTTACCTCTAACTCTCCAGGTTTCTGGTTCAACCACTATTCTCTGTGGCCCAGTAAGCCCCTGGCTTGAGCACCACCTGCTCAGCCTAACTCGAGCCTCCCTAAGCCAGGCAACCCCTCCGGGTAAGGCTTAGTCTTTTAGCAGCTCCTCAGACGGCTTCAGTCTCTGCTGGCCAGGCTCAGTCCTCCCTGGGCCAACTCAGGCCACAAGCCTTTCTTGACTCTTGCTTGAAGGGCCTTTGGGAGACATAGCCCTACTCAGCTCTGGTCTGCTTCCTAACTGACTGGTCTCTGGCTCAGCCTTTCACTACATGGGCTCGCTCCAGCCACGCCAATTTACGCACTGTCCTATACTCTGCTCTCAGTGCCTGCAGCCCTGCTAGCACCCTCACTCTACCCACGCTAGCTCTTTTTTCTTAAAGGACACTCCAGCCTGACACACCATGTTATTATTTGCTTGAGATGTGTAGTTCCACTGAGTATAGTTACTGCACTTCTCATCATGGTTCTGCTGATGAAGCCTTGTTGAATTCAGGTGTGTTTGTAGGCACTGTCTTTTCTCACACATATACCATATACCTTTGATTAAAAGTTGCCCTTAAATTGCAGCTCTTGTTAAAAAAAAATTGCTGCTCACATTTGAAGCTTGACTAATAGACAACACTCCACATTTAATGCTATGTCTTTTATTTTTCATAGTCTTAGCATAACAGAATTATAGAAAGCTTCAAAGACATCAACAAACAGCCCTGGAATAAACTGCTAGAATGAGTAGTGTGTAAAGAGAGAAAATACAAGGTTTAAAGTATTTGGCCTAGCAATCGAAATGTATCCCTTATGTGTCCCAACTGAACCTGATGAGAGGCTCATTTTAACTTTTTTGCTTTGTTTAGCCTACTCAGGACCTATACTATATGCCACCCTTTTGTATTAAAAAACAATAATGATTTTTCATTAGTCTTACATACTAGTTAGACAGTAGATTTATTCAGAACACATAAATATACCTAACACTCTGGTTCTGAGTACCCATAACTCTGTGTAGCAGTTACACCCATTATCAAAACATTAGTTCAGAGTTTACATACATAAATTGGAAATTAGAAACTCTGTTCAGCTATGTCTTACAGTAGCCAGGAAAAAAAAAATACGTTCAGTGATGCCTGTTCTTTAAGAAAGTCCTCTTGAATCATCAGATACAGATGTTCATCATTATTCCTATTAGGCTACTTTACGTAGCCTTTTAAATGTTCGTTTCCTCTTTGTCCTCAGTATTGTACATAAGATTATAAGGAGTGCTATGGTGGGTAAGAGCAATGGTCTATCTTGCCCATCAGCCTGTTGCTGACAGTGACCATGTTCGGTCACTTAAGGGAAGTGTGCAACAGGTCATGGTGGAACCTTCAAGAAGAGCTTTCAAGGCTCTTCATGGCCTTGCTCCCCTATATCTCTCCACTCTTGTATCCCACCGCACTCCTGCCCGGGAGCTTTGCTTCTGCTCGCGACCCCCTTGCTCCTCTAAATGTCTTTGCCCCTTTTCCCTTGCTTCACCTCATGCCTGGAACTCCCTCCCTGGATGCGTTCGCTCTGCTCCTTCCCTCCCAACTTTCAGATCCCTCCTGATAACCCACCTCTTACGTCAGGCCTTCCCTACCTTGCCATGAGTGAAACTGCATCCTTTCCCCCCTCACTCCGAATCTAGTTCCCTGTAACTAAGGCTGCTTTTAAACGAGGAGCGCTGAAGCGCCTCCTCAACGCCGCATTAAAGCAAAGCCGCCGGAAGTGATGTTCTTCCCGTTGCTGGCGGCGGCTGGAGACACGGGGCTTTGGAGCAGTGCGTTCTTAAGCCAGATAATCGAAGTCTTAAGAACGCGCCGCTCCAAAGCCCCGTGTCTCCAGCCGCCGCCGGCAACGGGGAGAACGTCACTTCCGGCGGCTTTCCTTTAATGCGGCGTTGAGGAGGTGCTTCAGCGCTCCTCGTTTAAAAGCAGCCTAATATAAGTGAAGCATGTGCACCTGCAACTTCTCAACCACATGAATGTACTCTTGTGTCTCCTGATGTTCACCTCTCATGTCTTCCCCTGTCTCTTAGATTGTAAGCCCCTTAGGGGTAGGGACCTGTCCATAACTATTGATGGTACAGTGCTAGGTACATCGTTGGTGCTATATAATTAATAATAATAATGAATGAATAATCCCCTCCCTGTTCTCCACTCCCAGCTCCTACGTGTCAGTGATTATGTCCCCTCTCTGCTTTACTAAAGCCATTTAAGGACCTATCTTCTAAAAATGTATTCAGTCTTCTTTTAAAAACCAAATTGTGCTATTGGCCTTCACAACATGTTCTGACAACAAATTCCTCAAGTTAATTGTATATTGAATGAAAAAGTACTTCCGTTTATTTGTTTTAAACATGCTGCCAGTTAATTTCATAGTGTCCTCCAGTTCTGATATTTTTAGAGAGGGTAAACAGCAACTTTCTATTTACTTGTTCCATACTACTTAACATTTTGTAAGTTATGATATCCCCTCTCTTCTCCAAGCTGAAGTTTCCTAACCTCTCCTTGTACTGAAGTGTTCCATGCATTTTATCGTTTTTGTTGCCCTTCTCTGCACCTTTTCCAGTTCTGCTGTATCCTTTTTGAGATGGGGTGACTAGAACTGCACACAGTAGTCAAGGTGCGGTCGCATCACAGATCTGAGATTTTCTGTTTTATTCGCTATCCCCTTTCCCCTAATTCCTAATATCCTACACTGCCGCACATTGAGCTGACTTTTTAATGAACTATCCACAAAGAAAAAAAAGATCTTGGCGTCAGAATGGTAACACCTACTTTTGAATTCTGAATTGTATATGAAGGGTAAGAATTATATTTCCTCATGCACATCACTTTGCACTTGTGAACGCCGAATTTCATCGGTCATTTTATTGCCAAGTTGCCCAGTTGTGCAAGATTCTCCTGTTATTCTTCACAGTCTTCCATGGTCTTAAGTATCTTGAATAACTTTGGTCTTGTGTTTTTGGTTTTTTTCCCCTAGGAAGTCACTGACAGTTTACTGTCACAAAAGACATTAGCTTACTTTCCTTTCTCTCTCTTACAAAGAATGCCACAGAGATTTGCATTGTTATTTTTTTTTTACATGTTGGTAATATTTAGGCTTATGGTCTGGGTTTAATGAGGAAACAGTGGTAGCTTCCTTCCTTCAAAAATTATAACTGGGAAACTTCCTTTTCAATCTCTGAATTTGCTTCAGCCCCAGGTTTCCTCATTGAAATGCCGAGGGACCCTTGAATAAAGGGGTTCTCTTGTGATGTTTAAAGGGACACTGCAATGAAATATAAATTAGTTTCCAGTCTTTAATCACGTTCCAGTGTAAGCCATGGGTGTTAACAGATGTGACAGCGAAGTGCTGCTGTCAAGACCCAACCCCAGTTGTGAACATGGTCCAGACTGGGTTGGACGGCACAACAAATGTGCCGGTGGCTGGGGAGGGCAGAGAGACCCTTGAACATGTGACTGCCTGCTCCATCCCCCGTGCTGCCCCTAGCGCCCTGCCCCCTACCATGACAGGCAGCCAGTCACAGTGGGCTACAACCGACATGATAACCCGTTCTGTCCTGTTCGGGCAAACGGTAGTCCAGGCTGTGATCTTGGAGGTCTCTGGGATTACAGCCCGGGTTTGCTGCTGGCATGCCCAGAAGCAATCGCAAGCCACCATCTGGCAGCGCAGCAACAAACTTGCTGATGGCTCACAGGCCAAAGCAGACTTCGGCAGGCAAAGCAGGCCACCGACACATTTGTTAACACCCCATGAGCAAATCCATAGTAATTATTTTAAATTTAAAAGCAATTATACCTATGTATAAAAAAAATTAAATAAAAGGGGCCAACGCCTGAAACCAAGAGTGCAGTAGTAGATCAGTGCAGTTGTGGGTTCTAGGAAGATCAAAGCAGTGAATTGGAGGTAATATTATTACCATCTGCAGCTAATACGTACACTACAGTTCTTGTGAAGTCACTGCAGGGTACGAGGGAGAGAACGATGGGAGAAATCCCGTCTAAAGCACAGTTTAATTTAATTTGGCACTGCAAACGCTAAATTGCCATAATCATAATCCTATTTCTTGATGACACCACTACAGGGCAGACATAACTATATCTGTGTGCCTTAACTTTTCATTTCTATACCTTCAAAAATATAATTTTAACCTTGCATTTTTCTAGGTTTATAACCCTTGAATTTGGAATAACTTTTCATTTATATTTCCGGATAGGCACTTTCAAACTTTAGATTCAGCGTAACTTAGTTTCTTGTCGAGGAATCTTATTTCAGTTTTATTTGGCAAGTTAGACTTCATCTATTTACATAGTTGTTACACTTCAGCACATCTGCAGTTCTTGTTTTCTTCAGTTTGCCTTCCCACTTATTTAGCTTCAAGAAGATACCTATTTATAAAGCAGCAGCAGGCAAGGACAAGACACCTTCAGAGGATGCTGGCAGCAGGGATGTCTAGCCAACTGTTTTGGACAAGGATTTTTGTCTGCTTATCCCTCGTTGTCCCTGATCTACAAAATGCATGGCAGCTCCCTAGTTAGTGGTTGTGATATGGACCCTCCAGAGATGGGTGAAAGCCATGACCCTTGCAAGGTGGCTTGGATTTCCTCCCATGTACTGAGCTGTTTGCTTAGTAACAGCTGAGGGAGTGGAGGCATGTAGTTCAGTGCACATCCTTGTGATCCACAAGCAGCAGGAGCTCTCTGGCACTACTTCTACTAGACAGTTACTACTCCTACTTCCTCTCATCCCACTTCTCTTCCTCTGGAGTTTGCCAGAGCCTGAATGTTTTCTGAAGGCAATGCAAGACCTTTTCGTCTGGCCAAGTGTTTGGCAGGTGGGGGATAGTGTTTTGGGAAGTTGTGGGATTTTAAATGGGTTTTTATATATTTATTGAGTTGGATTTTTATCAGCATCATCCACAAAGTATACATATACAATACTGAGATAAAACCCATACAACTACATATAAAATATCCAGGATATTTGGACAAATTAAAAAATAGGAGCTTACGTAGAGCTTTTATGCAGCTGCGTCTGCAATTATTTGACTCAGCCATGCTTGCAGGACGGTATAAATGTAGAACCTATAAGGATCAGCTTTGCCCTTGTAGGAATTTGGAAGTAGAAGACTTATACCATGTCCTCTTTAATTGTATTTTCTATGAAAATATACGACAAACTTGGCTTGACCCAATATGCCTAGGAAAGGAATTTTTGCCTGAGCTGCATAAGATGTTTTTTTTATTAACTACTCGAGAAGAGTCAGTTATGAGTGTGGTGGCTTTATTTGCTCTACTGGCCACAAGGATACGAGGTCAAGTAGTGCCAATAACGGACTAGACTTTGTAGCTTTGGATCCTGTTTACCCCCTTTATTGAATTTCCAGTTTGAGTGTTGGATAATTCTAGATCCCAATTTTGTTACTAAAACTATTATTACTGGATTGTTGGCATTCCCCTTTGCTTATACCTTGAATTATTTTGTATCATATTCTTTTTATTGTATTTTAAAAAATTTTACATGTGAAATTTCTTTGTGACTTGTGTTTGTTATATGTGCTTGGGTCATGGTGAAAGCTTAGTACCCTTAATAAAATTGATTGATTGATACAAAATATCCATAAAATGAACCCTAAATCCTAACTCTGCCTGTTACATTATTTTTTAAAAGACAAAGAAATAAATCTTACATTGTCTTTGGAAGATGCTCAGATTAAGGCTTTGTGGACCCTTCAAGGGAAGGGAGTTCCATAGCTGCGGAGAAGCCATCAAGAACACATCTCTTCGTGTCTTTACTGTATAGATGCGTCACAATGATAGAACTTGCAAGAGGGCACTCTTGGCTGATCTTAGAGGTCGTGAGAGGGGCATAAGGAGGAGGGCCCTGAATAAGGATATTCAGGGCCCAGGCAGTTTAGGTCTTTATAGGTCAAAACTAGCAGCTTGAATTGTACCCAGAATGCTAATGGAACACCAGTGTAATGTGCTCCCACCCTTGTTCGGAAACAGGCATCCATGTTCTCCACCAGCTGCAACCCCCAAACAGTATTCAAGGATAGCCCCACACAGACCGCCTTGAGGTAAAGAAAGCATAGATGACTGTGACTAGATCTGTATCTGAAAGAAAGGGTTGCAGCCTTGTCACCAGGTGGAGCTGGTGAAAAGCACTCCTGGCCACTGGTATTCCAGACACAGTGCAAGATCCAGCAGCACCCCAGGGCTGCAAATCTGAGCAACAAGGGAAGACTATTTCATCAATGATGGGTGTCCCAACACCCGCTCCCAGGTCACAGGGCCAGCCCACTATCATCACTTAAGTCTTAACTGGATTCAGTTTTAGTTGGCATGTCCACATCTAGTCCCCAAGCACCGAGACTGCATAGCCTGGTTCAGATGAAAAATATAGGTTTGTGTTTGGTCAGCATATTGATGGCAGGATAACGTACGTCTACACATGTTCTTGCCCAGCAACCTCAAATACACATTGAACAGGAGGAGAGACAAGATGGAACATTGTGGGGGCCCCATAGCGGGGGGGGGAGGGGGATGATGAGCAATTGCCCATCACCACCTGCTGCAACCTCTCCAACAGGAATGAACGAAAAATCAACACCTCATGATCATCTGTATCAAAGGCCACTGAAAGTTCAAGGAACCTTCAGGCAAACAGTGCTTGTTGGGTCTCACAAGCAGCCTCGTGCAGCACTGAATATATTTGGAGCAGAGCTTATAAAATGGTCCTGATCAGGACAGCTTTTTTAAACAGGACAGTTTCCATGTCCCAAGGCATGCTGTTTCTCTTGATTTCTTTGAGGAGCTCTTTCTGGTTTCTTCCCCTTGCTCTGACTTTTAACCTGGGTGCTGGAAATGAACTCCTCATCCTTGCAGGTCTGTGGTTTTAATAGATTAGTTAAAAAGCCTCTTAGTTCACCTGCTCTTTCTGCTTTGCTGAGCATAATTAGGGTGTTGTCAACTCCACCATGTTTGTCATTGAGATTAGTTAATAGCATCTGGGATAATGTTCCTTCATTTGACATGTAAACTGCCTGTCTGAGAGGAGGAAAAGGTGGAGGACACATGTAGCAGCGTTGTCCTGAATTCCAGGTTGTGATGTATTTCTCCTCAACTTCTCTTGAGGACAATTTTGCCTCCACATCGATTTCCCCTCCTGATGATTTCAAGGACTAGTAGGACATATGGTAGCAGCTTTTAAATTAGAAACTGCAACCCTTCAGGAGAAGAGGCACAGGCTGTTCCATGTTACAGAGGTTAATGACTACATAAAAATAACAGCTAAGAGCAGAGGGTAACCACTAGCACTGCTCTAACTTATTTCTGAAAAGGTGGTGTTTTTCCCCATCATACTATGGCTTTGTATTCTGAAAGCACAGATAAGGCATCACTTTGGGAGCTCCAAAGGTAGTCCTACCAGTTTTATTATAATTCTGCAGCGCAAGTGGAGGGGAGTAATTCATGGGAATGACTTACTGAGAATTGTTGAATTTTAAATAAGACCTCAACCCAAAGACTAACTCTGGGTGATTTCAGACGTTACGGGCGGCCGGTTCACCACAGTGGATTCCCGGTTAATAAAAGCCCCGAACAGACGTGACGGGACTGGGCCCACGGCCGGGAATTGGGCCGACAGATCACGGACTGGGGCAGCGCAACAGACGTGAGCCGATTCTAGACGTGGTCAAAACACCCAGAACCCACCGGACAGGGGCGGGACACAGACATGGCCGCCTGAGGGCAAACGAAGCAAAAAGGCACAAAAGGCAACGCCCACACAAGGGAAACGGGAAGGGAGGGGGGAGAGGAAGAAGAGTCGCACAGGTACCACACACACCAGGCACACAGCCAGCGGAGGCACAGCAGAACACACAGCACAAGCGCACACGCACACACACACACAAGGGAAAGGAAGGGAAGGGGGGCACGGGTGACGGGACAACACACAAGGCACAATGGGAACAAGGGGGGAGGGACCGGGACAGGGAGGAGGGAGGGAAACCTGCAATGTGCTAGGCCAGGTGGAAACCCCCCCTAGCAGAAATGTCCGCACGGGCACCCCCACAGCAACACAGGCAGTCCCGGAACAGGGGGGCCCCAGGAGCTC
>QEPC01002199.1:512426-538997 GCA_003113815.1 Sphenodon punctatus | reverse complement strand
GGGGAGGTACCCACGCCGGATCCTTGCTTTGTGGGTGAGGAATTGGAAGAGCTGTTACAAATCAGTGTGACGTTGGAGGATGTTCTAGGGCAAATTGACAAACTGAATACTAACAAGTTACCAGGGCCAGATGGCATTCACCCCAGAGTTCTGAAGGAACTCAAATATGAAATCGCAGACCTACTGTTAGTAATTTGTAACCTGTCACTAAAATCTGCCACTGTACCCGTGGACTGGAGGGTGGCAAATGTAACCCCGATATTTAAAAAGGGATCCAGAGGTGATCCTGGAAACTACGCACCTGGAATATTATGTGCAGTTCTGGTCGCCTCATCTCAAAAAAGACATAGCTGAACTAGAAAAAGTACAGAGCAGGGCAACAAAAATGATCAAGGGCATGGAAGGGCTCCCGTATGAGGAGAGGCTTGGTAGGTTGGGGCTCTTCAGTTTGGAGAAGAGACGACTGAGAGGAGATATGATAGTGATCTATAAAATCATGAGTGGCATGGAACTAATAAACGAGCAGTTATTTACCCTCTCAGCTGGTAGTAGAACTAGGGGACACTCCATGAAACTCATGGGTGGCAAGTTTAAAACAAATAAAAGAATTATTTTTTTTCACTCAGCGTATAATTGGGTTGTGGAATCTACTGCCAGGGGCTGTGGTAAGGGCCAGTACTATAGCTGAGTTTAAAAGAGGTTTGGACAAGTTTCTGGAAGATAGGTCCATTTGCAGCTATTCGCCAGACAGGATCAGGGAACATGACATGAGCTGGGGGGAAAAACAACAGGGAATGGATCCCCCATTATGAGCTGTTGGGTGCTTCTCCCAAGCCACCGTGATTGGCCACTGTCAGAGACAGGATGCTGGGCTAGATGGACCATTGGTCTGACCCAGTATGGCATTTCTTATGTTCTTATAAATCCTGATACCATATCACTAACCTGAATATAAGGCAATATTATTTGAGTACTTTTTAAAAACCAAAATGTTCTTTGAGATTTACATGGCTGTTAACTCAGTCGTGAGCTTGTCTGCATTACTCCAAGATTTTGATTGTTTAAGACAGGGCAGTATATGATTTTGTTCAGATTTTAATAGAGAATAAAAGATACATAGGTGCACTCAAGAAAGATCTAAACTGCAGGCCAGATACTGCATTCTTTGCTCAGACAAAACTGCCCTTCTTGTTTGGCCTAAAGAGCATATGCATTGCACTCTCTGAAGGAATTTGCATGTTTCCCAACAGAAGTTTCTAGAGGATGCCTAGTCAGAATTAAAGGTGCTTGAGGGCATAGCATTTATACATGGCTTACCCCATTTGCTGGTAGATCAACTAAGTTTGCTGGTACATCAAGGTTTGTCTATGCTTGTGAAACCAGCACAGACCCTCTCTCAACCATGTTGCAGCTGCATCGTTGCTACCGGCAGTGTGGAATGGAATTTAAACCCAGTGAAGTCAGGGCTCAGTTTCCTCACCACTGTTGACATTATGACAGACTATAGGAAAGAGCAAGCTTTGGCTTCTGCTTGATTCCCTGTCTTTATTCTCGTGGTAGCAACATAGCAACCGTCCCAGATACTAATACTCTTCTGTCTTATCTACATGAGGGGTTTTACTTGCCGGGGCAAGTTCTACCCATGGACACCAACACCACCTGTGGTAGAAATTGGGGACCCTCTAGAGTTAGAAAGGCATCCGAGCAGTCACCATCGTTTTACCCACTGTAGGTTTTTCTAGGCAAGGAAAAAGGCCAAGATTAGGTAACATGCACTAACTAATCATGACCTTTTTCCAATTCTATATTCAGGTTGGTACCCTTTACCTCAATTTAGTTGGTCAAAACTAATTGTAGTTAGTATTCGCTTACCCCGACAGCATCTTCTTTTTCTAATCCAGGTATGGCCTGCCTGCCAGCCAGTCATTAACACCAGAAGATTCGAGCTTGTGGTATTAATACCAAGAGATATACTGAAAAATTAGTAAGTGTAGACATTCCAAGTGTAGATGCATTTATAATGAAGCAGTCAATTATTCCCATTAGGCATTAGCAAATAGGCTTTGTAATTAACACTACACTGACATGACTGGAGGATGTTCACACTGGCCTAGTTGCTGTTTGTTTTCTTTATTTCAGATTCAATACAACAGTAGATCCCTCAGCTTATTACTGGGAAAGTTATTTTCCCTACCAGAAGGGCTACATGTTCATTGAATAAAACATTGGTTCAAATTGTTAAGAATCAAGGAAAATCTGCCTTAATACCTTAAATTTAGACACAATTGAAAAATATCCTGTTATTAGTGGATCAAAGAAAGTGCTTATTTAATTAACTTATAATCCTACCATATTAACCTGTCAATGTATGTTTAATGCAGATAATCATTTTATGTCCTGAAGGGGTCTGATTCTGCATGTGTTACAAGAATGATTTTTATTAATGTGTAATTTTACTAATGTGATTTTTACTGATGTGGAATCTTGCTTGACTTCTTTGAAACTACTCACTGAAATAATGTTTGTAGGAAGTGCTTCCAGGACAGGATACATAGATACTTTCACTGTTTATCTGTGCACCACTGTGTATGTAGTACTAGACGATCATTGTGCAACAGTGATTTAAGAAATGAAAATATTTCTGCTATATTTCAAAAACTATCATACAAGATACTTGCTTCAAGGATTGGTATAATCCCTTCAATTTAGCTGTAGCACAAAATGCCTCAGTGTTATCCAGAGCAGGTCTCTAGTCGCTACACAACAGTTGTCCCATATAGTGAAATTAGGGCTCCGATTTCCTGTTCATTTCCATTTTACAAAATACTTCAATGCTGAATTCATCCAGCGTCCAACTCTTGTTCTGTGACTCTTTATAGAAAATCGAAGAATGGTTCTCAGCTTCAGGTGTTTCCACATGTTCTCTTCCCTGCAACAAGGAAAGCAACACAAGTGAGCTCCTGCAGTGGGAGCTCGCACACATTGACTGGCATATGGGATCACCTACAGCTCTGCTGACAGCATCCTTGGATTCCTCTTGGGCAGGCATTCTGCTGGCAGAATGCTCCTGATCCACCAGCAGCAGCCCTGCCAGGAAGAGATCAGGGATGCTGCTCCTAGACCCGACTAGTCCCTCCCAACTGCAGCACATCAGAGGGTGTTTTTAAAGATGCTACCACGCTTGGCCACCCAGGAGCCACTCATTCGGCCGCCCGTCTGAAGGGTAGTACGGGGGGGATGCGCAGCACCTGCTCATGGCCACTAATCCTCTGCCAGACGAGCAGACCGGTCCCCCACTCACAGGTGCTGTCGGTGGGGGGCACAGCCTTCGCAAGTCACAAGAACTGGCTGCGTTTGGGAGTCCAGTTCCCCAGTGCTTACGCCTTGGACAAGTCAATTTCAAAGGCCAGCCCGGCGTGTTCCCCCTCTCCTCCATGGTCCGTGTCAGGGGGAGTGCAAGGTGGCGGCCGCAGTAGCCACACAGAGCCGCCTGTTAGGCGGAGTGTGTGGGGAGGGATCCTGAGTGGCTGCTCTGCAGCAGTGCCACTCCGCAGTTTCCAACCCACCCCAGCCTTGCTCATTTACAGACACCCAGAGTCTGGTCTGGTCTGCTCCGCTCCCTCCTTTCCTTCCACTTCCCAACAACAGCCAGTTTCACACATCACATTGCCGACATGTGGACCAAAATCTGGGGCAGCTCCAGAACACACACACCCTGCCAAAAAGCCTAGAGCTACGGTACCAGGTTTAAACTTGTGTGTGTTTGTTTTCACTTAGAGCTAGACTTTGGGGGTATTTGAGCTGTTAGTACAACATGTGGAATTATATTTCCCAACCCTTCTGTATCTTCTTCTCCAGTTAATCTTAACTGAGCAAGATGAAAAATGTTTGCACTTAGAGCTAGGCATTAAAGTAACCTCTGTATTTCTGGGCAATATTTTGCACTCAGGAAAATTTGGACCTGCATGAAAATAAAAGTGCAAATATTAATAGTTAGAGGCCTACATTTCTGGTTTATATAAACAAACAGGTGTGTGGCTACTAATTGTGCCAACTATTTACTGTGAGCTCAAGGGGCATTTTCAGAAAAGACACTACCCACCCACCTCCCACCCACTATACATGTTACAGGGCACCCACAGGGCAGCACTGCGGCCCTGGAACATGTGTAATGGGCTGGGGTGCAGAGTGTTTTGTCTGAAAACACCCAAAGATGCAGGCACATTTTATGTGCAGATAAAACATTCCGTCTGCAGAAATGGGAAACGTAGGCTCTGTTGGTAAACAGAACTTTGATTGGTTCTGTATTTTACCTTTGAAAGTTGCTACAAGACCATTTCAACTTTTTATACTAATTGTTATCTTAAGGTGGATGACAGCAACGTATAGAACCCTATACTGTAAATTTTAATTTTCCGAGTTTTGTATTTTTGGTGATGCTGGATGTAGGGATTTATTTTAAACGGAATTAGTTACGAATGGCGTTCACTTTCAAAATTTAAAATCTTTTTTTCAGGTCAGTCATAAAAAAAAATATCGGAAGTTTATCTTGTAATGTGTCTCTGCTACCTCACAGAAGTACCCCATAACTCTTTTACCCCATTTTATTTTAGAGTGAGATTGAAGAACTTTCACTTACATTCTATAAGCAATTTTAATTAGAATGAAGTTAATTTGCATTTTTATTATTTGATTTAATAACCATCCATTTGTCATTTACCAAAAGATCCTTGGGATTATAAAACACGACCCTAGCACGGAAGTGAACTTTTAGAAAACATACTTAATCTAATGTATTCTCTTTTAATGTTCTGTCCTTCCCCCCAGTTGTCAGCTTTGAACTTTTAAACATTGCTATGTAAAAACATTCTGGCCCCCCTGTATTCTACACAATCATGCTTTGGGGAACTGGTAACATTACAGGGAATGTGCTGATGACATTGTCAAACTTTGTGACAATATTATAAAGGGACAAAGTTTCCAGTACAGGATGTTGGATATAAAATATGTATTTTATTGTAGGGAACAATGCATTTACTTTAAGGGGGAAAAAACTGGGACTGGAAACCCTTTTATTTTCTTTATTTTAAAAAGCATAATTTAGCCTAAAAAGTTTTCAAATTGCAAGAGAGAATTATTCCAGGAAGACAATTTAACATGAAATGCTTTGTTATCGTCAGATCTTTTTAGTCTTTCCATCCTTGTCTTCTTTATGGCAGAGTTCTATTAGTTTTATCAGTTGACAAAATACTTATTTTTACAATAAAGGATTTTTCTGTGAATTTCTGTGTTGCGTTCAACTTGGGGTATACAGTATTGTTTTCTGTTTCTGTTTTGTTTAGGAATTTTAATTTTTAAAAACTCAACTTTTCAAAGTGTTTGGGCTGATTTTTATTTTTGGAAGTGTTTCGGGCATACCTCTCAACACCTGAAGTCTGAAAATGATGAACAGCAACTCTCAAAATGCGGGACAATATTTGCATAGAATTTATATGTAAAGGTGTGCAAATTCAAAGTAGTCTGGCATTTAACTATGAGGCTGAGCTGAAACACACATCCCCTACTTATTTAAAGAAAAAGAAAAAGAAAAGCAATCTTAAATAAGTTAAAGGACTCCCATGTCCATACAATAACTTCTCTCATAAGTTAGAGAAACCCTTGTCCTGCCAGTCCTTATGGGCGTTAACAAATGGCAACTAGGGGTGGGACTTGGGGCAAAAAAATGGTTACCTGGTTACTGGTTTACAAAAAAACGGTTTACCAGATAAAAAACGGTATACCCGTACTGTTTTTTTCCCATTGATTCAATGGGGAACTGTCCCCATTGAAATCAATGAAAAAAACCCCACCATATCTTCCCCCTCCCAGGCTGAACGGGTGGAAGGGGGGACATCCCCCACCCACCCTGCCCAGCCTGGATTTTTTAAAGTTTTATTTTATCCCAAAGTCCAGCTGCTAGTGTGAGCTCTGGGCCGCCACCGCACCGGCGGCAGCAACCCAGAGCCCGTACCAGCAGGTACTAGGCGATCCCTGGGGTGGGGGGTGGTTTAACACCCCCCACCCCAAGGATTGCTCTACCCCCCCCACCCAGATCGCCTTATTTGACCTCTGGGTGGTGGCGGCAGCAGCATGGCGCGGGTCGGGGCAGCTTCAGCGCTAGTGGCGGCTGGCTTCCCTTCAGCACTTCACTAGGCCTTCCGGTTCCCCGGAGCTCACACTAGCAGCCTGACTTCGGGATAAAATAAAATTTAAAAAAATCCAGGGTGGGTGGGGGATGTTCCCCCTTCCACCCTTGCAGCCTGGGAGGGGGAGGAGGGAGATACGGGGTTTTTTTTCATTGATTTCAATGGGGACAGTTCCCCATTGACAAGTAAGTAGATCTGGGTGGGGGGGCTAGGGCAATCCCTGGGATAGGGGGTGTTAAACCACCCCCACCCCAGGGATCACCCTGGCGGCTGCTGGTGCGGGCTCCGGGTCACCACCGCCAGCGCGGCAGCAGCTCGGAACCCGCGCTAGCAGCCGGACTTCGGGTTAAAATTTTTTTTAAAAAAAAAAAATACAGGGTGGGTGGAAGGGTGTCCCCCCTTCCACCCGCAGAGCCTGGATGGGGGAGGGAAAGTGAGTGGTGTGTTTTGGTTTTTTTTTTACATTGCGGTCATTCATTTCAATGGCCACAATGTAAAAAAAATCTGGCACGGGGAACCAGTACCGGTACCCCGGATTACTGGGTTAATCCAAAACTGCCGGTACAGCAAAATATCGGCAGTTTCGGATACCGGGGGAACCGAAATTCCCACCCCTAGTAACCACCCATGAAGGGTGTTGACTTGGCCATTTACATGGGGTCAGTGTTCACAAACAATCCAAGCTATATCACAGCACTTCCCTCGGCCTGTTTGGTCTCTACACCCCCACGCCAAGTGAGCGTTGTTATTTACACAGACCTCCCTCTGACAATTAAGATCTCCCCCCCCCCCCCCCCCCCAGCCTTTTTCCCCCTGTTTGGATTCTTTGATAGATGAGATGTTACGTGGATTTTTTCATAAACAAGTGTTGGGTAATAGCCCATTACCTAATGGACCGGTCTGACTTTTTAAAAAAAAATATTGTTTTTAAAAAAGAAAATTAATTGCATCAGCCCATTACAGAGGCCAGGTTTGAACATTTGGCCAGCTGATTTTTTTCCAAGAGAAATGCTTAGAAATTATAGCTCCAGAGAGGGTGAGAGGGATGAGTTTTTTTAATTCCAAAGACTAACAACTTTCTCCCAGGTGTTAGAAAATCCTATTTTTCTTTCTACAAGAAGTCATTAAGGAGTCTGAGAGAACAAGAGAGAATCCTTTATATCCCCTATAGGAGGGGCTGCACTTAAAGGGCCTGGGGAAATCTGTTTGGCTGGTTTGGCCCTAGGTTGGAGAATTTAACTCATTGGATTAAAAACAGACACAACAATAGCCCATTGTGGCCGGCTTTGACCCAGGACCCACCTACACGTATGTGCAGGCGTCACCAGCTTTTGGCCTGGGATCAGGGCCTAAGCATAATGTCTCTGGGCCTGACACAAACTTGCAACAAACACACCACGTTCCCATCCCATATATGAAATCTCATGAGACATGAAAGAAAAAATACTATTTTATTTCTGAAATGTCTCGACTATCTTTTGAAATCATTAGATTGGAATCAAACGATTCATCTGGCTGCTTTTCTACATCATCAATTGCCACGGTCTCAGATACAGTCTCTATAATGAAATCTTTCATCTGGCAGTTTTTTGTTCATCTAGTTCCCCAGTTAAGTGCATTGCCTGAGCCAGACTGCTCAGCTGTTTAGCAGGGCCTTGTCTGTGTAGAAAAACTGGAAGTTTGGTTGGTGTCCTTTAGCTTTTCTTAGTTCCCTTTGTTTAAGCTCCTTATGTTTCTGGTTGCCTGATTTGTATTCATAGCCAGACGTGGCAGTATGGTATGTAATGTATGAGTGACAAATGCTCTTTCTAGACGTTGTTCCCTGCCCCTGGGATCTAGTGTCAGTTCTGTGCACTCTGGAGACCAGAGAGGTCTAACCTAGGCCACATTCAGACATGTCTCCCCCAGCACGTATTCTGGCTGCGGGGGGAATGCGCAGCCAAGATATGTGCGGGCATCAGCTGGTCTGAAAGCCACCACACACACACACACACCCCGGCACGCGGCTTTGCCAGCAGATGCACAGGACTGCAGAGCTCGATTTCCTGTTCTACATCCCTCTGTGTTTCTGCCGGCAAAGCCCGGGGGGAGGGAGGCTTTCAGACCAGCCAATCCCCACACATATCCTGGCTGTGGATTTCCCCCCGCAGCCAGAAAATTGGGGGGGGGGGGGGCATGGTTGAAAGTGGCCTTAGTTACTCACATGTTCTGTAAATCCTCTCAGCAACACTGACTCCTGCTGTCCCTGGGATCTCAGTGTGACTGAATTTCAGGGATGTGCTGCAACAGTGCAACTTCTTTGTATGGTACTGCTTCCTCCCTCTTGCTGTGTGTGTGCTGCTGCCACATCCTGTTGGCTCCTTCTATTCTGCCTGTGCACAGGAAATGTCAGGAACTAAGGAACTCTGGGACTTGTAGTTCTTTTAGAGAGCATGTCTCATAGGGAGGCACACATCTCTGCCTCTCAAACTACAAGTCCTAGAGTTTCATGTACAAGCACACTCTATCTTTCTCTGGGCCAGCAGATCACTGTTCAGAATTGCCTCTGCCCCCCCCCAAGGGAGGGGGCGGCAGGCTCTTTGCTGCACCCACCTGGATGAGGAGGCTGGGCACGACGGGTGGCTTGTGTGTGCCGGGGCTGTAAGCCAGAGCACAGGGAGATGGAGAACCCTGCCAGGGTTGCTAGGCAGCCCTGGCGGCAATGATAGACTGGTGGAACCCACGTGGCCCAAAGAGAAGTGCGGAGCTAGCTCCGCGGATCGCTCGGCTCCAGCCTCATTTGTAGGCTGGAGCAGGACCGGGAAGGCAGCACTGTTGCATGCTGTGAGAGCCACCCCTCCCCCACAATTTTATTAGTGAAGCCCAGTCATGGGCAAAAATAAAAAGAAGGCCCCTGCCGCCGGGAATAAGCAGCGGCGCAGGCTCAAGAAGGGAAACTAGACGACGGGGTCAGAAATGGTGGAGACCCCTGGAACGATGAGGCTGGAGGCGCCCCCCCCCAGAGGGAACAGGCGGCGTTGGACTCGAAGCTCACAGGTACAGCGGTCGGGGGCGGGAGTGGGCCCCACTACAGGATAGATTGGCAGGTTGTGAGGCCCTGCTCTGGGTGCTCGCAGAGGGGGGGGGGTCGGGCGGGATCCTCCTTGTGCCACTGGACCTGTCATCCGCTAGCCGGGCGAATGACCCCATGGGCAAGGGAGTTGTCATGGCACAAAACAGTCTACGGCGGGGGGGGGGAGGGCAGCACTATTGCACCCCCCGTGTGATATTTGGATGACTCAGGCCCGCCTCGTAAGGTGCCCGCAGTGAGATCCTGAGGCCAGCACGGCTTCCCAGCATGGCTGTGGGTGCAGGAGGAATGTCTCTCTCAATGGCCCTGGGGCCTGGTGGCCTTTTGGGTCAAGGACAGGAGGTTGGGATGGCAGCACAGGTACCCAATGGGCCTGTCACCATGGGACCCCAGGTTTGGTCTGCCCAGCAGGCTCCCTTTGACTGGGGACAGCAAGGGGTCGCACCGGCGGCTGGGGCCATTTTGGGTCAAGGGCATGAGGTCTGGGCGGCAGTCCAAGGGGCCTGTGGCCATGAGCCCCCAGGTTTGGTCTGCTCAGCAGGCTCCCTTTTGGTTGGGGACAGAGAGGGGTCGCGGCTGCCTTAGGCACGCCCCCCCTCCTGGGGTGGAGCAGAGGAGCCCCATTTTCTTTCTTCCAAAGATGCGGTTCTGCAGGTGATGCAAGAGGATATCCACCCGGAGCCACAAGGAGAGGGAGGAGATGAGCTCCGCCAGAAAGTTGAGGTGACTGAGTGGGCGAGTCAAGTGATAGTCCAGCTGTGTGCCCCACAAGCACTGGCCCAGCTGGAGCTCCCCCACTTGAGTGGGCAACTTAACCTAGGTGAGGTGGTAGTTCTCCCATAGATCGTGAGGGGTGGGTTTTGAGGTTTTAGCCCCTGTGGGGGCGCCAGCAACTATGGGTGGTCTCAGCTGGGTGCCTTGCGCCTCGGGCGAGATGGGTCGAACGCAACTGCTGTGGTGGAACGGAGTATGGGTGCCAGTTATTCTACCACCACCTCCACCTGCTGGTGGTGGAAGCTACCCCCAGCAACCAGTTTCCTTGGGGGCCAGTCAGGTGGGCCCAGTGCTTTGGGGGGGCAGGCTCTCCAAGTTTAGGCCCCAGCTGCGGCCCTTCCTGGGCAGGCGGTCGCGCTAATGGGCAGGGCACCCCAAGTGGGCGAATCGGCCCAGCTTTCCCCGCCTGTGGGTGGGGGATACACTGATGTCTCTGCCCCAACAGGTGACCACCTCCTTCCAGCCATGAGGGAATGGATATGGAGGGGGGAATACATTGATATTTTTGTCCTCTTGTTTAGCGATCCCATAGTGGATACTGCTGAGCAGGGGGACAAGAAAGAGAAGGAGCGATTCAAGCACCCGAAGGTGGAGAGGAACTGGTCCAATTGGGCTGCAACCTTCTCCATTTACCACAGGGTAACGATCCAGGCATTCCCCAGGCGCTCTGTTGATCTGCTCAAATATGCAGACATTGTCCAGTGAGCTTATGAGGCAAGCCCCGCCAAGGCCTGGCTTAGATATGATGAGGCATTTAGGCACTGTGCAGCTTTATACATCGGGGCTCCGATGGAATTTGCATGCAAATGACCTATGGGCCATAGGCTATGGCTCAATTGCGTGAGTGGCTCGGGCAAAGTTCCTCGTTCAGATAGCAGTCACCTGCTGGCCAAAGGGGGCGCCTCATCCGTGGTCGAGTCCTTTCGTGAGGAGGGAAAAAAGGCTTTGGCGAGCCCCGCCGCCCAATGCTGGGAGTACAGTTGGTCGGGCAAGTGCTCTCGGGCCATGTACAGATTTTGTCACATCTGCTCAAATTGTGCAGGTTTCCATCCAGCCTCCACGTGTCCGCGGGGAAGACCAGGGGCAAAAGGAAAGCTCCCCTATGGGGCAGTGGGGAAGGGCGGATCAGGTGGAGCTAACAATGGCAGCCCGGGCAAGGGCCCCCATGCCAGTTAGGGTGGATAGACTTGATCTGCCCTCCTGGGATACCCTGACCAGGAAGAGGTAGCCTACATTATAGAGGGTTTTAGGATTCCAGCAGGGAATGTTCAGCATTGGAGGGTTGCCACAAATTTAAAATCGGTAATGGGAATGGAGATGATTGTTCAAAAGAAAATTGATAAGGAGTGAGCCAAAGGCCGGGTGGCGGGCCCTTTCCTAGGCCCCCCTTTCACCAACATGGTCATCTCACAGTTGGGGGTGGTACCAAAAAAGGCCCCGGGTGAATTCAGATTGATCCACTATCTGTCTCATTCGCGGGGTAGCTCAGTGAATTACTCTATTCAAAGGGAGATTGTCACAGTTCAATACACTTCGTTCGACCCCACACTCGCTCTGGTCAGGCAGTGTGGAATGGGTGCCATGTTGACTAAGTGCAACATCAAGTCAGCCTTCCTTCTGCTGCCAGTCCATCCAGAAAGCTTTCCCCTCTTGGGCTTACATTATAAAGGGTGGTATTATTATGACAAGGCCATGCTGATGGGGTGCTCCATCTCTTGCTCAGCGTTTGAGAGGTTCAGCACCCTCATCAAGTGGATTGTACGGCAGCGGGCCGATGCAGGGGAAGTCACAAAATATCTGGATGACTTCCTCTTCATCTGACGGTCTGGAACAAATGAGTATTTGGAACTGATGAGGTTCTTCCAGAATACGGCGAACGAGCTGGGAATACCCCTGGCCCCAGAGAAGCTGGCCACAAGGCTTACTTACCTGGGGATAGAGCTTGACACGGTGGCATCTGTGTCTCGCCTACCCCTGGACAAACTCTTATGTCATATCCATTCGGGGCAAGGTGGACGAGTGTCTGCAAGCGACCAAGGTGACGACCTGTACCCTTCAATCATTGCTTGGGAGCCTTAATTTTGCCTGAAGGGTGGTGGCACTGGGATAGGCCTTCTTCTGCCGATTGTAGCGCGAGTCTTGGTGTGATCCTGTTCCCCGGGGCACTCCTGCCCCCCTCTCGGCACCCCTAATCCCCACAGAGTGTCTGCAAGCGACCAAGGTGACGACCTGTACCCTTCAATCATTGCTTGGGAGCCTTAATTTTGCCTGAAGGGTGGTGGCACTGGGATAGGCCTTCTTGTCCTGCCTCTATGCCAGGTTGGGGGGTAATCCCCCACCACATTACCACATTAGGCTCACTAAGGAAATGAAGGTGGATTTGGGGATATGGTCGTCATTCTGGGCAAATTTTAATGGTGTCAGCTTCTGGCAGGAACAGCTGTTGCTGGAGGCAGAGCTGCAGGTCCACTCCGATGCAGCGGGCAGTTTCGGTTTTGGGGTGTTCTTTAGGAACAGATGGGCGGCAACCCCCTGACCGACCGAATGGTGCGAGACGGGGGTCACCAAAGACCTCACATTCCTCAAACTTTTCCCCATTGTAGTGGCAGTACACCTGTGGCCACATGAATTAGCAAACCACACGGTGCTGTTCTGGTTCGACAACCTGGCCGTTGTGAACATCATAAATACCTTGTCCTCCTGCTCTCCGCAAGTCATGTAGCTAGTGAAGGCGTTTGTCTAAACCTGTCTAAACTTTAACATACTTTTCCGGGCCAAGCACGTGCCCGGTATTGTCAACGTCCTCTCTCGCTTCCAGATGGAGCGTTTCCATCAACTGGCCGCCCAAGCCAGGGCAAAGCCAGAACCGCTGCCACCTTTGGTGTGGAGCCTTGGGTCCTAGAACTCTACTCCATCGTGCAGGGATCACTGGCCCCGCGAAGAAGGGCAGCTTATGACCGGGTGTTCGGTCAATTTCAAGAATTTCGGCAGGTCCAAGGGTGGGAACTAGGTTTCCCGATCCCCGAGCCACAAATGCTTCAGTTCACCCTCCATCTGAAGCGGAACAGGACAGCACCTGGCACAGTAGCCGGGAAATTGACGGTGTTGGGTTTTATGAGTAACCTAGCTGGGCACCCACCGCCCGATGGGTTTCTTCGCCAGGCGCCTTTTAGAGAGCTGGGCTAGGGAGTGGGACCACGTGTTTGATCAAAGGGCACCCATCACCTCCACAGTATTGCTGGACCTCTGCAGGGTCCTCCCTCATGTTTGTTTTGATCATTACAAGGTTTCTCTGTTTAGTACAGCATTTAAAATGGCATTCTTCGGGGCCTTCTGGGGTGAGTGAACTTGTGCCCGAGTCAGCCAGGGACAATACAAGTAGGGCACTCAATATCAAAGATGTGCACGTTGGGCCAGTGCAGATGTCGCTACAGAGAGGTAGAGGGCAGGTGGTTAGACTTACCCGATCGGGGAGAATAGATCTCTGCCCCGTATACACAACCGAGGCATATCTTGCCATACGCCCATGGGTCCCTGACCTCCTGTTTAGACATGCGGGTGGACAGTTGATAATGAGGTACCAATTTACATCGGTCATACGGGCTGCCATGGTGTGATTGGGCTTGCCTGGGGCTGAGTATGGAGCCCACTCCTGGATAGGGGCAGCCAGTTTTGCGGCAACAGTGGGGCTGTCAGACCATGATATACAATCGGTAGGCTGTTGGAGATCGGGCACTTTCTGGTCTTACATCTGCCGGTCCCTGCACCATGGCCAGCCCTGAATTTTCTTCTCATTTCAGGTGGACACCCCCACCCCCGGTGCCGGAGGCAAATCTGGATTGTGGGCTACAGCCTGGTGCACTGGGCATGCAAGGAGACTAGTCAGACAAGATGGGGAACGCAACTGGGCCTGTCGGCAAGTGCAGAGATACGGTGGATGGGCCGGGGTGGTATGAGATGGCACCACCTCTTGCCAACACTTAGTAGGCCTTACAGGGGGCAACCTCCAGACATCATCTTCCTGCATTTGGCGAGAACGACTTACCCCAGGTCAAGGGCATACATCTTATTAGGATAATCAAACAGGACGTGTGGGAGGCAAAACAGCTTTTCCCCTCTGCTCTTATTATATGGACAGATCTGGTAGAGCGGATCTCGTGGGGGAAAGGGGTTTACCCGAGAAAGATAGATAAGGCACATAGGAAGGCACATATCAACAGGAATGTGGGCAGGTGGCTAGTAAATTTGGGTGGATAGCAGATATTTAGCCATTCCTTGTCCCATAAACGGCCTGAACTGTTCCATCATGACTGAGTACATTTGTCAGCAGAGGGGAACGAGCTCTACCTGAAGGCCCTGAAGGAAAAGTTAGTTTGGGTGTTGGGGAATTATTAGACTAAGTTTAAGAGTTACTAGAAGGGTGGGGGTCGGGCTCGTCCTAGTAAACCTGGCAATCCCTTAGTGGTAGGGGTCCAGTACTGAGAGTTAAACCATTGATTAGAAGTTAATTATGTACAAGGCATCTCCTTAAGAGATGGGGACACCACACCCACCAGAATAGCAGGGGTATGGCAATCGGTGGGGTGGAATCCCTGGGAGGGGGGTCAGCGAGGGCGGTAGGGACAGGTATGGTCCCCCACCTGTAGGATCACTTCTCCTTACTTACCTTGGTCCCCCTCGCTCACAGCAAGTGCCACAACGAGGGGGAGACGTGTTGGTTAGAGGGGTGGTACTTGAGGGTCCATCGAAACCACCCCTGAGTTGTTTGTTGCTAGGATGCGCTCAAGTACTGGACCCACATCGTTACAATTATATAATTGGTTAATAGAGTGCGGCCGTTTAAACCCAATACTTGGTGTCCTGGATCCTTTCGGTGCATCGGATGTTGCTTGTTGTGCTCTAACACTGCTTCTGATTGACTCCAGCAAATCTCACAAGATCTGGACACTAGATACTTAGAAATAAGTTTGCATAAACATCCTCAGGCATGATCTATTCATCCCCTCCCTCATGGTAATGGACTTTCAGGCCAGGCCAGGCCAAGTCTGGGCCCTGGTAAAGTGTATCTTCTCCCCCACCTACCACCACCATGCTTGATCCCTATCCGGGATTGCCCCGGGCTGTGGTGGCAGCTAGCCCAGGCTATGGCCTCCCCAACTAGGTCAAAGTGGGTCACATCGGCTACTGCTAGCACAATTTTTCTGTCTGCCTAGCCCTGCTGTGACGCAGGGTCAGTGAATCGGACCCACGCTCACCTCAGCAAACAGCTGATCAGGAGAGCCGGAGGAGTGTACTCACCCAGCTATCCATGACATCTGATGGGGGAGGCCTAGAGCTCCTCCAAGGACACAACCACCACCCCATTAGCAAGGCCAGGGTGAAGACACTCCTCCAGGCTACCCACATCAGTTGTATGGTGAGCTCACCCACCCACCAAACAGCTGATGGGGTGTGCTCCTGAAGGAAGTACCAGACACCCTTTGAAAGTGCCAGGGAGCAGTCCTGGGCCACTGCCGTGGTGCTGCCTTCCTATCCCTTTCAAATTTTGGTCACTGCTTGCTTTCCAGCTGGGAAGTTCTTGAGTGGAGGGAAGCAACCTATGAAATTCACTGGAAGCTGGGCTGCTGCTGCGGGGCTGGGTCCCATCCCCCGCTCTCCAGCACTCCCAGCTGGGATGCGCTGGATAGGGGGGAGCGCCCGTGCAAGGTGACAACCAGCAGTCGGGCCATTGCCATTGGGCCGTCTGAACATGGCTGTCATCTGCAAGTCCAGGCTCCACCTTTCCCTGACTCATGTAAGTGACAGCTAGCCTGCCTGCCTGCCGCAGTGACCCGTCAGTTGGCTGTCATTTTGCATGGACAGGAGGGGCTGGAGAGAGGTGGGGGGAAGCGGCTTGGGCAGATAACAAAAGAAGTGTCAAATTAGGGACATCCCTGAAAATCTGGGGTGCTTTTGGCGTGGTTTTGGATTTTGTATCTATATAGCTAAATGTAAGGACATAATATCTATTCCTTTCTTTTTTAAAAATGTTATTAAAGTGTTGCTACATTGCCTAGGAATCCTAGTTACGGACCAGCAGCTAGTTTTACTAAGAACTGCAGTCTACACAACGCAACAAAAAGCCAGTGCCATAAAGAATGTACAGTCTTAAGTATGAAACAAGACAGACTATGTATATGATAGACACAGCTTAGGGGATCACAAGGAAACAATGAGATAAAAGTGGTCAACCAGATAAGCAGTTATCTAAGCACACCAGCTGTCTAACTGCTTCCAAATGATATCGGGTAAACTGTAATCCCACACGATGGGTCATGCAAAACACTGAGCCACTGTTTGCACAGGCTGTTCCTGCGTTGGTGCAGGCTGCTTCCCAAAGTGTGTCCTTGAAGATGGAATGGGCATAAATGTGTAGGGATGTGCACAGTAACTCTCTTTTGTTTTCTTTATTAATTTCATTTTCATTATCAAAATGTCCTTTGCTTTTGTTATAGTTGGTTAGTCTGCTTCATTTTCATTTTTACTTTCCATTGGTTTCAATGGAAAACACATTTTTAGCTGTAACATTTTTATTTTTCATTTGCTTTTGATGGAACTTGGCAGGATTGTACCCTCATTGGAAGGCATTATGTATGCCACGTTTCAGAAAGATTAAATAAAGGGATCTGATTTTACAAGTGGTTGAGATTTGTTATTTTACAAAATTCTGTGTATACATTCCTGGCTGTAACGTCTTTGTCGCCCATCCAATTTGGATGAAACTTGGCAACTCCCCAGGGGTGCTAACCCTGCCAGATTTCAGAAGTACTGGATAAAGGGTCCCAATGTTATAAGCGATTTACATTTAAATGCATTTCTGCTGTAACATCTTTGTATTCCAGCCAGTTTACATGAAATCTGAAGGCTTCTATCTCAGACCTTTAGGAGTATCTCTGCCAAATACAAGAAAGATCTGGTAAAGGGTCCCCAAATTATAAGCCTGCACAGCATTGGGTGAGTATGAGCTTATGTCAGGTATTCTCTAACATTTGTCACTTGGTACAAGATGTGTTTGTGATGCCAACTGGCCAGCAGAAATGTCACCCATATATCATTCTGTGCTGTGACCACAACAACCCCTCTCACTCACTTGTTACTGGGAAGTTGGAAGCATCTGCTTAGGAAAGAGCCAGTAAGGGATTCTTTTATCTCCTCTGTCACTGTGCTGCAGGATGTGATTGTGATGACGGATTGGCCAACCTGGATGTGTGAACCATGTCTCTGATTGCTGGGATGCTTCCCCTATCCTCTTCCTTGTTGCCTGAAGTCCCAGTTATGTCCCTTCTATGCCCATCTCAGAGCCATCCAGGATTGGTCGTGGAAAGCTGGAAGCATGCAGTAGGAGAGGCAATCACATCTCTGTCCCATCCAGGGTGTCTTTGAAATGTCAAGCCAATTAGCCAGAGGAGATATCTGTCATCTCTGCTGTTTGGCACAGGCTTCAGTCTAGTCGGGCACGCCAGGAGTCTGGGGGTGTCTGACAACTTACAGAGAATGCCCCAGAAGGGGGCAGGAGGATGTTGGGCAGCACCCCAGGTGTGTGGGGATTGGATTTATGTAACTAGCTGAACTCTTGGCAGTGAGCTCTAGCACACGTTTACAAAAAGCCTGCCAGCAAAGTCTGAGAAAATGCTCTGACCAAAGCCAGAACTAACCACAGGCAAAGAGCAGGCCCAAAGAACAGCAGCTTATTTCTATGCCCGCCTTGAAGCCACCACTGATTGGTCCTCCTGCAAAGGTGGAAGCATGCAGTAACTGGCCAGTGAATGTGTCTGTCAGTCTGTTGGGCTGCTCCCACTCCCTTCTTCAGCCCCCTCCCCCCACTCCATGCCTGTCTCTGAATGGCATTGCATGTGCTACTTACTTGAATAATGAAATTCTTCAAGGGGGAAACTTCAATTACATATACAATGTGGACCCTTCATCAAATATTTCCACAATTTGGCAGAAATGATCCTGAAGGTCTGAGATACAATCTTGCCAAATTTCATTTAAAATGGATGGTACACAAAGTTGTTACAGCCAGAAATGCATTTACATTTGCCATGTTTAATTCAAATTGGATGAGAGACTAAGACGTTACAGCCAGGCCATGTGTATGCAGATTTTTGTAAAATAACAAATTTCAACCACTTATAAAATTGGATGCCTTTATCCAATCTTTCAGAGATGTGGCCCACATAATGCCCTCTGTTGAGGGTACAATCCTGCTAAGTTTCATCAATATCGGATGAACATAAAAAAAGGTTACAGCTGAAAATGTGTGATGTTTTTCCTATTAATTTGTAATAACAAAATGAATTATTTTGGTTTTTTGTTACTTTTTGTGTTTTTGTTGTTCAATAACAAAAACAAAAAGTTCCTATTTTATTTTCATTGTTATAATAATGAAAACAAAATGCACACCCTAATAAATTGTGTCCTGGAAGACAGGCACTTGCATAAAGATGGGAACATGTCTGCCCTTGAGGCAGTTGCACTGGGGAAATAAAAGAGGCATGTGTGGCATTATGATCTTCCAGGGTGCAAACCCCACCCCACCCCGCCAATGAGGCACTATGGTGTAAAATTGACTCCTGTGCCATCTGCTTGTGCAGCCAGGAATCTTGTCAGAGGATGATTTCTTAGGATGTGAACCAATGATCTTGGCCAAGTACAGGAATTGTACTGGGGAATAGTGATGGCATCTATCCGCTAGTGTTGAGCAGGAGGAGAATATTGGAATGTTTGAATCCTGTGGAGTGGACAGGATGGTGGACAATAGCTGCTTACTTTCACATGTTTTGAATAGTGGAGGAGTCCAGAGCTTCCTTCATTTTGAGGCACCTGCCTCACTGGCATATTCACTGGCTGGATACATGAACAAGGGGATTACTCTAGTGTCTGCTTGCATAGTGCATCGTTCCACTAGTAAGGCTTAGGAAACAGTGGTACATTGTTGGTATTGTCTCTATTTTTGCCTGTGGACACTTAAAGTCAAGAGACCTTTTTTTGCCTTACATTTGGCCACAGATGTCTATAGATGATGATCCTTGGTTAGTATGTGTATGATCCTACCTGGAATAACTCCACGTCTGTTTGTGTATTACTGTGCCATGTTGAGGTGACAATGTACTGTGTAGACCAGGCTTGATAGAACATCATACAGTTCCCTTGGGTTGCTCAAGCAGCAGGTTGTGTCCCTCACTACTTGTCACAACTGACAAAAAGCCATCACTTGACATTGATTCCCCCACCTGTTATCGGCCAGTCTCTAACTTTCCCTTTTTAGGGAAGGTTATTGAGCAGGTTGTGGCTCAGCAGCTGCAGGAGCATCTGGACCACACCAGCTTTCTCAATCCATCACAGTCCAGCTTTCATCCGGGTTACGGTGCCAAGACTGCACTTGTGGCTTTGGTCGATGACATTCACCGGGAATTGGACCAGGGCCGGTTCACCCTGTTAATTCTGTTATATCTGTAGGCTGCTTTTGATACCGTTGACCATGAGATGTTGGTGGCCCAGTTGTGGGACTATGCCGGGGTGGGTGAAACTGTTCTTGAATGGTTCCACTTTTTCCTGACTGGTAGAACTCAGCGGGTTGTACTCGGGGATTGTCCCTCATCTCCCTTGGACCTCTCGTGGAGTCCCGCAAGGTTCTATTCTGTCCCTTCTCCTGTTCAACGTGTATATGCAGTCACTGGGTTAGGTTGTGAGACGGTTTTGGGTGGGTGTCATCAGTATGCTGATGACACCCAGCTCTACCTCTCCTTTTCATCCGACCCAGACCTGCATGCCCGATCTCTGGTGACTGTGGGGGATTGAATGAGGGCGAGCTGACTGAAGCTAAATCCTGACAAGACGAAGGTGATGCTGGTGAGGAGGGTGGTGGGTGTGACGTCTCCCATCATTGATGAGGTTCATCCCCTGCTGGTTTCCAAGTTTCATGGTCTGGGGGTACTCCTTGATCCTCAGTTCCACTTAGATCTTCAGGTGTGGGCTGTGGCGGGGCGTACTTTTCGCCAGTTACATCTGGTGCAGCAGCATCGGCCGTATGTCTTGGACTCTGACTTGGCCACTGTCATCCATCTCTTTATCACCTCAAGATTGGACTATTGCAATGCACTTTATGTAGGGCTACCCTTGGTGATGGTCCAGAGACTGCAGCTGGTGGAGAATGTGGCGGCCCGTCTCATTACGGGGATGGTTAGCCTGTGAGCACATCACACCAGTGCTCCATGATCTGCACTGGTTGCCTACAGTCTTCTGGGCCCGATTCAGGGTGTTGGTATTTACCTATAAAGCCCTAAACAGTCTAGGCCCTGCCGATTTATGGGATCACCTCACTCTCTGTACCCTGGATTGACCCCTGTGGTCTGCCGGGAGTGCCCTTCTTTATGTCCCCCGGCTGGTCTGGGGGGCTACGATGGAGAGGGCGTTCTCAGTGGCTGTGCGTAGGCTGTGGAATGCCCTCCCGGCAGAGTCTTGGATGGTCCCTGACCTTGCCTCGTTTCAATGTTAGTGCAAGAGCTGGCCGTTCCGCCAGGCTTTTGATGAGGGAGATGGGTGACGGATTGGTGGGGTGTGTGTTAGGGAGGAAGGTTTTTTTTCTGTATTTTATGCCATCCCCCTTTGGTCTGTTTTATACATTTTATATATATTGTTTTTAATGGTTATTTTTAGTGTTATATTTGCAGGCCGCCTCGAGATGTGCAAGCAGGAGAGGTGGGATAAAAATAATGGAAATAAATAAATAAATTAATTAATTAAATAACTGCCTTGACTCCCATAACATAGGACAGATAACCACTTTGGAATAACACCGAAACCAGACCTGGGGCCCAATCCTGTAAATCTCTACTTGCACGTATGCATTTTCAGGATCAGAGCTTTGAGGTTGTTTCTTTTTCCCCCCTATAAATGATCCCAAAAATGTTCTGAATTTTAAAAAATGAAAAGGTTCTTTGAAGACCATGCTGGTTTTTAATATGCCTAGTCTGTGCCTGTGAGGTGCTAAGCGGCTTCATGAGAGTTGGCATCTCTACAGAGTTTCACAAATTATTATTTGCAATGAACAGTTTTATCAGTATTGATTTCCTTGCCTTTTATTTAGTTAGTTTTTAAGCATTTGTTTTTCTTTGTTTTGTGTCCTTTCATTACAGATGATGTAGTTTAAAACTGGGTGCATGTAAATTGGATATGGACCAATTATGACTTGTGTAAGTGTTTGCAGTATTGAGCCCTACATTTGAACCTACAATCTGCTCCATAATTGCCATCAATATTCCATAATGAGAAAAGGAGAAGTGAATTAATTCATCGTGTTAGGGTACTTTATTATATCGGAAAATTGTAGTCTCCTAAGGGATTTAATTTAGTACATGATAACTATTTGGCCTGTTCTGTTCCGACCTGGGAATAGGCAATATAATTTAAATGTGAGTCACATAGCTAGTTAATTAACATAACAGCATATCATTCTCTATCTAAATTTACATATTTTAACCTGGATAATAGACAAAACCAGTAGGAAAAAGTGGTCAAAAGGAAAATGGGATGAAGTAATTACCATTTCTCAGATAAAGTAGTATTGCAAGGAATATTAAATTTAGATAAAAAGGGTACATTACATAAACACTTCTTCCCACGGAAAAAGTTTGTGTGTTTTGATTTGGAATTAGTAGAGAGGGTTACTACTTCTGATTTTTCACTTGACAGCAATGAAGTTACTGCACAGAAGTATCACTGTTATAATTTTAATTAAACTATATTGTCAGTTATTCGCTTTAAAATAGGCATTTGTGCATAATACTGACTTTTCGGTGCAAAGGATTCAGCTTACAAATTCCTGTTACTATTTTCTGTTACTTCTCCCTCTTTACTGCCCCGAGCTGTTTTAAGAGGGGCGGGGTAGAAATTTGATAAAATAAAATAAAATAAAAATGTACCTTCCCCGTTGAAATGGTTTTTAAATGCAATTTATATTGTCTTATATTGCTCTATTTTATATTTGTGAAGCACTCTGAGTGCTATTTGGTGGGGCATAGGGGAAGTGAGGTTGGAGGCTATAAATATAAAATGATGAGTATGCCAGTATTTAAACAGGAAAAGTGGGATGACAGTGGTAAGTATATACTATTATTTTTATTATTCTTAAAGGAATAGTGGATAAAATGCAAATTTTAACCAATCTTTAATTGTCATTATATAATCCACCCATTCTATAATACAGCTAGATTTGTTCAAGGAAATCTTAGCATTCTGGAGAAATTCTAAAAGACTGGAACAAAATTAAGGTTTTACCAGTATTTAAAAAGGATAAGTGGGATGACCGTAGTAATGATTAACTAATTAGTATGATGTATTCTGGCCAAAATAATGGAAAACCTAATAATGTCTGTCAGTCAACAAGGATTTCAAGGAGAGAAATATAATAAATAGCATCATCATATTGTTATGGAGAATAGGTTTGCCAGGTATTTTTGCTGCTATTCCAAGTTTGGTTGATAAAGCTACCTGTCACCACTATGCTGACACCAGTTGCTCCTAGAGTGGTTCTATTGAGGTCAGCGTGTCTGCCCTACAGTAAACGGTTTCTGGGTTGCAGCCCATGACTTATGTCAAATGTTAGGTTGTCATGTACTACTTAGATTTTAAAAAATAACAGTATAAAATATCACACATGCATTACATAAATTAAATGAATTAAGACTGGGGGTAATTTCAGACGTTACGAGATCAGTCAACCAACCACAGTGAACCACACTCAATCCCTCAGCGCGGCCAGTGAGCCCTGAACGTCTTTTCGACACCATCCAAGATGATCATCACAGTCAATCACCGGTAGGGGCCAAGGCCAACCACGGTTCTGGAGCTCGAGACGGGAGCAGGTCCAGAACCATGGTCAATGCAATCCCCACTGGGAAACGGCCCAAAGTAATGTCTGAACGGCAACTGCCAGGAGGGATCACGGACAACGATCCCATGCCATGGCGAAAGCACGCAGCGTCATTGCCAGGCAATGGGCAACAAACAGAACAAAGAGGGATATTTAAAGGGCACACTGCAGCAGGGGAATGAGGTGGTGAGACAGGAAGAGAGAGTGGAGAGAGAGGACAATGATGGAGGGTGAGGAGCAGCAGGAGCCGGAGCAACCTGTCCCACGGGGATACTGAACAGGGGACGGAGGCCCCCTGCAAATGGGTAAGGAGACCACAATGGGACAGCCAGGGGGAGGGGGTGCAAGGATAGCAGACAGCCATGGAGGGAGGGTGGGGGCTGGGTGCAGGAATGACACAACCACAGCACCCAACCCCCCATGTCCACCCAACAGACCAGGAAACGTGCTCGAGCCGAGAAACCCCCACAGGACACCAGCAGGGAGGAGGAGGAGGAGGCACAGGAGCTGGAGGGCCCAGCACGGAGAAGAAAGTGGGGTGTCCAGGAGACCCAGGACTTCATCAGGATCTGCGGGTCCCTGGAAAACCAGGTGGAGCTTGTGGTAAACAAGCAAAACAAGCACGTGTTTGACCAGATAGTGAGGGAAATGGGGGAGGCCAGACACCAGAGGTCGCAGCACAGTGCTGGTCCAAGGCCAAGGAGCTAAAGAGGAGCTACAAGCACATAAAGGACAATAACCAGTGGTCTGGTCATGCAGCACGGACCGTGCCCTATTATGATACCCTAGACAGGGTCCTCCACATGAAGGGATCCATCGTGGCCCCCTGGTTGGTAGGGAGCGCCGTGGCACAGGGCTGAACATGGGAGAATGTCCCACCCCCCCATGGCAGCACTGGGTGCACCCACAGGTACCACAGGACCCACACCCCAAGAGGATCGGCCCAGGACCTTGGGGACCAGTAGGCCCCCATCACAGTCAGGCATGGGGAGCCCACCACTGCACTCGAGGTCGGGCTCCGACGATGACACACTGGTCACCCTGATCCAGTGGGCGCGAGGGGAGCACTCAGAGCAGAGCCCAATCGAGCAGCCGGCCATGGAGGGCTTGGAGACAGACACGGGAGGTAGGTACAGGGTGTGGAAGGCACAGACCCAGCGAGGGAGCAGGGGGGGCACAAGAGACAGGGAACCATACCAACCAACCCCCCCCCTTCTTACCGCAGGAGCGACCAAGGAAGAGGAGGAGCCAGCGGAGGGGGAACGGGCACCGGGAGCGATGAAACATGTGGCGGAAGGTAAAGCAGAATGGACAGGGCCCACTGGAGGCCGGGGGTGGGCGGGAGGGACAGGGGGTAGGGAGAGGAGAACCCCAAAGCCACACCCTCACGGCCGTTCCCACACAGAACTGATACCACTGCCGTGGGAGACTGAGGCAAAGGGGGCGCACCAGCAGCAGCAGGTAGAGCAAGGGGAGCGGGCCGGGGGGGGCAGATCAATGAACCGGCAGAGGGTGGTAGCCCAAGGGGGAGCGGATCAACTTGCACACACAGCTCCCAGGGACCAGAGCCAACGGGTGGGGCGCCAATGGTGACCACGAGGGAACGGGAGGGGCAGTGGGTCACAGGTGTGTGGAGGGAGGGGAGGGGATCCAACCGCCCAAGGGGGAGGGATGGGCAGGCATCCCAGGCCCCACCCCAGCACCGTTCCGGGGGGGCACACGTGCAGCTACTGACTGCCTGACCGAACCCGTATCCCACAGATCCGCTGCCCTGGCAGCCAGCCCGGCCCCAAGAGGGACCAGTGTCGGCTGCCCAGAGGATGCAGGAGCACAGGGCATGTGTGCACGACCGGTGAGAGGAACTGGTGGAGGAGATAATGAGGACCAGCGCGGAGCAGGGGGAGGTGATGATTGCCTCCATTGACAGGATGGAGGCAGCCACCGGCAGGGTCGTGGAGCAGGTGGTGGGATGGGACAGGCACCTCCTAGCTGAGATGCAGAAGGAGAGGTGGCTTCAGAGACGGGACAACACACAGCAGATGGAGGCGATACGTCGGGTGACAGACACCATCGACCGCTGGGCCACTGAACACTCCCAGAAGCTGGACCGGTCCCTAGAGATCGGCACCTCGCTGCTGCTACATATGGGCACGATGAGCGCCTATATCATGGCAGCATGTCAGGTGGGAGGGGGTAGGAAGGGGAGAAGCGCCACCCACTCACACCGTTCGCACACGAGGGAGCTCTGTTTGTGTACTGCGAGGAAAGGAGGCCCGTCAGGATAGTGTTTGGGTCTGTTCGTGTGCTTACGCACTCCGAATCTTGACCCCTGTCATCATAGGGCACAGAGCTGGGGAACAAGGAAGGGGGTCCAGCTTCACCACTTACACTCGTCAGGGATTTGGCAAGGAAGGCTTGTGAGGGAAGTGCCAGGTCCACAGGGGAGGGGGTCCCAAGGTCCACAGGTAGGGTTCACGGGGCTTACACACTCTCAAGAAGCAGGGAAAGGATGGTCCCAGGGGAGAGGGAAAGGCCCAACCGCGCGAGCCCGCAGGCTCTCACTCACTTCTCTCAAATGACCTGGGGCAAGGGGCAGAGGAACACACGTATACACAAATAACTCAGGATGGGAGAACACACACTCTACTTGCTACAACAGGAAGGGAACAAGGATGGGGAACACACACGGCAATTATTACAAATCAAGTTCAACACTTAGCTCAAGGGGGGCCAGTCTCTCCAGGGGCTGTCGCTCTGTTTACCAGCACTGCTACCCTTGCAGTGCCGGCCTTTGTAGTAGTGGCTCCCACCCTCTCAGAGCCTTTTTCCCTGCCGCTTTCGCCCCAGGCGCCTTCGGCTGGGGGCGCCTGTGCTGGAGGCGGCGTGAAGCCGCTGGACATGGTAAGGGGGTTCCTGTGGCCTGGGAGGGGCTGCCGCAGTGGCGGCAGCGGCGACTGACACAGCAGTACCCCCGGGCACCATACCAGCTGCAGCCCCACACCCACCTGCAATCCCACCGCTGGTGCCTATCCCTCAGCAGCAGCAGCAGCTCCGACCACAGGGCCCACGCATCCACCTCCCCATCCCGCCGGGGCTGAGATGGCAACAGCCATCCTTCCAGGAGCAGCAGCAGCAGCAGCAGCAGGCAAACCTGAGTCCGGACCAACCCCCAGCAGTGGCCACAGAGGAGAGTCAGGAGCCCACGCAGAGCCAGGAAGCGCTGGAGGGGGCACCAGTGTGGGCGAAGGTGGCTCGCAGACCGTGGAGCAGCCTGCATGGCACCAAAGGCACTCTCGACCATGGTCCTCGCGGTGTTGTACAAGGCCTCCATCTGATTCTGGGCCACTGGATGGGCCTTCATGAGCCAGCAGAGCAGCGGATAGGCCGGGTCCCCGATGATGCAGGGGGACATCAACACCCCCTTGATCTGAGTCATCCACATGTTGGCAAAGTCCCCCCTGTACATCCGTGTGAAGAGGGGGCAGATGGAAAGGTTCTGGGCATCATAGCTGTGTCTGGAGCGGCCGATGAAGATGTCAGTGAACTGGCCCCAGTGATCGACAATGGCCTGGAGCTGCAACGAGTGGTAACCATGCCTGTTGATGTACTCGGCTGCATCATTGGGG
>QEPC01002199.1:488245-501601 GCA_003113815.1 Sphenodon punctatus | reverse complement strand
GCAATTATAGCTTGTTCTGGATCAGTAGCTTCCAATATAGCTCCACGAAAGTTCCTTAATTCTCCCTCTTGCCAATTAACAAAAGGGAGGGACGAGATCTTATCCCAATTCACTAAAGTAATCCTGCTCAAAACTTCCTCCTCCTCCTTATTTCCCCTCATTCCATCTCCCAACAGAGCAAATGCCCCAGCTTTAACCGGGACCTGCACTACAATCTCCAGCGGGAGATGGTGCACCATTTTCAAACATCTGTTCTCTCAGTTCTTCCTAGTTGGCAGGACGTGCCCAATGATGCATTCTCCATAACAACTTGTGGAGGATTACCATCACAAGGGCCATGGCTCAAACCAACAGCTAGACAACAACCAGCACTACTACAGCCACTGCCCAATTTGCCACAGCCAGATCTTAGGCATGCCTCCCTCCTGCCAGTCATTCCCACATGCTTTCCATGAAGACTCCACCACAGCCAGATCCACGAGAGGGGAAGCAGAAAAATGTCCCCCTGCCCGCCAAGGAATGGCACCACGTTGTTCCCAAAAGCAGAGAGCACATGAAGAAATAGCTTCTTTTTTTAAAAAATAAATAAAATAAAGTTCTTTTATTTTCCATAATTCATGCTTTCCTTGCTGCTTTGGATCTTTGGGGACTGGAAGGGAAGGGGGGTTCAGGTGCACCTAAAATGCAATAGCCATGCAGTTGAGGATGGGGTGAGGGCTTGCATAAGGGCCATAGTACCCCAACAGGAAAGGCTTCCATCCGAGTGCAAAGGAAATGGCCGTAGGAAAGCCACAGGCAAAGGCCAGGTTATGGACGTTTGCAGAGTAGCTGCCTCCACACCTATGCCCCTGTGCTTCCTATTGCCCTTCCCAAACCCAACTAGCCTGTAAATGCCAATAGGAAATGCTTATTTGGTAAATGCCGTAAATAAAATGGATTGATTGAATAGGAAATGCAGAGGCAGACAGCTAATCTGAAAATGCTAATAGGAAACCCGCAGGCAGAGGCTTGCAGTCGGCTGCCATGGAAATGCCAATAGGGAAAGCGCATGGAAAAGTTGCCGGTCAGGTGCTAAGGGGGAGGTGAATGGGCCAGAGAGAAACACAGTGACAGGTAAGAAATATTTTTAAAGCTTTTATTGATACTACAAAAATAATTTAATATCATTCACCTCCCAGAGTGAGCCTGGAAAAAAGAAATGACTGTGGAAGCTTCTTCATTCCCATAGTTTGTCGTGGGTGTGAGTCATGGCAGGGGTGGAATACGGAGAAGAGCAGGGGTTGGTGTGGGGAGCATGGTGGGGACGAGTACCTGGCCATTTATTAGGCAAGTCACGTTAAACCTGTGCATGGGGGATGCACAGACACACAACTATTTTAAACAAGGGGCTGCCTGTTTGGCTCTATATGCTAAAAATGTGAGTGGGGGCTGCATGTACGTACCCTGACTCCAGTGGACTAGCATCCTGTTAACACCCATAGACTCTAATACAAATATTCTACAATCTTGCTTCTCATTGTACAGGGTGAGAGTCTCTGACAGGCGTTCTCCCTTGTTGCTCAGGAATCCAGTCAGTATAGGCTTGCCCACAACTTGAACCTTTTTCCCTTTGTCTCGCTGGCTGGGCCTGGCTGGCTTAGGCAGTGTGCTGCAATTAGCAAGTATTGGCTGCATCCTCCTTGACCAGCCTGCTCAAGTTCAATGAGCCATAGCAAACTGAAGTGGGAGCTCTCTTGTTCCTCCTCTGGTTTTATTGGACAACAATGTCCTGGACGCATTTACCACTCCTTCCTCCGGTCCAAGTAGATGGAGAATCAAACTCTTGCCAATCATTGTTCTGTTAATGTGAGCAGGGAGAGCTGATTGGCCTTGATGGGGCAATTCTCTGGTGCCTTAAGTCTGAGGTGAGCTGAGCTGAGATATTCAGTAGGGTAGGCACAATATAGGGGCTGCAATTTGGGGTGGGGAGGGGAGGGGGTTGTACATGTTTCTTCAAGTTCATTCCACTCAGACATAAAAATTACAACTTATTAGGTTTCATAAAGCATTAGGCAGAACATAAATGCAAATAATATTTTGGACAGACCTTATTCTCTACCATTTTGATTAATGGATCAGAAATATGTCAATCAGACAAAATCCTGTATATTCTGCAAACAAAATTTTGAAATGATGCCCCACGATCCCCAAATTTCACAAGCAGAATAGACTATGCAAATTAAGTTCAAATCATGCAAATTTCTGAATTCAAATTAATTTCCCAGCATTCCATGCCATCCATTTTAAACATCTGGTATGTTTAAAAAACCAAAAACCAACAAACCACTAAATAGCGTGCAGCCCTTTTAGTAGGTCTGGCATGTTTATTTTTCCACTGGGGGTGGTTTGAATCCTTTTCAAGTGATATTTTAACTAATGAACAACTGGTTCTGTAAGAGCTTAGTGCTACATTCCCAACCTTCACCTTTTATCTGTATTCTTATAGACATCTAATGACTGGTTCTGCTGAAATAGCAGGATATCATCCCTAGCTGTAGGTGAGGGCCCCAAGACTCTGGAATTTATATGATGGCAGCTGGATGGCATCATCCCATTAGATAACTCACACTTGTCTCCACTGATGGTATAATTTGGCCCTTCTGAGATAATTTCTGCAAGAATTTGGCCAAATGCAAAATTCAGTTCAAATTGCTGTAATTGCAGTAGCACAGAATTCATTGGGTCCGGACCATAAAGAGCATCACTGGTAGCTTCAGTTTTGTACAAGTTTATTTCTGTGTTGCATTAATGGCACTGGGAGAGTAGCTCTCTTTTTTTAATCTAGCATATTTATTTTGCATGCGTTTTGCATATATTCATGAATTATTTATATGAAAACATACATTTACATGAAAATATAAACCTAAAGTAAACCAGGTTGTGTGTGGTACGGTTTCGGTACGGTTAAACTGTACATCTGTTTAGGGAACTGGTATGGAAGACCGTTGAGGTGCCTTCCAAATTTGAATCTTTCATTTGGGTACATTCCTCCTAATCACAGGGTGGCACTTAAGCTGCATTGCTTTGTGGATATGCCCAGATTTGGTAACATGTTAGGGGACCTGTGCCCTCTGCCTAGGTTCACAAAAAAGAGTTAGGTGAAACTAACCTCTGTGCAGAGGATCAGCACAAAGCCTATTCTTCATGTAAATTAAACAGCAATCATTAAAATAGGACTGTATCTCTATGCAAAAGGAAAGCACAGGACCTATGCCCAACGTACATTTGTCACTATTGGTTCTGTCTTTCACTCTTTGGAGGTGCAATCCCACTTCACTCAAGACAAAGGGAGTTTTGCCATTGAGTTCCATGAATGAGACTTGCACCCTGCATATAAAACCTTATTCTAGTAATACTGTAGAATTCATAGGAGAAAGACCTACTGTACCTGTCCATATCCATCAAGCCTTTACAAGAAGACTGTAGCCTTCTGGGGTAATATAGTCTATTCCACACCTGCTTCTAATCTGTCCTTACATTTAGCCTGACTCATTAGTGCAACATCTGCTTTTGCAGAGACTTTCATTTTGGGGCTGATTACCAGCCGTAAAAATGTTTCAGGTAGTTCTAGTCTGTCTATATTAAAACAAAAATTCAAATCCTTCTATTTGCACTTATTTATTCATTTCTTTAGCAGTTATATTATGTACACAGCTGCCTCTTAAGGAAGAAATCTAATTTTCCACTTTTAATATAGAATGTCACTCCTGACGTGTGGCAGATAACCATCAAGCATGAATACATGCTTCATCCATAGTTTCTTATGACAAAAAATTTTTTTTTTTTCCTAAGCTAGTGTGCTTGATTAACATCAATTCGAGGAGGAAATAAAGTATGTTGACAGGATTTTCCCGCAAAGTGGTTGTTCCAGTTAAGTTGATGATTTCTACATGAAAACATCTAATTAATAATTCAGGCATGACAGAAGCAAGTGCCTGACTGGCCAATGACTCCAATGAGGAAATCATGTTGGAACCAAAGCATCCTATGTAAAATGCATGATAGGCTTAATGCTCATATTTAAATTTTAATAAGTTTGCTCCTGTGGCATAATCAGAGGCAGAGTAGTTTCACATTCCCAAACAGCACTTTTATGTGCTATATAAGAAGAGCTGTCATAAGTAGCTTGAGAATAGAAACAAAAAGAGCTTAGTTATTTTACCTGACATGGTACCCCTAAGCATTACTTGACATAGAAGCAGAACTGTTCTGTATTTAACTTTGCAAAAACGTTTGTGCTAGTGGATTTGGCGAGAAAACAAAGAGCAACACTCCATTTCCAAGAATTAAGAAGTGTCCTATGGAGTCAGACCATCTAGCCCAGCTTTCTGTCTCCCAACAGTGGCCAGCTTTGGTTGCTTCAGAGAAATGTCCCACACAGGTATTGGTGAACCAACTTGAAAAATAAAGCATTATTAACATCCAAGCTTTAATACACCTCTCATCTGCAAAGCTGGGCTTTATGGAGCTGGTTTTACATGTTGAAGTAGGAGGAATAAGAGGTTTGTGGAAGTGGTATCAGTTTAGGTTCTTTTATTGTATTTTAATTGTAAACTCTACATGAAAGGAACACTGTAGCTACCTAATACTGTGGTTTATTTCTCAAATGTATTAAATAAGCTGAATATGGTAATTAAATAGTAATGTAATACAGCAATTGTGATAGACCCCGCAAAACAATGACTCCATTGCACTTGCCGAGGTGACAGAGGCTCTTATTTTGAGAACCAGTGTGGTGTAGAGGATAAGGTGCTGGACTTAGATCTAGGAAACCAGGGTTTCAAATCCTGCCCTAGTCATGAATTCACTGGGTGGCCTTGGGCAAATCACAACCTCTCATCTGCAGTAATAAATGAAAATGAGTGTGGAGCCGATCCCAAGCCCTGTAGATCCCGCGCACAAACTGCGTGGATCTTGATGGTGGGCACATTGTGTCCCACAGAAGCTGCACGTGTGCAGAACCACAGGGCTTGGGATCAGGCCAGTGTGTCTGTCTGTCCCTGTGTTCCCCTCACCCGTGTCTATCTTAGATTCTAAACCCCTCTAATAATAATAATTGTAATGTGCCAGGTACACTGCTGGTGCTATATAAATGCTTAACAATATTGAATGATTAATAATATGAATGATTATTGTTATAATATTATATTATAACACATTCATATTGTTATAATGTTATAATATTAATATTATCTTCAAAAGCTTATTTAAGCATAATACTTTGTGATATAGAAAAGAGTCACTGCACATCTTTGTATAGACATTTAAAGATGAATCCTACACCTGTGATTTTGATAGGTATGACTGTTAACTTATTATGGGCATGATCTACAAGGTGCTGAACACCAGGCACGATCCTGTAAAGCACTTGTGTGCACGCGTAACTGTGTGTAGTCCCATTGTGGCTACTCATATTTTTAACTTAGTCATGAGCTTGAGTGCTCAGCATCTCACCAAATTCACCCATATGCTAAGTAGCTCCATTCTGTAATGGTAGCAGAATTGCTTCCTAAGGTTGGAGGAATGGCAGCCAGAGCCCCCCTGCATTGGTCGTGTGGGGTAGTGCTTCTCGGTAATGGCACATCAGCTGAATTCCCTGATGTACCTCCAGTGTGGCGTTCTGCATTTGTTCGATAGGCATGGAGACCGTTCCTTTAGTATGCCGAGGTTGTGCAGCTCCTCAGCAGTCAAGCAGCAAGATCTAAAGCAAATCTAGCACATGCTAGCATCAAGGTCAGTGCATCTGACCCTTCCTAACCGAGAGAATCAAGCTCACCAGCACTTGCATCCTGTAGCTTCATAGATTTTGCTCATAGATAAATAGGCCTTGTCCAAATATACGTAACTGCAGTAACACGTCCATTCAAACAATTTGATTAAAATTTAGTTTCTAGAGTTTCAGCATTTAAAACAATCTCCTATACACCAAAGGTGGCACTGAACTTACATAATAATATTACTAGCAATCAGTCCATAACATGGGGAATCCCTGGGGCTTTTAAATGTATTTTTAGATAGCTCAGTATCTTGGTTTTGTTCCCTATCTTTCCATTAACCTAGCAATGCCTTATTCACTAGGCCTAGTATTCGCTGTACAATATAGATTGCTCTTTCCCACTTCAGTATGAAAACAGCAGAATATAGCATATCTTAATTACACCAGCTCAATTTGGCACAAATTATTTAAATGATGCTCTCTCAGTGTCGATAATTTCCAAGCTAAGGACAGTCAGAGCACATTGACGTGATCAGAGAGTTGCTATGGCTTACCCGCCTCTGTGTCAATACTCCTAGAATCGAGCATTCCTGCTAATAATAAAAAAGTGACACTATTTAGAGGTGATATAGTGCTCTGTGTCAGTGATGTAGATCTTGGTTCCCTGAGCTTGTAGCATGGCAAGATCTCAGAAGAATGGATGTAATGGTCCCACTGAAATTCAATTACAGTTCTGTTGATAGCATCTCAATTCAGTGTTGGTGACAGGGTTTGTCTTTTGTTCCTTTTCTCCTCCTCAAAAAAAACAAAAAAGGAACTTAATTACAAAATCACTGTTAAGATAACAAGAAGAGCCTGACTTAAGCAAACAAAAGGCAGGAAACACAGAGAAAAAGAACAAAGCTTTATTTCAATGTATTCAGTTTTGAAAAGTCCAATCTTGGAGGGAGTTTTCTTTGTTAGTTTTTAAACTCTAAAAATATCCCTATATTTATTTTCCCAGCCAACTTCTCCTTCCAGATCTGTATTGTTTCTCTTATTTATCGTCTGTGTCAGAGTCAAGTTGTAGAGCACCTCCACCTCTGGAGGCGCTTGTGTCTTAGGTCCAGTACGTATGGAAGCAAGCACTAATGGGATAGTAATTTACTCATGGATCAATCTACCCACTGAGTACCCACTTTGAGAAATTACCAAAGCCACATTTCAAAAAACAAAGGTAAATCCAAGTAACTACTTCAGTGAATTATGCTTCAATAATTAAATTATTATTTATTATTTATATAGTGCCAACAATGTGCTTGGTGCTGACCAGTTGTGACAGATCTTTGCCGTGAGGTGCTTACAATACAGAATGGATAAGGGAAGGGACACAGAAGGAGAGACCGGGAGACATTCATGAAGTTGAGAAGTTGCCGCTTGGCTTAGTTAAAGGGAAGAAGCAGGATCCTGAGGATTGATCGTCATAAACAAGGAATCTGCGGATGAGAAGAAAGAGAAAATGTGATGGAAGAGGTACATTTTAAAGAGGAATTTGAAGGTTGTGATGGAGGGACCACTATATACACTGAAGGAGGAGTTCCATGTATAGGTGACAGCTTCAGAGAAGGGGTGAAGAAAATTTGGGAGCAGGAGAATCGGGTGTGAGGGTGGTAGCAGAGCAGGAGTGACATTCCTGGGGTACGAGGGGACGGAGTGGAAAATAAGGGCAGAAAGATAGGGAGAAGCAAGGCCATGGAGAGCTTTGAGTTAAAGATGAGGCGTTTGTGCTAGATGCAAAGAGGTAAGCCACTGGAGGGAGAAGAGATGGGGCTGAACATGATCAAAGTGGTGGGCAAGGTGGATGACCTTGACAGCAAAGTGCGTGTCAAGGTGAGAGCAGGGAAGGCCTGTCAGAAGGAGGTTGCTGTAGTTGAAATGAGAGATGATGAGAGTATGGACTCCAGACTTGACAGCGGGAACAGTTAAGAAGGGCCTAATTTTAGCGATTTTATGCAGGGAGAAACAACAGCCCTTAGCAACAGACTGAATATAAGGTATAAAGGAGAGGGAAGAATAAAAGATGAATCATAGGATTTGTGCCTGCAGGACAGGGTGGAGGGTGATGCCTTCAGTGGAGATAGAGAATGAAGAGAGAGGATGGTTTAGCGGGGAAGATAAGGAGCTTGGTCTTGGACATGCTAAGCTTGTGTTGCTGATGAAACATCCAAGTGGAGATGTCAGAGAGACAGCAGTACAAGATTGGATAGAGGGAGAGGATAGAAGTGGAAAGATAAAATTGAGTGTTGACAGCTTACAGGTGGTACTGAAAGCCATGAGATTAAATTAGTTTGCTAAAGGATAGCATGTAGAGGGAGACGAAAGTAGGGCCTGAGACAGAACTCTGAGGAACATCAACTGAGAGGGGAAAGGAGGAGGAGCTATCAGCAAGAGAGACACTGAAGGAGCAGTCAGAGAGACAGAACCAGTTAAAAACAGCCTTGGAAACCTAGGGAGTGAAGAAAATTGAGGAGGGAGTGATCAAAAGCGTCAGTGGCAGCAGAGAGGCCAAGCAGGACAAGGACTGAATAGAGAGAGGCCCTTAGACTTGGTTACAAAGAGGTTATTGGTGATTTTAGCAAGGGTGGTCTCAGAGGTGGAGAGGATGAAAGAGTAAAATTGGGTAATAATTGGAAGAAGTAAAGTGGTTGAGAGTGGATTTTTTTGAAGATAGGGTAGATAATATACAGCACAGTGAGGGCGACAGCAGAGGAGATAGTAGTTATGAGGTGAGAATGGATAGGGCTTCTCTGGAAGGTACATGTGGGCAAGTGGAGGGGCGGAGCAGTGGTCCATCTAGTCAGTGGACGGACTGCTGCAGCTCCACTTCAGGCTGGTATGGGGGTTGCCCTGGCAATATCTTAGAGCTGCGGGCAGAAGCCGATCTGCCCACTGCTCTATGGTGTGGGGGAGGGGCACCATGTGGGTGAACTGGAGGCTGTGGCAGATGTCGGGTCTGTTCAGGCTGCGTTGCAGGGGGTGCGGACTGGCCACCCCTGGAGCAGGTCCGAGGTGGTCTGTCTAAAGACACCCAGCGAATGAACTTGCAATAGAGGTTGTCAGCAAGTTCATGAGCAGTAAGCCAGGGTTGGGGGCAGGCAGAATGAATGGGCTGGTGGGAGGAGCAAGAGATTCAAGTGTAGAGGAGATGGATGCATTAAAGGCAGACAGATGAGTCAAGGGAGAAGGAAGAGGAAAGAAAGGAAGAGTGAGAGGAAGCAAAGTCTTGAGGAGTGACAAATTGTAGGTCTCAGAAAGAGAGGTATGTTGGGCAAGCAGGAGGAGGGTAGTGGGTGACATAGTGGTGATGATGGAGAGGGGGGAAGGCATAAATCGATAGATTGGAAACAACCGGGTTTTTTTTAAAGATTAGGTCAAGGGAGTGTCTGTGCAATGGGTAGCAGCGTGAGTCCAGAGGTAGAGGTTGAAAGAAGAGGTAAGAGACAGGAAGGAGGAAGTAGCAGAATCAGAGGGGCCTTCAACATAGATGTCGAAGTTCCCAAAGATGCGGGAGGAGATGAGACAAAAAGAAAGTAAGCCAGCTGTTGGAAGTCAGAAAGTTAGATCAAAGTAGCTACTCCACTTTGGTAGCATTCATATGAACCATGTAAATCAAAGTAGTATGGTATCAATTTCCCCTCTGTATGACAAAAATATTTTGGAAGAAAGGATAAAAGATACAAGATGATACCTCTGGTTAGCTCCAGGACAGAGACTCTCCCAGGGACCAGAGAGGAGAGTCCAGAAAGGGAAGGATAAGAACATGTTCCTAAGGGTATCTCCATACTAGGGTTTTTAAAAAACAAACAAAAAATAAAACCTTGAGTTAATTAATTTCGCAACAGCTTGAGGTACTTAACATTTTTGTGAATGTTAGTTTGCAAGCTCTGCAAGTGTTTGCTCCTGGTTACAAGGTAGGGTTGCCAGGTCAGTAGGTCACATAGTACCATTACAAATAACACAGATTTAGATGTTTCCTGTAGTCCCTCTTGCTGCTCATCTTTCATTATTTTAAAAGGGGTGTTTGTGGCACTTTTAAAAAAAAAAAAAAAAAAAGGTAGAGTTAGCTTCCTTAATGGGAACAAGTGGTTTTGGTCTAAATCACATCATTTGAGTCTAAATATTTTAACAGGACACAGCTTGCCACTGTCAATTATTGTCCTGAAAGATACCAGGGGCCAAATCTTGCAAGGTGCTCGAGGTGCTCAGGGTATTTCTGCCCCATAGTCCCCCTATGTGCTGGCCTTTGTATTCTGTTGATATGGAAATTACTTTGGTTTCACAACTCCAGCATTATAACTTGACAGTGAAGTGAACATTTGTGTAAACACAAATAACATTTTGCAGTGGAGATGAATGAAACTATCACATTTTTGCAGATGTTGTCTTAGCATCCCTTAAAGGTATATTTGAAGATTCTGTCCTATACAAAGCACCTTTTTAATGCACAGCCCTCAGCTTTGGTATTTTGAGGGTCCAGGACATGGTTTTCAGCACTAATCCTGCTGAAAGTCCCATCTGTTTATGCATGCAGTTTGTTTTAATTAGCAGCTGTGTGAATCTAGGACATAGGCTTCATCTGTTTACTGAACTTTTTCATTATTTGTTTTCTACACAGTTGCAGGCTAGAGCTGGATGTTTTAAAGCCGAAATTCACTGTACGTGGCATTCGCCGTAAACTGCTGGGAGAGCAGTGCTTGTCCGAAACTGGCATTAAAAAACGTATGGGAACTGAAGTTGGAGAAACTTCTTTTTAGGTTCATTAAAGGTTTCTTAAGAAGCATGAGCACTAAGCAGCAAGTTAATGGAGCCATACAAAGCACACAATCTGATCGACACATGATTTAGAGGCAGCTCATCTTCCATTGTTCTTTACGTGACAGTAAAATGTTTATATCTCTGGCAATTTATGAGTGTATCAGAATCATGCCAGGACTAAATCTAAGGTGATTACTTCTTCCTTGCCTTTTTATTATAGATCAAGATAGTTTTATGTGATACTGTGAAGACTTGTTTTAATGCCTTGTTATGAGACATCAGAATAGATATTAACTTCTGGATTCATTTGAACATCCGTGTTAGGCTTTTTAAGTTCCGCAGCTTGCCTTCCTTCAGAGGGCACCAGTTTTATTCATTATTAACTATTGTTGTTGTTTGTTTGTTTTGTTGTTTTTTGTTATTATTATTGTTGTTGTTTATAGAAAAAGCCCTTCCAGAAATAGTCTGGTGGTAGCATCTTGGTACCCACCACTGTGATACCCTGATGATACTTGGTACCCTGATGAGGAAAATAAAATGAAGTTGTCTCTTATAGGGAGCATGAATTTTGCATGGCCTCAGTAGATGTCTCATAATCAAAGGTTGGCATTATAGCCTTGAGGACAGGGGAAGAGACTGGGATATATATGGTGGGGTTGTAGCAAAATCACCAGGATGTGAACACAAAATGGAAAGTTAAGGAAAATAAATTTGTTGGGAAAGCTCCAGTGGAGCTGGAGCTGAAAAGGAGAGAAGCAATAGCACGTTATTTCTTCACTGTTCAAGTGAGGGGCATGTGGACAGCAGAAGAATAAAATATTCAAAATTGGAAGAATAAAACAGTAAAATAGGTTGAGAAAAAAGATTTCTTTAAAACAAGTATTTGAGTGAGCTAAATACCTGCACGCCCCAAGTGCACATAAATTAAGACTGTAATCATTCTGAGTTTCTGGTGACAAAAACAGACATTTCAACCTCTGCTCTTAGGGTTTCTGATTACACCTGAATGCCTCCAGTGATATTGGTATCCTGGTGCACAGCTGAGGTACATTATTTGTTATATTCCCTTATAAGCAGTTGTAATTAGTGCTTAACAGCAATTAACAGCAATTGCCTTATCCAAAGGAAAAACTACTCAATGCAGTTTTAAATGGATTTATCTGGTACACCAGAGAGGATGGAAATATATTTTTAAAAATCGGGCAAAACTATTGCTAAACTTACCTAACATTGTTAGGTGATTTATCTTTTCTCTCTATTTTACTGGATAATGGCTTGACCTCTGCTAGTGAAAATTGCCTGTAAACGATCTGGGGAAATTGACCTCTGCAAGTACACATCCATTTAGAAGAAATAGCAAAATGTAATTATAGAATAATCACAAAAATTCTTAAACTGCTTCTCAAAATTATGAGGTAGCCATGCTACCAGTGAGTTTTTCATATAGCACTGTTTCACTCAGACAAGCAAGGAGAGCAAACTGCTCAGATCCTGTCGATTTGGGCAACAATGGTTCTAAGGAAGATCTCCCATAGAAATGGAATAGGATTTAGGGACCTAAATCCCTTGGGCAGCTTTGAATTTCCCAGCCATACTATCAATCATAACTGAAAATACTGATCAACAATTTTGAACTCTCATCCATATATACTTGTCAATAACTGAGGTGACAACTGCCAGCAGCAACACTGACTTCAGCTAGAGTTGTGAATACCCAACACTGCTGATATTGTGCCTAAGGTAATTTGGACATGGACAGCCCAAAATTGAGGCTCTTAAATTAGATGCCATGTTTGGATGTGCTTAGGAAATAATCATTTCAGAGCTGTTTCCAAAGTGATATAAATGCTTAACAATTTTACAGGGGCTTCACATACAATTATTTTATGCAAGCATAAATGGGAACCCAGGGTTTAGTTCTCATTTAGATTTAGGATGTTTTCAAATGTGAGGATACCTTGGACATCTGTGCTTTGACCCGAGGGGACATCCGTGGTGCTGTCACGTCTAAAACCAGCTGCCAGATGTTACCCCGGCCAGAACCTGGGTTTGTATGGGCCGTGGTGGTGCTTAGCCGGGCCTCTTCCTCGGGACCATCCCTGAGTGCCCAGGCCCATACAGAGGACTCCAGACCAGGGTAAAGTGGGCTGTCATGTGTTGACCTGCTTGCATGTACCCTTGTCCGGGTCCACAGCAATTCTGGGCAGCCATGGTGGCCTCACAGGCAGGGGCGCAGCATGCACTGAGCAAACCCGGCATAAAGCCGAGGGCCTCTAGGCACCAGGGGCCCACTGCCTGGCCCCACAGGGGCAGCCCCACACCTGGGCTGGGCTGGAGGAGGCCTGGGTGCAGGGCACCCCCACATCCCCATGCGTCCCTGCTTCTGCCTGCTAGTAGCTCCACAGCAGTAGTAACAGCAGCAACACCGGGACACCATTCAGACTAGTAGATAAAGCTGTTTGTAAACAAACTTCTCCCCATGTGAGTAATCAGAAGGTTGTTGCCTTGTAAAGAAAGTTTTTTGAGATAGCACCTAACATTCTCACAACTGGGTTGTGCATGTTCCCCCTATTCAAATAATAGACCACGTGATGGTCTTGAGCTCCTCTGTATAAAAGCACTCTCCCCCTCAGAATGACAGTCCCAACGCTTTCTAGGAGTATAAGAAAATTCCATGCAGGGCTGGAAGGGTGGGTGTTGTGAGAATGTTAGAAGCCATCTCGAAGAACCTTGTTTACAAGGCAGCAACCTTCTGTTCTTCGAGTGGCTCCTCACAGGCCATTTTTACACAGCTCTGCCGGGTGGGG
>QEPC01002199.1:451153-472389 GCA_003113815.1 Sphenodon punctatus | reverse complement strand
CCCCACGTACAGAGCAACCGGGGGAAACGGCGGTTGCTCCGTGGATGAGGATGAGTGGGGGGTGAGTAGGGATGCATGTGCGGCCATGTGCACGCCCCTCCCATGCACTGGCACACCCATGGACCCCCCACCCCGGCAGAGCTGTGTAAAAATGGCCTGTGAGGAGCCACTCCAAGAAGAACAGAAGGTTGCTGCCTTGTAAGCAAGGTTCCTAACATTCTCACAACACCCACCCTTCTAGCCCTGCATGGAATTTTCTTATATATTCCTAGAAAGGATTGGAAGGAACTGTCATTCTGAGGGGGAGAGTGCTTTTTATACAGAGGAGTTCGAGACCATCACGTGGTCTGTTATTTGAATAGGGTGAGCGTGCACAACCCAGTTGTGAGACTGTTAGAAGCTATCTCGAAGATCCTTCTTTACAAGGCAACAACCTTTTGATCACTCACATGGGGAGGAGTTTGTTTACAAACAGCTTTATCTACTAGAATTGTTGTCAGATGCTGCTGCTGCTGCTGCTGCTGCTGCTGCAGCAGCACTACTAGCAGGCAGAGGCAGGTGAGGGATGGGGGTGTGAGGGTGCCCTGCACCCAGGTCTCCTCCAGTCCAGTCCAGGCACGGGCCTAGTGGCCCTTAGCTTTATGCCGGGTTCGCTCAATGCACACTACGCCCCTGAGTCAGTCCCAATATAATTTATTTCTGTAATACCTATTTTGGGAATAAGGCTAACAATGTAGCTAGTGAGGTGCAATACAGCTAAATATCCAGAAGGTGGCACTTGTAGTATTTCCACTGTGTGACAACTGCAAGAAACATTAGGCAAATAATCCCTGCAACTTGTTATAGATGTGAAAAAGCTGTACTTGGTTAAGAGCAGCTAAAAGGAAATGTCTTAATGGATGCATGCTTTTACCCAAACCACCTCAAGCTTCCATTCCTGTAATGCTGTGGTGTTAACCTATGATGAATTCAAAGGTTGTGTGGTTTCATTTGTTTGAGATGTGATGACTGTTATAGGGGCCTTCTCTTCTTTGAGCCTTTGAAGAACAGAGCTTAAGATTTGCTGGGAAATAAGACATCCTATGTATGCTGTAGCCATGACTGCTTTTCCTGTAGGCTTTTTTCTTCTTCTTTTCCATAGACCAAAAATTCAGCGCTGTCATGCCAGGATCTCTGTTGATGCTGTCAAGCATTCAGATTATATTTTGTCTTGCAGTGCTTTTAATATATGTCTTTCAAGTTTGGTTTAAATGGTGTCAGTGCGGCTTCTGCACGACTAACAGATTGGCCCATAAATAAATAAATAAATAAATATATCTGAATCTTTTTTAAGAGTCTGTGAGCCAAAATGAGAAGCACAGTCGGAACTCTATTTGTAGCCTCTGACTGTGCCATTTTCTTTTACAGAGCAAGAAGCTCCACAGAAAGACATTGGCAGTAGTTCTGTTAATAGTGGCACAGAAACCTGCTGTTTCATCCCCTTGCATTAATGCATTTAGCTGTTCAGAAGCAGGGAATTACCAGCAGACAGTTTGGTGACCTTTCTTACTGTGGACCAGAAAAATACATAAAACCTCCCAAACATACATATGCTTAAAAGAAATAGTTCCAGACTTTCTCAGCTGGAAATACCATTTAGGGGTCCCAAGACCTGAATATTTTCAATTAATGTTTCAACACATATAATTCATCCGGTATGAACTTACAAACTTATCGGTCTGATTTTCTTTTATTTTGCAACAGTTAAGATTTTCAAATTAAAAACCTCCTCTATGAACTTGACACCACAGCTCCCTCACTTGGACTCTCATAGCTTCTCCTGTCAATTCCAGACCTCTGGACAGTGGGGGCATGTGGCAGAGTGCGGGTCAGGGTAGGTATGTTCTGGCAGAATTTGCTCCTGGACTAGCCAGCATCCAGCCACTAGTACAAACGTGGCTAGGCAGGCATGATCCCAATTAGACCCCACCGGGTATATAAAGCACAAGAAACCCTGAGATCAAGAGGCCGGGAAGAAAAGGGCAGGGGCAGAGGTATGGGTTGGGGAGTACTAGATAGATACCGCTTCCAGGAGAGAATGGATACTGTGAGTGAAGGGGACAAGATTCTGTACAAGGAGGAGCCTCTAGATAAAGCATATTGTATAGTCTGGTAAATATTAAATGGTTTGTTGGATGAGGTCTAACTTGCTCAGGACTTGAATGCAATTTGAGTGTCAAAACAGCATTTTGAAAAAGCAGGGCCTTGAAGCCCTGCTGTGCTCTCCAGGTCTGTGTCTGTGGGACTTCACTGAAATCAATGAACCTGTTATGCTAAAGTCTCTCTCTCATTTCTTTCACAGAATTACAATTCCTTAAGGAGGAAAACAAGCCCCATCTGCATACAGGAGCGTTGTGGTCGGTTGAACATGACATCATCAGAGCTCTCCAACTGCCATGTTTCCATCCCCAGCGTTAGGCTGTGTTGGAGATGGCAGGGAGGAGTGGCTGGAGCACAACAGACACTGTAGCTACTCCCCACTTCCTAGTTCCCCTAGAGACCACAGGAGGAGCAGAACAGACACACTGGGATGATAACTGGGTCTCCAAATAGGGGGAGGGGGGGGGGTGTGGGAATGTAAATATTGCTTAAAGGACACCTTCTTCACTTCCCAAAGTGCTATTCCAATAGCTGGAAAAAGAAACCGAGTCCCACGGCCAGTAAGTTTCCATTCTCTCACTGAGTGAATAACTTAGGGATCAGGTTTCTGGTGTAAATACTCACTATTTCAACACCAAGACTTGCTTTCTGTAATATTTGATTAAAATCTTCTCTATTGGCAAACATTCCAGCCAGTCTAAACCCATCTGCAGGTAGCAAGCAGAAAAATGCCCACACACTTTTGTATTGTAACAAATGTATGCAAGCATTCACATAAATATTTGCTTTTTCCCTTCCAGCATTCGCCCCCTCTACTATTGAGTACCCTGATGCTCGGCTGTTGCCAAAGCCTTCACGCTACTAGGACTGGAGCCATTACACCTGCTTCGTGCACTATACCAAATTGGTATAGTATAGCCTGGGAAACCCATCTGTTCTTATATGGAAGCTTTGAGTTATTTAACAAAAATACTAATGGAGCTTGTTTTAGCTTCTTCCCCTACTTTGTTACTTAATTGCAAGGCTCAGTTGCTTATACCCACATATCCAGCTTGAAGATTTGTCTTGATTTTGAGTGGGAGATGCAAACCATCAGCAGTGTAAATCGTGGACTAAAATTTAACTTAGTCTCACTCATAATATTAACACACACAAAATAAGCTGTATTAGCAGTAATATCCTGATAGAGCCTCCTAGTTCCTTTGGGGGGCCATGACTACAGAGCTCTGGGGAGACAACACAGACTTAATTATTGTTTTATTTGTGTTTGAAGATTTATAACATCAGAATCTCTCTCTCTCTCAAGGTTTCCTTCCTCCGCCCTCATTCCGCTTTGTTGTTTTTTGGGGGCTGTCTGTACTGCTCAGATGCTGGTTATCAGTTTAAATTATCTGTGCCAGTGAGTGAAAGCACAGCAACCAAAGACTAATAAAGGAAGTTTAGCTTCCTGGGTCACTTATTAAAAGTTTATTTATGAGGCAATTTTTAAAAAAAGAATCTTTCTAAATATCTTACACACAGTAACAGTTTTCCTCTAAGTTCTGCCAAAACAAATATTCCCATTACTTTAGCGTCTGACATAAGCTGATCCATATATTTCTTTGTCTAGATGCACTTTCTGCTGCAAAGAGACTATCCATATTCAGGCTGAGTTTCCAGCACACCTGGTTGTTGCAAAAGGGCAACCAATGTTCTTGGTCCATTTATTGAACTCATTGTTGAAATGAACCCCTGCCCCAAACAGATCTATCTCCCTCTGTTCTTATTTTTCAGCAATTGAAAGAAAAATGTAGAAAAAGGGGAACCTCCAATCTTTCTTGTCAGCATCCCATGTACTGTAATAGGCTTGCAAGAAAATACAAAATGAATGATTTAAAACTTGACAAAACAAGCCATGTTATTTGTGATAGCCCAAATGATGAGAAGGTTGTCAGAGTTGATGGAAATTAAAAATGTAGAAGTCTGTGTCACTAAAGCTTTATTCACATTTTATGCTTGGAAAAAGCCAAGGAATTATCCTGTCAAAATGGACTGTCCTACATAAACATATTATGCAAATTCTCTCTCCCTACTCCCATCCCTTTCCTATCATTACAAAAGCCCTGAATTTACCAATGCAAGAATAAAACCAACCCCCTCCCCAGCTCTATATCTCAGCAGTGGAAAGAAAAGGCGGTACTGCCAAGGATTATTTTAGGAAAGAGGAACTGTGTGTTAATCCAGCAGCCATGTTTGTCTGTCTATGAAGAAAGAATGATCAGAATATTAAAATTTAGCAAGATTATTTTTTCTCCATTTTCAGTCTTTTTGGGCTTTGTGGTATCCCTTTAGTCACTACTTCACAACATGACCTTTTCAGCAAGTGCAACAGAGTGGCCAGAGGGAAATCTAATAATACACACTTTGAAATATAAATGTTAGCAGGAGAGGATGATTGCAATAAGACAATTCCATAATCATATTTTGCCTAGTCTGGCTTTGGGAATGTTTCAGTTTGCCTTTGAGATCAGAAACACACGCATAAGTTAAGGATCTGGAAATTGGAGGGGGAGTATTAGGTGTCCGTAGCCGGGCTTTTAGAAGCAATAAATGTAGTTAGTATGTTATCGATGTGCATTGATGGTATTTGTATTTGTATTTTGTTAAGGCCTTTGGCTGAACAATAAATTGATTTGATTTGATCTGGAAATTAACATTTTATTAAGAATACAGACACCACTTTCTCACAATCTCTCTCATCTGGATCCTCCTTTACTTTGGACAGGTCTTATTTACTTCATGACTGTCAAACACAGTGTAGCCCTCTTCACGCCCGAATCTGGACACCTCTTTTGTGGCTAAAAAGCATTTGAGGTGTCCAGATAAAGGGTTTCTGTTGTAATTAAACCAGAGCCTAAACCAGATTAAGAATTGCCTTTGGCCCCTTTTAGATGAGCAAGTTGCTGTTGCGCAATGTCTCAAAATCTCGCAACGCGGGATTACACGAGACACCGGGCGGGGATCAAACGCATGAAAGATGGTCACGCATTCTTTGCCGACCGCGAATTAAATACCTTGATTGTGAGCTATTTAATTAACGGTCGGCAAAGAATGCGCAACCGCCTTTCATGCGCTTGATCCTCGCCCGATATCTCGTGTAATCCCGCGTCGCAGGATTTTGAAGCATCGTGCGAGTGGGTCACACAATGGCGACCCACTCGTCTAAAAGCAGCCTTAAGTCTATCCTATGGTATATCAATCACTGATGCCCAACCACTTTCATTACTTTCACATATTCAGTTTACCCTGTCCATTGCCTCCTCATAAACCTTTAAATCACTGCTAGAGCAATCCATCATGTCATCTATCCCTCTCATGGATAGTCTCCCTTTCACGCTAGTGCCCTTCACTTGGCCAAAGCCCTAGACAATGATTCACATACCACTTATTAAGACTAGCCCCATTGAAGACCTCAGGTTTCTCCAGAGTTAGTGGTTTGTGGATTGCTGCCTAAGTCTTGAGCAAGTGATTGGAACCACATTATCCAGCAGGTATGCCCAAACAGTTCCATCTTTCTTTTTACAACCACATTAAAGATTGTTCCTTCTGTTTCAACCATCTTTCTAATTATCTCAATCCTGATGTTACCCTAATAACTCACCCCAAATTGGCTTCTGTTACACTTCATCTCAAAACTTATAGGGTTTTTTTTTTTTTTAAAGTGGTGGAGCCATATGTTAAAGTGTCTTGACATATGGGGCAGAGATCACTATAGGGGAGCGCAATTCAAAACTAGAGATAGTTCAAAACAAATTTTTGCGGGGTATTCTGGACGTACCACAGGTGGTTCTGACTGCTGTGGTAAGGGCAGAAACAGGGTTCCCTTCAATTAGCTCTCTGATGCAATTAAAAGCGGCACAATATTGGATTAAATTGAGTACTAGGCTAGAGTTCTGCCTTACCTCCCAGTGCCTAATAGAGGAGCTGTTGCAACAACATCAGCCAGCATATCCATGGATTAGTATAATTGTGAATTTCATGGGAACGATTGGCTTGTCAACTGAATTTTTGCTAGGTAGAGTACCTGCTCAACAGAAGGTGATGATTAAACAAAGGCTACTAGACATCAGGAAACAGGAGGATTTGGCTAAATTGGCAGACTGGAACGTTGCGCCTGGAAGGCAGACTGGAAGGTTGTATTAAGCACAAATATGTGTTTGAAAAATACTTGGACATCATAGGTAATCAGGAACTTCGTAGAAGGTATACCCTTCTATGAATGCAATTGTTCAAGTCTGCAGTGGTGGAAGGACGCTACTTAAATGAGCCGCCTGATGCACGACATTGTAATTGTGGGGGAGTCTGAACCTGAGGATGTTCAGCATATTCTTTTTGTGTGTACTGAATATAATGATAGTAGGGAGACTTGGCTCTTGCCCCTGTGGACCGAGGAGGACCATTTTCTCCCCATACTTTCTAAGCTAGAGAAGTTACTAGCGGCGCAGGATGGGAAAATTATATGGTCAGTTGCTACCTATGCCCAGTTGGCAGCTAAAAGAAGAGAAGAGAGACTTGTAGGCTAACAAGAATGGAGGTGGGCTTATATAAGCCAGAATGGCTATCCGGTTACCGCTATTGGGATATACATACACTCTGTTATTGGTAATGTCCCAAATCTAAGCACCTTAGTGAATTGATTTGTATGAACCCAGTTTTATTTATTTTATTTTATTTTATGCTCATGGTCTCGATTATTGATGTATGAGTTTTATATTGTATGTTTTTGGCTGAATGGCGGAAGCTAAGCCAAATAAAGGTTATTTGTATTGGGTTTTTTTTAATCAACTTTTTTCAGAATCCTCATGCCTCCACCATGTAGAAGATCAAGAATACACACATCCAGAGCAATCTGATTTTTGATGCCGGAAAGGGATGCCACACTCTCACTCCATATTCGACTTTGGCTAATTCCAGTCACAAGCTTAGAGAGAGGAGGATTCAATAGAGAGGGTATCAGAAGACCGAGATGTTGCAAGTGTTTTTATGCAGAAGTATATATTTTGTGAGCACTTCATTCAGCACATAATAACGGATAAAGTGCCACAATGGCTAGGTAAAATCATGCTGCCTCACAGAGACATCTGCCATTTTAAAGCAAAAAGAGAGATTTCCACCCCAGAAAACAGCCTTTTGGTTTTGTGATGAATTGCTTTGCCTTTTTTCCCAGGATGCCGTGATATTTTCATACTTCCCCAGACAGTGAGAATTTTCCAAGGAGAGCTCAACCCCAGAGTGCTTAGTTACTTGCATTCAAGCTCTGCGTTGAATGCCCCAAAACATATTGGTTAATATTTATCAAATTTATCCCATAATACTCAGCAGTGGATTCTCTTGCACATCCTTCTGAAGCCTGTGATAATGGCCATTGTCAGAGGCAAGAGCCAGGACTGCATGGATCACTTGTCTGCTCTGCTGCAGAGAGGTGGGAAAGGGGTGGTGAGGAGTACAGGGGCTGGTGAGGGCCTCAGGAAAAAGGGGGTGGGTGCCACAGAGGAGCCAGGCAGGGACTGTGGCAGGGCCCTTACCTCCTTTAAATATTCTTGGGCTTTCCCCCACATATAAAATCCTCCCCCTGCCTGTCTCCTCCCTGCTTATTTGAATGATTGTCTCACCCCCTGGGCCCCTGAGTGGTCCCTGCGGTCGTCTGGGGGCGCCCTCCTCGATGTCCCATGTTATCGGCGGGTTCGGACGGACAGGAGGGCATTCTCGGCAGGTGCACCATCACTCTGGAATTCCTTCCTGGTGGAGGTTCACCTCAGCCCTAACCTTCTCGCCTTCCAGAAAACTCTTAAGACCTGGCTCTTCCACCAGGGATTTGGCAGGGGAGGGTGGAATGGAATAGATGGGTGGGTGGGTGGGAATGTTCTTTGTTTTTTTCTTTTATGCATTAGTTGAGGTTTTATACATTTTATAAAATTGTAATATGATTTATTCATGTTGTTGTAATATTTAATTTATTTATTTGTTTTCATGACTTTTTAAAATAAATAAATAAATTGTAAGCTGCTCCGAATCGCCTAGGTGAGAGGGGCAGGGTAAAAATATAATCAAACAAACACACATTATATCACTACCAAAATCCTTTGGCTGAAAGTTCCACTAAGGCAACTTCACAGGTGTACACTGTGTAGAGTGGCCATATGTCCCCTTTAAAAGAGAATGCTTATGAAAAATGCATGTTGCAGGGCTGCACTGGTGCCAGTGTAGCCCTGCACCATGTATTTTTCATAAGCGTCTTCTTTTAAAGGGGCAGTATGGCCACCCTAACACTGTACAACACAACGTTTCTAAGAGAGTAACCTCCTTCCTGCATTAACCAAATCATAGCATATGCATGTGTTTGTGTAATACATTACAGGCACAATCTTGCATTCTACCAGAGAAACCATTGACATCCTCTGGGAGAGCTGCATATATAAAGAAGGCAGAATTGTGCCCCAGAGCTATAGGGAAGGAACATGAAATTGCCAAACTTTGTTGACTGTTGTCATTGCAGTGAAAAACAAAAAATGCCATGCTTTATGATTTCTTTGTACAATAACAGGTAATTGCTAGTGTAATGAGATATGTGTACAGTGTTAGTGATTGGTAAAGTGTTGCTTATTTATAAGACGTTTTGTGACATAGCTACTTCTGAGGCTGGTTTCCCAGTCTAAATTGCTTTATCTGATTCTCTGTTTTATAGCTATGCTGCAGCACTAACATTTCCCACTGTGACTCAGTCGGTGTCTGACATTTACACCTGTATTAGAGCTTAGAGCCTTTCTAGGGCAGGCGCTTGTATCATAGGGAATAATGCATCATGGGATTCCTAAATCCAGGACCAGAACAAGGAAGGATTCTAGATTAAACATGTGCCTTCATAAAGGATTAATTTCTCCGCACATATAAAATCCTCCTCCCTGTCTACACACATTAAATCACTACCAAAATCCTTTGGCTGAAAGTTCCATTAAGGCAACTTCTGAATGTCAAGATGTCTTTGATGAGCGAGCAGTAAAACGATTCTGCCCATCTCCTTATGGAGCTGCCTGTTTGTGAAAACAGAGGGAATCTAGCATTTGAGGAGTAAAGACGCATTGAAAATAAATAGATTAGATGGAAAGAAAGAGTCTCGTCTACATTCTAATGCATCATGCTAATTCTGTTGGGAACTGACCTGAAACCAGTCCCTATTTTTCTAAAATGTATAAGTAATTCCCTGCTTAAAAAGTGCTACCACCTTCCTAAATATCTGAAACTCCCAGAACTAGACTTACATGGGTTGCATCACTGAAAAAAGTGGCCTTGCAACACAGAGACCTGGCAAATGCTTGGCGGGATAAGGACTGGAGAGAGAGAGAGAGAGAGAGAGAGAGAGAGAGAGAGAGAAACCTGTATTAGTGGAAATGTACGGAATGATAAAGTGTAGCACAGGATTTGTTAAAAGAATGACCTCTTGTAAACTTTTATAGACAATTCTTCTACTTGTCCAAAAACTGGCCCCTTGGGTATCACCAGAAAGCTGTGCAAAAAGTAACAGATTTGAATAGCAGACATCAGATCCAAAACATGTTGCAGCTTGTAAACAAAGCTGCCTCTACGAGAGGCAAATCGTTTCTACAGAGGCAGGTAGTGGTTTGCTATGTTACCTGAGGTTGTGGCAAAGTGGAGATATTTACTAGTCTGTGATTGTTTCTCATTAAAGTCTCATATGATTTAATCAGTGCTTCAGCTATCATTTGCATTTCCCCCAGCATCTTATGAAAAGCCAAGGTAGTGGCATACAGCATTCAGGAGATATATGAGTAGTCAGATAAGCTAAAAATGTAGGCCTTCCAAAAATCTTCCTATTTCTTCTCACAACACTCCTGATTCTGTCCATCTCTCCATACCTTTTACTATATGAATATAGAAGACTAGAAGAACTATTCGTGTGTTGTGTTATGGTGTGATGTTGGACAGTAGACATAGTACTAGGGCAGAATGGGGTGTAGTGTAGAAAAGATGGAATTGTAGAAGTCGGTAGGATGACCTAAACATTGAAAAAATACATTGCAGAAGAAAAAAATACAGTGTAGAGAGATGGGGTCATCTTTGATTCCTCTCTCTCCTTCTCTACTCACATCTCCTTCTCTGCTCAAAACACCGCCAAAACTTGTTTCTTTATAACATTGCCAAAATCTGTCCCTTCCTTTCTGAACACATTACCAAAACCCTTATCCATTCTCTCATCACCATCTGTTTGGAGTAATGTAACCTGCTTCTTGCAGGCCTCCCACTGTTCTCTGTTATGTATGTTCTGCTGGAAATCCACTAGGGGGCTCTCAGCTTCTGCAGGGCAGTCTGCTGTGCATTAATAAAAAGCATAGTTGGTGTCTCATTGGGTCTCGGATGTGCCTTTAGTGAGGACATCGCAGTGGTGACGAAGGATTGCTGACCCAGGACCCAAGAGTGATCAGACTGTATTGCTTCAGCCAGAGAGTTGAGTGGCTGCATTATGCTGGAGGAGACTGATAAGCTAGACCAGGCCACAACCAGGGCCTACTCTACCTTGACAGGCCTGCCTAGCTGTAGCAGGCTTCAGACTGCATGAGCAGTGGTAGTACAAGCAAGGGGTGTGTATACAACAGCCTCACGGTCCCTGCAGCAGTTGGGGGAAGGAGCTGCTGGGAGTAGGAGGGTGCTGGTGCACTCCCTAGCCCTGATTAGTTTGCCTCCTGTGTTTCCAGGTACTTATTCAGAGGCTGGGGCCCTGCGGGCGTCAGCCCTTGGGCGACAGCCAAAGGGTGTCGCCCGTTGGTGGGACCGTTCGTGGGACCGTCCGGGGGCGTGGGCGCTCCTTCCTTGATAAGTGGGTAGAGGCAGGGTCGGAAGTTAACCAGAGGATCCAGAGGAGGCCCCTCTTGGCAACCCCCATCACCATTGCCCTACCTGCGGGAGTACGGTCCAGACGATCTCCCTGAGGGAACGGAGCTACATTAACCTTACCACCAGGCAAGAGTGCCCCATTGTCTACGGAGCTACCCGGAGGGGAGAGCGGTGCGAGCGGCCCGGTGCCGCAGCGGAACGCTGCCCCAGTTGCGGGGTGATTGAGAAGGGGTTTTGGCAGAGCGGCGCTGCGGGGGCAAGTTCGACTGAGCCGGCACCTGGTGATACTCAGTCCACCGGAGGTCGATTACCTGGATTGTCAGGACAGAGCCCGGCAGACTGAGAGGGGATACAAAAGAACGGCGGCTGCTGGCGTGCGCACCTAAGGGCTGCGCAAGCAAGGGCGCGCCCGCCTAAGGGCTGCGCAAGCAAGGGCGTGCGCGCCTAAGGGCTGCGCAAGCAAGGGCGCGCCCGCCTAAGGGCTGCGCAAGCAAGGGCACCCCCTTGTGCGCGCAGCCTTGGGCGCCGGCTGGGGGAGGCTGGGTCTATACCTTTGCGAGGAGTTGGTGCCCTTGTGGGTTCCCTTTGATATTTAAATTTAAATGGAAAGGAAAAGACAACGAGCAAGGGACTCCCCATCACTGGCGGAGCTGCCGAACCATAAAGTGTCAAAATTGGATCTGTCAGCTGACAGTTCCTCCCCAAAGAAAGATAGACAAGGAGTTGGTTTCCATCTCCCAGCCCCTCCCTCTGGGTCAAATATGGCCCCAAATGACTCTGTGTTAATAGACTCGGATGGCCCACAGGAAGTTTTACCAATGAGTAACTCCCCGCGGGCCCAATGTTATTTAATAGCCAAAACTATCTCCTTATTGTTCAGTCATGTATCTGATATGAGTAGTTCTTTATTATGGATTAGGGCAAAACTGGATGAACTACTGGCCAAATTGGCTCCAATACAGGGAGAAGGCAGACCGGAAGCGGCTATTAGTGCCGCTCGGAGTTCTATTACGGATCCCGCTCTGCCTTATTCTAGTAAGGGGCGCCCTTTACAAGGCCCCCCCTGTTTTACTATGATGGGGGGAGGAGCGGGGGGTGTGGGAATAAGAGAGGATGCTATCTGGATTGGAGTTGCTCCCTTGCGTCGGGGTTTACTCCCCTCTTGGGGTTCTGTAGAGGAGGTATCAAATCATTTAGCTTGTTTATTTGGTACCAGGGAAGAAGTTTTTGGTATTATGTCTGTACAATCTCTGCATTATAATAGAAGGAGAGCCTGTTATAGAGTATACTTTAGATCAAGTTATTGGGTCTTTAAACTTTTTCAGGCAAGAAAGTATTTATTATCAAGAGGTATATCTATTGATAGGGTCTTCTACCCTAGGCAAAGGCCAATAAGGAATCCGGTGCCAGTCTTGGATCCTTGCTCAGTATTGACCTCACCGAATAGAATGGTATTAGGTACCAGAGTGAGGGGGGTTGGGGAACTAGCAAATTCAACTGGTCCAGGATCGCAGGCGGTGGAATCCATGGATACGCAGGCCTCTGCCTCTCCCTCCCTGCTTAGAGGAGTGGGTGTGTGTGCAAAGATTGCCCCACCTAGTAAGTCTGAGAGGCTATTACAGGCACCAGTGGCCCCTAAGCCACTTCCAGTGGCAGGAGACTTTTCGGTGGGCCGGGTAATAGTTGCAGCAGCTAGAATTGGGCCGGTGGATAATAGCCCTGGGACAGATTCGATATCTGCATTACACTCTGCAGATAGTCAGCTGAGTGTTGGTATGCAGAAACCAGCTGACTCTGATCAGGTTCGGGCCGAGTGGCCTCATATAGAGCAGGAGCCTGAGGAGCTGTCCCAAAGGGATATTCTCCAAGTAGATTTATTATCAAGTGATTTGTTGGTTAATTACCCGGGGGAGGGTGTTAGGGCAGAGATTGAGGACCCTTTGGCTGAGCTGCAGGTCAACCTGGAGATAGAGCAAGCCACTGCTCATGTGGGGAGTGAGGCTGCTATTGTAAGCCAACCTAACGTAATATGCCGTAGCCCATCCATATTTGCAAACCCATTGGTATCATCAGAGTGTGCTGGGCAATTGAGCCAACTAGTAGGGAGCAAAATTCCAGGGCAACAGACCTCTATGTTGGATTATTTCCCCCGGATCTGCAGTAATACTCAGGTAGATCATCTGCCATGCCAGCTAGCAGATTGACACAAGGGTACTAGGGGGAAGCAAAGGCGAACAGACAGATATGATAGTTTAGAGAGTTCCACTACATTGCCTATACCCCAGTCCCCATTACCTGGATCCTTAGATGTAGCATCTGGTTCTCAGATAGTGGGGCAAGGGAATTCGCTTAAACTTCTTTCCTGGAATATGATGGGGTTTGGTACCAAGGGCTTAGACTCAGACCTGGTTTCATTTCTTCAGGAGTATGATTTGATTTTGCTCCAGGAGACTTGGTTGAGGGATGGCGTGTTACCGTCAGTCCAAGGTTTCCAATTTTATTCATTCCCAGGTGCCAAGGTTGGTGTCAAGGGTAGATGCTCAGGGGGCTTGGCTTTTCTAGTATCGGATTCGTTGGGTGGGACATTTAAAGTATTCCCGCAAAATTGTAAGAACTTTTCCCTCGGTCAGTGGATATCTCCGAGAGGCCCCCCTCTATTGATGGTTAATTTGTATATTCCGCCTGTTAACTCTAAATACTATAATGAAGGGGTTTGGAATCTGCTGGGAGACCTTCTGGCCTCCCTTGAGGAGCAATTTTCGGATGCCATCTTGATACTTGCCGGGGATTGGAATGCTAGACTAGGTGCCCAACAAAATATTGTTTTGGAAGGCTTACCAAATAGCTATGATTGGGCCTCGAGCAGGAGATCAAGAGACCTGGAAGGCAATGAGGCTGGTCTGCATATGTTCGAATTGCTGCAGACCTACTCATTAATGGTATTAAATGGGCAAGGGCAATTAGATCCAGAGGGTGAGTTTTCCTTCTTAAATTTCAATGGTCGTAGTATTATTGACTATATAGTGGTGCGTATTCGGCAAAGATCAAATTTTGATAACTTCACTCTGCTTACAAGGGTGGAGAGTGACCACCGAGCTCTATCAGTGGGGATTAGATCTCAGTATGCCCAAGAATTCAATTCTTATAGACAATCCGCAGATGGGGGAGGGGGATTTAGGATTAGGGTGCGTTGGAACCACAGCATATTTATACAAGCTTGCGAACTCCTCAACTCTCAGGAATTGTGTATGTTATACAACACTTTCCTGAGGGAGGATATACAGGATATGGAGTTGCTCCATAGACTTTATGACTTTATTATATCCTTATTTGGGATGCAGATACTTTCGCATGTTGGGGGTCCAAGGAAATTTAAAGGAGCCCCTTGGTTTGATGGTGAATGCAAGAGATTGAAATCAGCTCTTCTAGTTGCAAAGAGGGAGTGGGTTAATAATCCAAGCGATAAGGCTATTTCCCAATTTAGGGAAATTAGACGCACCTACAAGTTACTCATTGCTCAAAAAAAATTAATCTATAAAGAGCAGATTTGGGCCAAAATTCAGATCGCGGTGCAGACTGGGAACTCCAGAGACTTTTGGGCTCTGGTTAAGGGAAAGAGTGAAATGCCCCCAGCTCCTAGGCAGAATCAAATTAAGGAGGAGGTATGGGTGCTATTTTTTCAAGATTTGTTTAGCCTTGATGCAGAGGAGGTTGAAGCAGGTGTTGCAGAACTGCTTTCCTCTCTGCAAGTTCGACCAAGACAACGGGCTTTAGTGGGAATCAAACCCGAAGTGGTGTTGGATTTAATTAAAGCACTAAAAAGGAACAAGGCGCCGGGCAGAGATTTTATTACTGCTGAGGCCCTGAATATATGTCCCCAATGGTGGGCTAACATGCTGGCTAAATATTTCTCATATATAAATCAGACCCTGCAAGTGCCTAAGGGATGGGGTGACAGTGAGATTGTTCCCATATTTAAGAAGGGAAATCCATTGGATCCGTGCTGCTACCGCCCAATAAGTCTGTTGCCCATAATAGGGAAATTGTACTCTAGAATTTTGTTGGGTCATCTAGAGACTTGGGCCCAGAGGGAGAATCTTATACCGCTGGAACAGGCAGGGTTTAGGAAAAATAGATCAACTTCTGACAACGTTTTTGCTCTCCAGCATATAATCACCAAGTATATTAGAATAAGATCTGGATCCCTGTTTCTGGCCTTCATAGATCTACGTAAGGCATTCGATTCCATATCACGACTCAAATTGTGGAGAAAGTTGTTGGAGTGGGGCATTGACGAGCATTTGTTAGCTTTGCTCATCTACGTGCACTCTGATAATTTAGCTACGGTTAGGCTGGGGAGGGATGGTGACCAGTCTCGGCCGTTCAAGGTAGTTAGGGGAGTCAGACAAGGGTGTGTTCTGGCTCCCCTGCTTTTCAACTTGTTTTGGGGGGATCTCCCTGGATGTTTTCTCAAGGAATCTGCTCATGCCCCTAAGATTGGTAGCAGATTAACGAATATCTTACTATATGCAGATGACTTGGTATTGATGGCTCAGACAAGGAAAGGCCTTCTATACCAGCTTAAGACCTTGATGGAATACTGTTCTACAAATGAATTGGTGCTCAACCCCCTAAAGTCACAGGTCATGGTACTAGGGAAGAAGAAATTATCTAGCGGCTTCTGGCCTGCAGGGAATGAGTCTCTAAGGCAAGTAGAGTCGTATGTGTACCTGGGGGTTACATTTGCTCAAAATGGTACATGGACCAGACACAGGAAGTGTCTGGCCCTGAAAGCCAGTATAACAGCTAGAGGGATCTTGAGGTTGGCTTCAGATTCCCCAGGTATTGCCATCTCCACGGTTCTGGGCGTGTATAAAGCTAAGATTCAGGCTTTACTGACTTTTGGGGCAGAGGTATGTGTTGGGGGGAATTGTCAGCCCTTAGAAGTAGTCCAAAACAAATTTATAAGGTATCTGCTGAGAGTCTCACAGTCAATCCCAGCAGCTGTTATTCGTGCGGAAACTGGGATCATAGCTATTGCCTCTCTTTGCAAGCTGCAGTTACTAAGGTTTTGGACCAAGTTATACCATCAGGACGAAACCTCCCTCGCAGGCCTGTGCCTGAAGGAAGAGCTGGAGTATGAAGGTGTTGGGAACTATCCCTGGCTCTCCTGGACAGTTACGTGTCTGAGGGAGCTGGGTTTTTCTTTCCAGCTCTTCCAGGGTAAATCCTGTACTAGCCAAAAGTCTATGATAAAGCAAAGGATCTGGGATATGGCGAGACAGGAGGACATGGCCAAACTTTTGATCTGGAGAGTTGCCCCCTATTACCATGTGGTGAAAACAGTTCACCAGTTTGAGAGTTATCTGGATGGGTTGGGCAAACCGAGTTTACGTAGGGCGTTTGCATGCCTTCGGTTTCAGCAATTTCCATCTGCCATCATTGAGGGAAGACACAGGAAGGTCCCACGGGAGTTTAGAACATGTCCCTGTAATACATCAGAAATCGAAGATCTCCCCCACTTTCTCTTTAGATGCCCGTTGTACCAGACTTTAAGGGCAGTTTGGCTCGAGCCAATACGGGGGTTTGCTACGTATATGCGGGGTCAGGCGGGGTTATCAGCTTTGCTCGCTCCTAATGATATGGAAACAGTGAAGGTGGTGGCACACTTTACTTTATTAGCTATGAGAGAGAGAGAGAACTGGATAGAATGAATCCTCCCAGTATTGATGTTCTTCCTTGCTGTCATATATATTTGCTTTTGGATAAGGGGGGATTTGTGTCAACTGATATGTGCCTCTCTTTTTATTGACCGGATAATGTTCCCTGTTAGGCTTTCTGCTCAGCAGCGGAAGAAAGTGCCGGATTAATTGTAGTTTAAATGATGTGTGTATTAATTTTGTTGTTTGTTGTTTATTGTTTTGGTTTGGTTTGTCTTGTTAATTGTTTTTTTAAGGCGATGGCGAAAGCTTAAAGCCATAATAATAATAAAAACAAAAAAAACACACAGCCTCACAAAGAGATGGGTTCCCAGAGAGAGGGGGATGGACTCTTTTGACAACACAGTGGAAGATTGGCCTACATATATTGAGAGGCTGGAGCAATATTTTGCACTACATGATACCCCTGAAGAAAAGAAAGTGCCAGCCTTGCTGAATTATGGGTGGGAGGGGACACACATATTGCCTGCTGCACAGTTTAACTTCCACTGAAAAGCCATGGCATGTACTAAAACATTTGCTGAGATAGTAATGCTGCTACAGGGGCATTTCTGCCTCTTCCCCCTCCTCCCCACCCCCTCACCTCCCCAACTTCTGGAAATAGCTGTGTTTCAGGTTCCACCAGAGAACCCAGCAAGAAGGAGAAACAATAATGGCATATGGAGCTGCATTACAACGGCTTGCGAACACTGTCATTTTGGGAGACAATTTACAGATGGCTGTGAGGGACCGGTTGGTCTGTGGAATTTGAGATGATGCAATCCAGAAATGCCTTCTGACCACAGTCACCCTTACTTTTTAAAAGGGCAATGGAGATTACTACTTCCATGGAAACTGCCTCTAGGAAGGCTCAAGTGTTTCAAGCAAGGGGCAATGCTGAGTGACCCACTCACACATTAGCTCATTCAACACAGGTCAGACAGACAGCAGGGTCTATGGGAAAATGTTTCTGCTGTGGCAGGGAAGGACATACTGCTGCAAATTGCCGTATCCAACATCAAGGATGTTGGCACTGTGGTAAGAAAGGACATATTCAAGAAGTTTGCAGGACTTCTGCAAAGCCTAAAATGCAAGGAGATAGAAAAAGGAATAAGGCAGCCACAAGATGCAGTGTGCACGCTGTACTGTCAGATGATGACAGCAGTGAAGTTGACATAGCTACACTAAGCAGGGCATGCCTTGATATATCTAATGTATGGAAAGAAGATAAAGAACCTATTTGGGTAGCACCAATTGTAGATGGAAAAACCCTCCACATGGAATTAGACACTGGTTCAACAGTGTCTGTCATTTTGTAAGAAGATTTTAAAAAACATTTTGAGAATGCACGTTGCAATAACACTGACATTAAACTAAAGACACATACTGGGGAGAAAATTACTCCACTGGGAGTACACGCTGGACAGGTGAAGTACTACGGTCAGAGTTGTAAGTTGGACCTGTACATTGTTAGGATAGGAGGACCAGCACTATTTGGCCGAAGCTGGTTGAGAGATTCAGGTGGGTTGGAAATCTATGAAGGCCCTCCAGATTTCTCAGGGTTCTCAAGCACAGGGTGCACAGATGTAGCTGGAAGAGAGATAATTGCACCTCACTGGTATTTCAAGAGGGTATTGATGCCTGAGAGGCATCAAAGCCAACTTTGTCCAAATAGAGCCAAACCCAAATTTTGCAAGGCTTGACAAGTACCACTGGTGCAACTGAACTGGTAGTAACTGAACTAGAAGGTTTAGAAGGGTCTGGTATATTAACCAAGGTCAACTGAAGTGAGTGGACAACTCTAATTGTTCCTGTCATGAAGAAAGCTGGAACAATAAGGCTCTGTGGGGATTTTAAGGTGACCATTAACCCCCTGCTGCATGTTGAACATTATTCGTTACCACGTATTGAAGAATATTCTTATCATTGACTGGTGGACAAAGGTTTAGCAAATTGGACCTGGCCCAGGCTTACCTCCACATGGAGGTGGAGGAGGGGTCAAAGAAACTCCTCACCATCTCACCAGAAAAGGGTCTGTTCCACTATAACCGGTTAGTATTTGGAGTAGTATCCGTTCCAGAAATCTGGCAGAGAGCGATGGATCAAGTGCTTCAACGAATACCTAGATGCTACCTAGATGACATCATTATAACAGGATCCTCAGATGAGGATCCTTTGGAAACCCTCAAACAAGTTCTCAAGAGACCGGAAGAATATGGCCTTCGGGTGAATTGCAGTAAATGTGACTTCTTCAAGGAAGCAGTCATGTTTTATGGACACATCATAGACAATAAGGGACTACACAAATCACCTGAGAAAATTGAGGTGGTTTTGAGGGCACTCCACTCTGAAAATGTGTCACAGGTTCCTTCCTTCCTTCCTTGGGTTCATTAACCAGTTTTATCACAAATAAAGCTGTGTCAGCTATTGCAAAAAGGAAAGTACTGGGGATGGATAGTACAATGTGAAAAAGCATTTCAGAAGGCAAAGAAATTAGTTACATCAAAACAACTGTTAGCATACTATGACGCAGAGTTATCAATCTCATTGGCATGCAACACGTCAGCGTATGGAATCGGGGCAGTGATTTCACATGATGCCAAATGGGTAAGAAAGGCCTATTGCTTTTGCTTTGAGAGTTTTTTGAATGTGGCAGAACACAACTATGTCCAAATAATTCTGGAAGCTTTGAGTTTAGTGTGGCGAGTTTAGTCACTACTTGTATGGGAGAAAGTTTACACTGATGACTGACCACAAAGCATTGTTGTCCATTTTTCATTCCAAGAAGGGGATTCCACAGATGGCTGCTGCTCGGCTCCAAAGATGGGCTTTGTTCTTAGGGGCTCACAATTAAGTTAGATTTTATTTATTTATTTTAAAAGTTTTACTACCCCACCCCTCCTGCCACAGGCAGTTGAGGGTGGCTCACAAACAATAAAAATAAGACAATAAAGCTAAAAACAACTCATAAAAGGAAGATAAAAAAGATCCCACCCATTTAAGCACTCAGCACACCATTGCAATGCAGATGGTCTCTCACGACTGCCATTACCAGATGCCATTAGCACTGTGGAACAACGAGAAGAGCTGACTGCTGTTGACATATTTACTGTGTCGCAAATATGTCAAAAGGTTGTGTTACCTTACCTATTACACAGCCAGTGCTGAAGTGTGAGACAAGGAAGGACATTCTTTCAGCAGAGGTCTATGAAGCAGCTACCCTAAAAGGATGGAAGAGCAACCCTACTCAAAGTTTAAAGCCTTTTTTCCACCATCGGCACGAAATCTCAGTCGCCCAAGGTTGCCTCATGTGGGGAAGTTGTGTCTTCATTCCTTTGAGTTTACAGAAAGATGTCCTGGAAGAATTACATGTGGGACACCTGGGCACAGTCAAAATGAAAACATTGACTAAGGGATATGTCTGGTGGCCAGGACCTGATGGCCAGATTGAACGGTTGGCACAGGACTGTCCCAGCTGCCAGGAAGTACAGAACATACCTACACTGTCACCACTTCATCCTTGGAATTGGCTGAATTCCCCATGGGAATGGGTTCATTTGATTTTGCTGGCCCCTTCCTTGGTATGAACTTTTTTGTAGCAGTGGATGGATATTCTAAATGGCCAGAAATTTTCTGCATATCATCCACAATTTCTAGGAGCACCATACAAGTACTTCAGAGCCTTTTTGCCAGAGTGGAGTGTAAGTTGTTACTGATAATGGTCTCTAGTTTACAGCAAAATAATTTCAATCCTTCCTAAAACTCAATGGTATTGAGCATATTACATCAGCGTCCTACCATGCTGCCATTAATGGTTTGGCAGAACACTTTATTCAAACCATGAAAAAGGCCTTGAAAGCTGCAGGTGGAAGGCCAGACGCTGTCACTGTACCTTTCAATTTTTTGGTTGGCATATCGAAATGCAGTCCACCCCACAAGTAACCAAACCCCTGCAAGTTCATTTCTGGGGCACAATCTCCGATCAAGACTTGATTTACTGAAACCAGACCAGAGAAGACAGGTGATTAATAACAAAACAGATCAAGTACAACGCTGCAAAAACTCAAAACTGAGGGAATTTCAAGAAGGACAGCGTGTCCTTGTGTGAGGCTTCCAGGGAAATAACAAATGGATTCCCAGTACCATCCAAGCTGTGTGTTGAACACACTGTCACGGAGGAACATAGGGTCATACACGTGTAACACGGGCCTACGTGTAGACTACAGGTCTGGTAAATATGTAAAGCAAAAGGTGCCACATGTATGTAATGCTACAATTGAGAACTGTAAAACCCAAATCAGAGCTGTGACACGCGACCAAACCCCAGGAAATGGAAAGACAGTTTGTTGATTTGCCCAGACAGAGACATTAAAAATGCTAATGCCGGCAGCCATTGCCTGCGTGCAAGAAACAGAGAAAGCTGATAAAGAGAACAAAGGGAATTCTAGAAGCCTCGAGAAGATACGAGGAGTTTCCTCCTGGGGATATAAGGAGTTGTACCCCAGAGGG
>QEPC01002199.1:389231-450785 GCA_003113815.1 Sphenodon punctatus | reverse complement strand
TCACTTGTGTTCCAATGTTAGACACAGACACTTCTTCATAAAGATAAGAAGTAAGTTTATTGATTACATAAGCAAGATTGTTGATACAGAGTGGTTACTAGAAATCAAAGGTAAATATAACACATTCCTGATCTATACTGGTTGAGTTCCTAAATAAGCACCTTACCCTACAAAGGTCCATAAGTTCCTCTCAGTCCTTGATGTAAGTGACTGGGCCTTCTGCCTTAGAGTTGCTAGAGAGCAAAGTCCTGTCTCTCAGTTCATGGTTTCCAGCCTTGCTGGCTGCAAGATGGTGAGTGAGTTCCTGATAGTCACTGCCCCCTCTGGGGTACAGCTCCTTATATCCCCAGGAGGAAACTCCTCGTATCTTCTCGAGGCTTCTAGAATTCCCTTTGTTCTCTTTATCAGCTTTCTCTGTCTCTTGCATGTAGGCAATGGCTGCTGGCATTAGCATTTTTAATGTCTCTGTCTGGGCAAATCAACAAACTGTCTTCCCATTTCCTGGGGCTTGGTCACGTGTCACAGCTCTGATCTGGGTTTTACAGTTCTCAGTTGTAACATTACATACATGTGGAACCTTTTGCTTTACATATTTACCAAACCTGTAGTCTACATGTAGGTCTGTGTTACACGTGTGTGACCCTATGTTCCTCCATGACACACACTCCTACTACGACAGCTTGGTAACACCAGACATGACTTGGCGGTGCCATATTGACCAGATACGGAAATTAACCCCGGGGGGAAATCCTCTGGTTCCTTCTGCATCAACTCCAGTAGCTCCCTAAACAGATATTGAAGATGTCCGCCAACCTGAAATGGTCATTGAGACACCCAGTGTAGGGGAGCGGGGATTCGAATCAGCATTGGAGAAACCTGATCCATTGCCTCCTGCTGAGCTGGCTATGCCAAGTCCAGAGAGGCGTTGTCCTGTAAGAACAAGGAAGCCACCTGAGAGACCTAACCTGTGACTTTTTCTTATTATTTTCCAGAATAATTATCAAACTTTTCTCCTATGGTTGATAATCCACTATTAATGTTATCCTTGTTAATGTTGTTAGTTCGGCAGTTTTCCTGGGGGATGGGGGAAGGATTGGTATGTGTGTTCTGCTGGAAATCCTCTAGGGAGCTCTCAGCCTCTGAAGGGCAGTCTGCTGTATGTTACTAAACAGCATGGTTGAGTAAGCTGCTGGCGTCTCACTGAATCTCTGAATGTGCCTATAGTGAGGACATCATAATCTCCACTATAGTCTATTCAAAATTCAGCTGGGAGACTCACCTCCCTGGCACTCTGCTACAACCATGTAAACCCTCTCCTCAAGTCACTACACTGGCTCCCCATCTCCTTCCACATACAGTTCAAACTCCTCCTACTCATCTATAAACGTCTTCACTCTACAGCCCCTCACTACCTCTCCTCCCTTATCTTCCTCCTACACCCCTTTTCATAACCTCTGTTCATCTGGCAAGATGCTCTTACCTGTGCCCGTCTCCTCCATCATCACCAACTCTACTACTACTACTACTGCTGCTACTAATCATTTCTAGCACTACTAGGCATATTCACAGATTTTCAGATACAGGTCCTTGCCCAGTGGGCTTACAAGGACACATACATGAAAATGTCTTTACAAGGCCGGAAAAAAAACATCTGATTGCAAATCTCATGGATTTTTGTGTACATGTGAATGCACTATTCCCCGTAATTTCTGCTTTTATGTACATTTACAAGGCCAACTGCCAGGGCTGTGAAATCCAGCTCTTACACGGCCTGGAAAAAATGTACACAAAAGCAGAAATTATGTATAATAATGCATTCACATGTACTCAAAAATCCGCAAGATTTGCAATTCAGTGTTTTCTCCCAGCCTTGTAAGTACACTTTCATGTATGTGTGAATGTGCCCTAAGATGGACAAGGATGTAGGGAACACACAGGGAAAAACAGATACACACACATTCCCATTTTATAGATGGGGTACTGAGGCTGAGAGGTTGTGATGTGCCCAAGGCTCCCCACGGAGTTCATTGGCTAGGGTGAGATTCAAATGCTGGTCTCCCAGGTGCAAGTCCAGCACCTTATCTGTTACACCACGTTGACTCTCTGTGCCTCCCAACTCCGTGTCTTTTATTTCAACTTGCTGCACTATATGCCTGGAACAATCTTCCTGAGGCGGTGTGCCAGGCTCCCTCCCTGTATCGAATCAAATCAAATCAAATTTATTGTTAAAGCGTGACCAATGGTCATTGCTTAAAACAAACAAACAAACAAACATAGCAAACATAAACATACAAACCAACACAAAAAAGATTAATCCAATACCGATATTGGCAAAAGAAGATCATACAAATAAGACCAAATTAAATGAAGAAAATAACATGGCCAGAATCGTTGCATATGCAACCATAATATCTACCCAAGGTAACCCTAAAAGTTGGGCTCCCATCATGACCAAACACAATATAAAATACGTGAACCTAATATTATCGTAATGGCTATCCCGTTAAAATAAACACTTCATCTAAAATCTTTGCCAGATATCATAAAGTAGGAAAAAGAGAACAGATCAATATTGGGAAATCATACGGAGGGAAAAGAATCCTGTAAACTTAACTATCAACCCATAGGGCCTAGCAAAACAGTCCTACAGGTAAGGTCAGAAGCCATAAGCTCTTCGAGGATAGAGGCCCCTATAGGGGGAAATCCCTGTCTAGTAAAGGCTGCTTGCATGGCTAATCGCAGGCTTGGAACAATAGGGCAATGGGAGTGGGATATAGATGTAAAACCTGGGTCCCGCCGAACAACCATCATCAGCCAAACCTCCCATAAGTCTAGGGGATTGCATCTCTGCAGATCCCCGAGGGCCTGACTCCACTAGGGGCAAACCTATATTAACCCTTAAGGATACCCTAGGAAAAAGGGGAGGAGAATTTGTTATTTGAGAACTGTGAGGGGAAGTTAAAGGAGGCCCATCAGGCAAAACAGGGTCAAGAGGGACATCTGAAACTTCTACACTGACCGACTCCTTGGAGCTATGACCTACCTTGGAATTTACTAGATGAATCACCCCCCCCCGCCACCAGTTCCTGGGTCAAGATAAAACTTCCACCAGGAGAAGGCTGAATGTCCAAATGGGGTTGTTGTAACAGTGGAGAAACCCCCATTTTAGCATAAAGAGCGGCCATAAATACCCCCCATGAAGAAAAAACCCAAGAATGAGACAATAGTCTTGCAACTATGGCCGGAGTACGGAAATAGATAACTAAACGTCTTATATTGCCCCTTACTGGAAGATGAAAGAAACGAACAACATGGGAGGGCAAAAAATCCCAGCCCGTAATATCTGCGATATGATGGCCTATCCGCAGTTTGGAATCCCGGGGGGGGGGGAGTAGACCAGATTGTAAAGGGTAAGCTGTAAAACCCAGCACCTCTGGTATAGAATTGAGCCTCCGACCGGCTGCCAACATCGGATCTACAGAACACAAATGACCCGAACTGTGCAGGGAGGTAGTTTGGGTAGCATGGTCCAGCGTTAACGGGCCAGGCCCTCCCCTGGCCTTCCTAAGATCACCAATCGACTCCTCTAGGCCAGATAATTGCTGCCGAATGTCCAGGAGTTTACCATCCAATCCCTTAATCTGTGGCATGAGCACTGAAAGTAGTTCTTCCACCTGCTGGAAATGGTGAAGGACTTGAGCCTCCTGATGTCTGAAAGAGGTGAGGTTCAATTTAGCTGGGGAACATGGAACTACTATGGGGGAACTTCCCTTATTTACATAGGTGTTAGCTGGCGGCCCTAAAGCCCCTGGCACCCCACTATCTAGTCTTTGAAAGGACAAGGATAGCAACCCTGTGTTGGTGACTGTAGACTCCAAACTCCTCTGACCACCTTTAGGGGAGTTGGGTATTATAGATTCCCCTTCTAGGTCAGATTGAGGTGAACATTGAAGATTAAATTGTACCATGCGAGTCTGCCATGAATAGGTATTACCGTCCAACCCAGGAGGCTGCAAGCTTAAAGAAGACCAGGGGAGATTTCGGGCCTTAGCACCCAATGCCTGCCACCTTTCCCCCAGCTCCCTAAAAGCCACAGCACTAGATAATAAGGAGTTGGACTGGGTCTGCAAGAGTCAATTGGAGGTCTCAATTCCAGCAGCTGTAAGTTCGGCCTCACAATCCACAGCAACACGGGATAAAACCAAGGGCTCAGGAGATACAGAACTAGATGGTAAGTCCCACTCTACCCTGGGCAAGCAGTTTAATGGGGGCTGTAACGAAGTCATCCGCTGGAAACAGTCCTCTAATTGCATTTTCCCAGCACGAGCCCTTGTAGTTACTTCCAATTTGTTCTTAGTTTTGCCCTTCTTAGTCATGATATAAACGGCCAGCAAAAAAAAGAAACAAAATAATCCTAGGGAGATACAGCTCTGCTAAGCACACAAAACCCACAAAAAACCAGGAAGTAAGCCCCACTCAGCCACGCGCACAAGGCCACGCGCGCACAAGGCCGCGCCCTTGCATGTGCAGCCCTTAGATGCGCCCCCTGGCGTGCGCCTCTGGCGCCGCCGGTTGGCGCAGGGTTTATGAGAGTTCCAACAAGGTGGCTCTGCCCAGCCCCCAGCTGGTTCTGCTAATACACATGCGGGGAGCTCACAGTCCTGGTATCGGGGTCCCTCTGACGACGGGGCTCCGGCGTCCCTCCCACCTGCGTTCTTGATCTCAGGCAACAGGATATGGCACAGCGTTGGGATGGGGAGGCTCAACCCCGCCGGGCGGCGCAGGGGTTATGAGAGTTCCAGCAAGGTGGCTCCGCCCAGCCCCCAGCTGGTCCTGCTGATACACACGCGGGGAGCTCACAGTCCGGGGTCCCTCTGACGACAGGGCTCCGGCATCCCTCCCACCTGCGTTCTTGATCTCAGGCAACAGAATATGGCATGGCGTTGGGATGGGGAGGCTCCATATTGATCCAGAACAGGGCAGTGAATACAGCAGTGGAAAGCAGAGTAAAAGACCCCCTCTCTGTACATATTCAAGGTCTACCTAAAGACCTACCTCTTTGAGGCTGCCTTTAATTCATGAACCCAGGCTATAAACTTATCATAGCCTTGTAGATTTTAACTAAAATATCTTAGTTGGAATAAATGAAGTACTGAATAAACTGCCTCCTGTAGTCCATAATTAATATAATGCCCTTCGTTTTTAACTGTCAGTCTTAACTAGAGTGTAAGCTCCTTGGAGCAGGGACTGTCCTCGATGTTATGTGTATCTGTACAGCGCTGCATATGACTGGTAGCGCTATAGAAATTCACTCAGCACACAATTCACTTGTGAAACTTACTGCCAGAGAAAGTGGTCACGGCCAGTAGTGTAGAAAGTTTTTTAAAAGGACTGGATAAATTCTTAGAGGATAGGTTCATTAATGACTAGTAGCCAAGGAGCTTTTGGGAACGTAACCTCTTACTTTTGGGGCTGGAACAACAGGGAATGGATTGCTCATTGTGACTTGTTGGGTTATTTTCCCAAGAGAAAGAGATTGGCCACCATTGGAGACAGGATGTTGGACTTGATGGACTATTGGTCTGACCCAGTATGGTGCTACTTATGTTCTTATGCTATATAAATTATTATTATTATTATTATTATTAGTAGTAGTAGTAGTAGTAGTAGTAGTAGAAACAATTCACCAAATATTATTAGTCAAATTTGGCCACTTTGAACTAAATCTGATGAAGCAGATACTTGTCTTGCTTCAGTCAGATATCTGCTTTGGACATTTCACTTTCCAGCAGTTTAAGTTTCCAGTATGTTGTAAAGGCCTGTGGCCATTTCAACAATAAAACTGAACTGAACTGCTGTTAAGTTTTCAGTAATTTAGTTTTTTGGCTCATTCACTTCTTCGATTTGTTGTACGTCTGCAATTTGTGCTAAATACAGTGAACACAATGTAACTGAATAACCAAATTGAATAACTGAATAAACTGGAAAAGCAAACACATGGATATGCAAATATCTGTTTTGGATGTGGATATTATTTTCATATTTGTATGGTCTGAATACGCAACTAATATCCACAAATACAAACCGCCTATTTGTTTCACCAGCAATACCATTTTCACACATTACATTAGTGGTAGAGACAGGGACCCATGCTCTCTGCGTTTTCCCCATTGTAGCCAATGAGGAAAATGGAATGAACATGGGTCCTGGGAAGAGATAATTATGATTATCTGTAGGGGCAGAGGGTGAGGGACATCCAGGAAATGAGTGGATGTTGCGGATGGAGCACATTACAGCTAAAAGACAAGATAGGAAAGGGAAGTTGAGTGCCACTTCAGATTCCTCAGGCCGCCAGTCCTCCATCCCAAGGGGTCACCTCTGGGTGCCAACAAGCCCCAAGGATACCACTGGGGCAAGTATGTGGCAAGGGACAGGACGTAGGATGAGAACACAGGATGGGGCGGGGAAAGGGACACTGAGGACAGGATGCAGGGTGGAGGCCAAGGCTGGCAGAGAAAGCTAAAAGGGGCAGGCAGATGACAGGTGGGCAGCAAATGGTGGATGGCAGGTGGGATTGTGGGCTCGGTCCTGACAATGGGTGTTAGCAGACATCACACTGGTCTAGTTTGGCCAGCTTTGGCCCGACTGGGCCAGCATGATGCCTGACCATAGAACAAACCCCACCAGAGGTGGTGGTGATAGGGCCTGGAAATGTGGGCCCAGAACAAAGCAGGCCCACAGTCTGCGCCCAGCTGGGCAAAAAGAGGCAGGAACAAGTGTTCCCAGTCCCAGCTTGTCCCAGCGTGGGGGGCTGCTATGGCGGCAAACCATGGCTACCTTTAATAGGCAGCCATGGTTGCCCATCATAGCGGGGTGTGTGGACACACCAGGTGTGTCGAGATGTCGCTCCACACCCCCTCCGGTTTGTTCCCATGGTTGAAGCGAACCTAGCCAGGGGAAGCCCTCTCCACCCTTGAGGGGGAAGATGCCACTGCCATCACATTTGTAAGTACCCATTGTCAAGGAGAAATCCTGTAGTATTTCTGTTGTGCTCACACATTACATGAGTAGTAAAGTCTGTGGGAATTATGACTTCTTGGTCTGAAGAGTAGAAGTGGATAAGCTAATATAATATGCGGTCTCTTATAGGGTGTTTACAAACATGAAACTGGCCCAGTAGGGCCTGCTTTGATTTGGCTTGGCCAGCGTCACGGCAGCAAGTTTGTTCCAGGCCCACCAGATCTCGGCCCGATACAAACCCAGCCCAGGGTGGCGGACGGGCCAGAAATGTAGGCCCAGATTAAAGTGGGCCCACAGTCCGTGCCCAGCTGGGCCAGAGTGGGAGAACTTGACAGGAATGTTTGTTCCTGGCCCCGGCTCCTCCAGGCTTGAGGGGTTGCCATGACGTCCAGACATGGTTGCCTGTAATAGGCAGTCATGTCAGGGGTATGTGGCCGGGAGGCTGCACATTGCCTCTCGCATTGCCTCTCACATGGCATGCCTCCCCCAGCCATGTGTATTCCCGTGGCTGGAGGACACCTGGCTGGGGGAAGCCCTCCCTCGCCCCAGGTAGGGTTAACTGACATCTCATCACATCAGTAAACACCCATAAAGGGTAACAGTTCTGCAGACATGCAGAGACAAGGCCCATAGAAAGGGTCCATGTTTTAGGGTAAAGTCACACGAGATGCTAATCTGTGGTGCAGCTGATGGTCAGACTGGCAACTGCCAGACATTCTCCCACTTCCACCCTGGGGCAGGCATCTGGCTGCTATGTGATGTGTCCACCGGAGAAGGCAGCTGATGCATTGCGGTTTACTATTGCTCCATCTGGGCCAATGTGGGGTAATGGAACACCTCCCATCAGGCCAGTCCCATTCAACCCTGCCATGTGGCGAGGTCTGCCGGCACCATAGGGCTGTGGGCATAGTTTGCCATTCCTGTGTGCCTACATCATGGCAGGGGACAGAATAATGGGTGGGTTGGGGTCAGATGCCTGCCCAGTGGATGGTTCCTTGGCCCACCGTGGGGAATGGTGGGACTTTTGACAGCAGCACCCTGACCACCCTGTTTACCCACACACAGGAGGGGGCATAATTTGGATTGCTCTCACTGCCAACCCAAAGTGTGGCGGCTGTATTTGCCCTCCCCAGAGCGAGTGGGGGATCTGGCCGGCCCTGTCTTGTATGGTTTTACTCACAGAGGCAGTTCACACATGCTGTCAGATTTGTGGGAATACCCGCTGTTCTGCTGGCAGCTGCTCTAAGTTCTTCTGGTCTGGGATGCTGCCAGTAGAGTGCTCCTGGTCCTCCACAAGCAGCAATAGCTGAGAAGAGACATGGGATTCTGCTGGCAGACCGGGACAGCCACCCGAATGGTACTTCAGAGCTGGCAAGTCTGGTTTATTCCCTGACAAATAGGGTGAAAACAGACTTGACGCTAACTCCACTTTACTACCATTTTAACATTTCTTACGCATATTACGGGACTATTGGTGCCTTGTGTAGCCCTACAACATGCATAGGAAATGTTAAAGTGGTGGCAAAGTGGAATTCACGTCATGTCTATTTTCACCCACAGTGGATGGGCAGGGAGCAGGACAGCAGGTGTTTTTAAACGAGCGCCGTGGGAGGGAGGGTTCATGGCTGCTGAGTGGCACAGCTGTGGGGCTCCCACACACACAATGTGCATGGGAAGTGCTTCAAGTGCGTGGCTCCCAGCATGGTTGTCTTGTCCAAGGAGGAGGCTACCCTAGCCCATATGAGGCACTCGGAATTTTTCAGGAATACTTGATGCGGGGCCATGAGTGGCCACTGTGTTGATTGTGAAAGCGCACCTCCCCACACACCACCGGAACATGGGCAGTTGGACCCGTGGATGGGGGTCGTGAGGGGGCATGCATGGATGTGTTTCATTAAAAAAAGCCCTCCTGGTCCCCACAGCAGCCTCAGGTTTCACACATGGAATTTTTTTCTCTCCATTTTCTTCTGGAGCACCCTCTCCCGGTTTGACACATAGTCAGAACTGTTTTTGTGCAAGTAGCTACCACAAACTGTGGAGCTGCCTAGGGGGAGAGTGGTAGCTTACCACACATCTAAGTGTTCACACAATCAGAGATACCATAGGATAAATCTATTCAGTGGTTTCTTTGCCATGGGATAATGTACTCTCACCAGGCCCAATTCAAGGTGTTGGTTCTGACCTTTAAAGTCCTGAATGGCCTGGGCCTCACTTATCTGCAGGACCGCCTCACCCCCTGGGTCCTGGATTGGCTTCTATGGTCGGCCGGAGGCACCCTCGAGGTATTCCGGGTGTCGACTATGAGGAGGATGTTCTTGTTCGCCGCACCATAGCTGTGGACCTCCCTCCCGTTGGAGGTCTGCCTGGCCTAAGGCCTCCCCTCTTTCCACAGACTGTGTAAGACCTGGCTGTTCTGCTGGGCCTTTGATGAGGAAAATGGGTAAGGGGTGGGGGGTTGGGTTAGGGTGGGGGCGTTTTCTGCCTGAGTTATTTTAATGTTTTATATTTTGGGATTTTATGTGTTTTTATTATGATGTTAGCAGCCCCGAAATGCAGGAGGGGGTGGCATTAAAATGTGAATGAATAAATAAATAAAATAAAAACATTTCCTGAAGGTGACGTGGAATGGGAGACCTCCAATAAATTTCATAACCCACTTCGATAAATTTCAGAATTTATGACATACAATTTACACAAGCAAACAGTAGCTTGTCAAAAGCTAATTTGGTTGGTTTTCTCTTGCGCTGCAAAGTTTCTTCAAATTCCTCTCGTTTGAAAGTGTGTGCAAACTAGGAAGGTTCTATGATATTTTAAAATGGGAAAGCTTTCTCAGAGACGTCATGTGCAACAGGTGTTGGATTTTAACTTGGCATTCCCCCTCCCTCCAAAGGATCTTAAAATGGCAGAGAAAAAGAAATCATAAATGTTTCTGAAGTTCTAATATCTCCCCCCCATGCCCCGCTTTATTGTGCATTTATGTTGAGGATACAGGGTGAGAGGGGAGATTCTTTCCTAGCTAACATTCAATGCCTTCCTTAATGATAAATGCAGAGCTTTATCAAGAGTACTTAAAGATGTGTGCATACTTGGAATCTTTACTGGATATCTCTGGCTCCATTTTAATTCCAATAGCTTACATTTCCAGCACCCGTGTAAGTGTTCTGAATAGCTAAATATGCTTTAGGGCTATGAAGTGACTGAGCCAAACATCCCCAACGTGAGATGCATTGGCAATGTACTCCTGATCAATGCATAATAAATACGTATTAATAAATCATTATTATTCCTACTTTACAGCTGAAGAAGCAGACATGGAGAGAAGCTAAATGACTTGGCCATAACAATTCTCCAAGGTCTCAAAACAAATCTATAGCACAGAATCCTGGTCTCATGTCTTTCCCATCTCGTGGTGGTTTTTTTCTTCCACAAGAGCATCCTCCCTCACAATTTCAGCCTGCAGTCAGTGTATGCCAAATATTGTCTGCCCATTTATTCATGTGAATAGATATGGGAGCTTGGTCACTTAACAAACTCCAGTGAGCACAACATTCTAGTGCAGAGGCAGGGGGAGATTCAGGGAATAAAAGAGCTAACTGACAGAGTGATTTATTGATCCTGATAAGAGCTCTCCCAGTGGATAGCTTTACTTTTTAGTAGCAGTATCTAAGATTACATTGGATTTTTTTTTATATGGGTTTGCTTTTAAAACTGTAATAATTTAAATCGGTGTTATCACAGTAGGTACTCGCTGCTCTGCAATTTTGTTGTTCTTCTTAACATCCACATAAGGGAATTACCATGAACTCAGCTCATTATTACTACTCTGCCTTTCTCATCTTTCCTGCCAGCCTGCCACAGATCCTTCACTTAAGTTACCCTGAGTCTGCATCATAAATTTTGCTTAAGCCCAGCTCTGCTTTTAAGCTTTTCCTATATTTTTTGCCTTTCCCTTTTTCCTTGGTAGGCTTACTAGCCTTTCTTATTCTTAGAGGAGAGGATGCAGGATGGAGAGGATGATTTTGGCTCTTAGTCCTCATGAAACCTGCCTCTGATCCTTTCCACTTAAACCCAAGGAAGAGGGACTGCAGCACACGATAGTCCATGGCCTTGTGGGAAGATGATTACTACTATCCTTCAGAAAGAAATGGATATCCTTGCTACAGGAGACCACTGCTATCCCTGCCCTCAGAATGACTGTTGCTTTCTTGTCTGATACACAACGACATATATTTTAATTTTAAAAATAGCTGCTTTCCAACCCAGTGAAAGGGCACAGTTCCCAAATGAGGCTGAAAAGGAAAGATGTGTTTTTCAGAGAACTGTAGCTGCGGCTCTGCTATTTGACAATCTCATGTCAGTCTGAGCCTCCTGGATCTGCTGTGCTGAGTTCTACAGAATGATGTAAAATCCTGGCAATAAAGCAGAAGGTGTGCTGGATTTGCAACTGGATTTGAATCCTGGCAACTAAATGCTCATTGCTTGTCACTAGAGAAAACAGACTGTGTTTTGAGTAGCTAAAGATTTCTTTTGTGAGCTCTTCTGTTTAGCTTAACCATTCTAAATAGCAACATACGAACAACCATCCGCTTGTTTACAAAATTGGAGTTTTTGGAGATGGAGCATTTATCCATCTGTCTGAACTTGGTCTTCTCAAGTCATGAAAGATGTGTGGTTGTTAAGGTCTTGTGTCGTATAGGCTGAACTCAATAGAGTTTCTGCTCCACTAAATGAAACAAATTTCAGATAATTGGTGTTGGCTAATGAGAGAGTGAGCCAGATCCCCTGGCTGCCCTAGGGAGGGCAACTGCAGCAGCTACACTGTGGGTTGGCAAGGAGGGCAGTTCAAACAAGAACCCCCCCTCCCCTGGGAATCTGGGCAAGGGGGCTGTCATCACAGGTCCCTCTATGCCATGGGTCAGCCGAGGAACTGGCCACATGCTGCAGGACTCATGGACCCCTGCTGTGCAGCAGTATTGGTCCTTCAGAAGGAGCTGCTGCTACACAGCTGATCGGGGGTGGGGGTGAGTTGACTGGAGGAAAACCCTCACCTGACCCACCAAACAACTGATCAGGGGGCCCCAGAGGAGTGCACTCATCCTGACCACCACTGTTTGGTAGCTAGGATGAGTACACTCTTCCGCCCCTGCCCGCAAGCTCTTTGGAAGCCATGATGGACACACCCATCTGGGTCACCCTGAACAGCTGTTTCACGGGCCAGGTGAAGGTGTTCCTCTGGGTCCCCCCAATCAGCTGTTTAGCGGGCTGGGGTGAGTGCACTCCTCCGCGCCCCCTCCGATCGGCTGATTGGAGGGCCCTCTTCCAGGGGCCCTCCAATCAGCCGTTTGGCAGCCTGGGTGAGTACGCTTCTCCAGGCCCGATCCTCAGACCTCGCCTCCTGGCGGAACTAGGCAGGGCCTAACAGATGGGAGGGTGCATGTTAGCCCAGATTAGCCGGGCTGGGCGAGCCTTAGCCTGCATCATGTTGCCAGCCTTCTCTGGATGGCCTGTCTGGTAGCAGCCAGTCAGCCACCCTGAGGCAGAAGCAGGTGAACATCTGGCAGTCACTGAACTGATGAGCAAATGACTAGCAGGCTACTGTCTGATTTGTTTTCACCCAATGAAGCAAATTAGCCAAGTCTAATCTTAATCTAGGGTTGTCAGGTCAAAGTTTCAAAAATAAGGGACACAGGGAGCTGTGGTGGTCTGAAATATATATAAGATGTTCCCTTAAAACAAAGGGATCACTCAAAATAAGGGTTATCTGACAACCTATTTAAATCATAGGCCAATATATAACTGAAAGTTAACACTTGGATATAAAGAAACCAACAGGTTTGAGCTGGATCGAATAAAGAGAACCATACTCTGCAGTGTCCAGTTTTGGGAGCCTCATTTTAAAAAGGACATTGACAAATTGGAGTGGGTTCAGAGGAGGTCAACAAAGATGAGAAAGGATCTCAAAAGCAAGTCTCATGAGGAAAGGTTGAAGGGACTGGGTATGTTTAGCCTAGCAAAGAGAAGATAAGGAGAGACATGATAACAGTCTTCAAATATCTGAAGGACTGAAGATGACAAGGAACTGTTTGCATTGCTACAGAGGGCAGAATTTGAAATAATGGGCTCAAGTTACAGGAAAGTAGATTTTGATTAAATATCATGAAAACCTTCCAGACATAAGAGCTATGTAGCAATGGAACAAGCTGCCTAGGGAGGTTTAGCATTGATCGGGTGGCTCCCAGGGCAGGGTCCGCTCCCGCTGCTTGATCACCGCAGAGCTCCTTGGTTTACTGAGGAGCTGCAGTGTTTGAAGCAGGAAGGGCAGCGGTTAGAGCGCTGCTGGTGCCGCTCTCATGCTGAATTTGATCGGCTGCAGCTTCGGACTCATTTGTGGTCATATGCTTTGGCCGTGAGGACGGTAGAGAAGAAATTCTTTGCCGCCCTCATAGCTGTTGCGAAGTCGCGTCCAGCGGAGCTTTTCTGGGTGGTGAGGGGGCTGGTCAGTCCGGAGGTTTTCCAAGCTCGCTGTGAGGAGTTTGTAAAATACTTTGCAGATAAGATCGCTTGAATCCAGCAAGATTTCTGAGCCAGAGATTGATGCAGAAGAAGGAGAACTGAGGGGTATGGATGCCCCGTCTGGTCCATTTTTGTGGGATCGGTTTCAGGAAGTGATGCCGGCTGATGCTGAGGGGGTTCTGGGGTCTGTTAGGGCTACTTTTTGTGAACTAGATCCATGCCCGTCCTGTTTGGTGAAAGCCTCCAGGGAGACTTTGGGACCAGTGCTGGTGGGAGTGATCAATGTCTTTCTTCAGGAGGGCAGGCTGCCGGACTGCCTCAAGGAGGTGGTGGTGCAGCCCCTGCTCAAAAAACCATCATTGGACATTGATTCCCTTGCCAGCTACCAACCTGTCTCTAACCTTCCCTTTTTAGGGAAGGTTATTGAACGGGTGGTGGCCCAGCAGCTCCAGGGCCATCTGGATAGCATCATTTTTTGGATTCTTTTCAATCAGGTTTTCATCCAGGATATGGCACTGAGACTGCGTTGGTGGCCTTGGTAGAAGGCCTCCACCAAGAGATGGATTCAGGACATTCAACACTTCTGGTCCAATTAGATCTCTCTGCAGTGTTTGATACAGTGGACCATGAGTTGCTTTTGAGATGGTTGCAGACCCTGGGTGTGACCTGGCCACCCTCATCCATGCATTCATCACCTCAAGACTGGATTACTGCAATGCGCTCTACATGGGGCTGCCCTTGATGAAGACTCGGAACTTGGTCTTCTCAAGTCATGAAAGATGTGTGGTTGTTAAGGCCTTGTGTCATTATAGGATGAACTCTATAGAGTTTCTGCTCCACTAAACAAAACCAATTTCAGATAATTGGTGATGACCAATGAGATGAGAGTGAGCCAGATCCCCTGGCTGCCCCCTGGAAGCTGCAGCTGGTGCAGAATACGAAGGCCCATCTCCTGATGGGGACGGGCTGTAGGGAGCACATTACACCAGTGCGCCAGGCTCTGCACTGGCTGCCTATAGCGTTTCGGACCCGATTCAAGGTGCTGGTTTTGACCTTTAAATCCCTACATGGTCTGGGCCCCTCCTATTCGAGAGACCGTCTCATTCCCCGGGCCGTGGAGTGACCTCTGCGGTCTACCGGGGGTGCCTTCTTGAAGGTCCCCCAGGTGAACCAGGGGGTCACGATGGAGAGGGCATTCTCAGTGGCCTCACCATGGCTGTGGAACTCCCTCCCAGAGGAAGCTTGCCTGGCTATGTCATGGTTTTGGGGGTCCAGTACCCCACTTTCCTGGGTTAGCAGCCCACCTGAACCAGTTCTCTCTCTGGCTGATTCAGTCCTGCAAGTGGGATATTCCTGTTGTCTCCCAAACTCCCAGAGACTTCCCGTTTACACACTGTCTCACTCTGGGTTCACTAGTGCTTGAAAGCACAAGTATTCAGATTGTGTCCCCAATGCTAGACACAGACACTCCTTAGCAAAGAAGAGTTTATTGATTACATAAGCAAAGATAGTTTGACACAGAGTGGCTAATAAAGTAAACAAAATAATGCATTCCTAAACTGTACTGCGAGCGTCCCTAGTTAAAGTCTTACCCTATAAAAGTCCCTTTCTCAGTCAGTGATGTAAGGTGGTTGGGCGCCAATCTGAAGTTGGTTAGAATCAAAGTTCTTTCTCTCAGTCCATAGTTCCAGCAGTCTGGCTGGCAGGCAACCTGATGCCTTCCAGCTGCAGTCCAAGACTCAGCTGAGAGTCAGAGGTTGAACTGAATTCCAATTGTCTCCTTGATAGCAGCAATCTCCCCTTTTATATGTTTTCAAGTTCCTTTTTCTCACTTTTCCTGTCTGGAGAACTCTGTGCGTTCTGTGTCCCGTTGGCAAAGGAAGAGCTCTATTTGCAACTCAATGGGGTTTCTGTCTAGTGTCTCCAAAGGTGTTAGCCTTTCTGAATACGCATTGGTATATCATTGTCTCTCTCCAGTGCTTGAATTGTGTTTCTAGTTCTCAGTTTTACATTACATGATTACATGAAGTGAGTTTACAGTTCTCTGTTTTAACATTACATACATGTTTAACCTTCAGCTTTACATATTTGTTAGACCTATAGTCTAGTATCTCTTTGTGACAGTCTCTCAGCTTGTTGGCCTTTTGTTAGGTTGTTCGTCCGGGCCTTTTGGGGAGGGAGGGCATAAGGGTGGCTTTTTTTACTAGTGGCTTTACCTCTTTGTTGTTGTCTTTATTGTTTTAGTAATCCCTTTTATGTATTGTTTTTATATATTTTGTGAGCCGCCCCAAGCTGCCGTAGGGCTGGAGGGAGCAGGATACAAGTCCAATAAATAAATAAATTAATAGGTTCTCCATTGATGGGTTTTTTCCAAAAGAGTGGATAACCACCTGTTGGGAATGTTGTAGCTGTAGTCCTCCTGCATTCCATCAGGCGGCTTGACTAGATGACTTCTGAGGTCTTTTTCAATGCTAAGGCCGCTTTTATATGAGGCGTTTAGGAGCGCCTCTGCAGCCCTGTATTGAAGAGGAAAGCTGTGCGGGGAGTGTTTACACACTCCCTGTGCTAACAAAAGTGACGTGCCGCCCATTCTCTTCAGCGGGTGCAGACACGGGGCTTTCAAGAGGCCGCGTTCTGTAGACCTGAAAATTGAAGTCTACAGAATGTGGCCTCTTGAAAGCCCCGCGTCTTCAGCTGCCGTCGCTGAAGAGAACGGGTGGCACATCGCTTCCGGTAGCATGGGGGGGGGGGGGACCATGTAAACGCTCCCTGTGCGGCTTTCCTCTTCAACACAGGGTTGCAGAGGCACTTCTAAGCGCCTCATGTAAAAGCAGCCTAAGGTTCTATGATTATATATCCTGGTTGGCAGGTCTTGGGTGGGATCTGTGTTTTCTCATCTTTTTTTCAACTCATTGTTGAGTGAGATAACCTATGCATGCTTTTGTCCAACAGTGTCCTCATTAATACTAGTGTATTAATACTGCTGCGGGGATCCTTCTTCCCATCTCCCCCCCACCTGGACTTACCTGCTTGCGGGTGGTGCCGGGGGGGGCTGGTTTCCTCGCCGCCACTGCCGGCACTGTTATCGCCGCCGCCGCCTTCATCCCTGCCGCCGCTGGGGCCGCCGCCGCTGCTGCTTCGTCCCTGCAGGATACCTGCGGGGACAAGAAGAACAGACAAACCGTGAGTTGGGGGCAGGGGGGGGGAACGCAGAGGGCAGCCACGTGGGCTGTCCTGTCCCCTCCCCCCCACCCGGAAGTAGCAGGGGCTAAAAGCCCAGAGGCAGCGGCTGGAGCCGCAGGCTGCGGCCGCAGGCTCGCGGCCGAAGGGCCGCGGCCAAAGGGCGCGGCACTTCGGGGGCACTTCTGGGGGACTGCAGGGGGGCAGGGGTTTTTTTTGTGTTTATATTGGGCAGGCTTTTTATCTTTCAGGGCTAGGGTGGTAGGGTGGGGGTATTGATACGGGGGGTAATGTGGGGGGTGGACCCAGGGACTCCCCCTGGTGAGAGCAGGGGGAGGACCGGGAGGGTTGGGGGGGAGGGGGTGGCTCGGTCTCCCCGTGAGAGGGGGAGACCGAGGGAGAATGGGGAGGGTATGGTTGGGGGGGGGAGGGTTATGGGGGGGAGGGGGGGAGGGAGGGCCGGGGGGCAAGCAGCCGGGTCTGAAGGGCCGGGATTGGGTGGACGGAGGGGAGGGCATGGCCATTGGGGTCGTGATGGGGCGCGGACGGTATGGTCCATGGGGTGGGAAGGCACGGGCCCCTAGGGGTCTACGGTGCCTGAGGGAGGTGGAGGTCATCACCCCCCCACTAAGGGGGAGGGAGGTGCCGGGTCCAGGGTCCGCGCGTGGGGGGCTGGTGCTGATGAATGCGAGGTCCGTGGTCAACAAGGCCCCGATTATCCACGATTTGATCGTGGATGGGGCCGTGGACCTCGCATGCATCACGGAGACCTGGCTGGATGATCTGGCCGGTCCAACTTTGGCGGATCTGGTTCCAGCTGGGTATGCCGTGCAGCATCAGCCCCGCATGAGCGGCCGGGGAGGAGGCGTAGCTATTGTTTTTAGGGAAGACTGGCCTGTTAGGAGGTATCCAGTGCCGGAGATTGTGGGTGTAGAGGCTCTGCACGTGGTGATCGATTTGGCTGGGGGCAAGCTAGGGGTGCTGCTGGTGTACCGGGCCCCTTCATGCCCGGCGGCATCCCTTACCGCTCTAGCGGAGCTGGCCTCGGAGGTGGTGTTGGGCTCCCCCAGGACTTTGGTTCTGGGGGACTTCAACGTCCACGCCGATGCCGGCCTTGTTGGGGCGGAGCGGGAGTTCATGGCCGCCATGGCAACTATGAACTTGTCCCAGGAAGTGATCTGCCCGACCCACGTGGGGGGACATATCCTCGACCTGATCTTCGGCTCTGGCCTTGAGGCGGGGGGTCCGGTTGTGGGGGAGGTGACAGCGGTGCCCTTGTCGTGGACGGACCATTACCTCCTTCAGGCCGGTCTTTTAGCGCGCCCCCTCCAGAAGGGGAAGGGACCAGTTAGGATGGTCCGCCCTCGGAGGCTGATGGAACCCCAGCGGTTCCAGGAGGTCCTGAGGGAGCTTACCCTGGATGTGGACGGTCACTCTGTGGATGAGCTGGTCCGGCATTGGAACATCTTGCTGGAGGAGGCCATTGACAGGGTGGCTCCGAGGCGCCTTCTGCCTCGGTCTCGTCACCGCAGGACCCCTTGGTTTACTGAGGGGCTGCGGTGTATGAAGCGTGTGGGCAGGAGGCTAGAGCGACGCTGGCGTCGGACTCGGTCTGTCTCCGATCGTCTTCTCCATAGGGCCCATTTGCGGTCCTATGTGGAGGCTGTGAGGACGGCGAGGAAGGAATTCCTCGCCGTCCTCATAGCGTCTGCGAAGTCGCGTCCAGCGGAGCTGTTTCGGGTGGTGCGGGGGCTGGTTAGTCCGGCCTCCCTCCGCCTGGATGGGGACTTGTCCCGGGCCCGCTGTGAGGAGTTTGTCATCTACTTCGCAGACAAGATCGCTCGGATTCAGGCCGATTTCGACGCTGGGTTGATAGCAGTAGGGGAAGAGCGCGGGGGGGCGGAGGGTCCGTCTGGTCCATCTTTATGGGGTGAGTTTCAGGAAGTGACGCCAGCCGATGTGGTGGATGTCCTGGGGTCTGTGAGGGCCACGTGTTGTCAACTAGATCCATGCCCGTCCTGGTTAATAAAAGCTTCCGGGGAGACGTTGGGGACGGTGCTGGCGAGGGTGGTGAATGCGTCCCTTCGGCAGGGGAGGTTGTCGCCTTGCTTAAAAGAGGCTGTGGTGCGCCCCCTGCTGAAAAAACCATCGTTGGACGTAGACGCGCTCGCCAGCTACCGACCTGTCTCTAACCTTCCCTTTTTAGGGAAGGTTATTGAGCGGGCAGTGGCGCTCCAGCTCCAGGGTCATCTAGATAATATCGGGCTCCTTGACCCGTTTCAATCTGGGTTCCGCCCCGGCTATGGCACCGAGACGGCGTTGGTGGCCTTGGTGGACGACCTCCGCCGGGAGATGGATGCGGGATGTTCGACATTTCTCATCCTGCTCGATCTCTCGGCCGCTTTTGACACCGTGGACCATGGGCTGCTGTTGAGACGACTGCGTGACCGGGGGGGTCTGGACGGAACTGTTCTTGAATGGTTCCGTTCATTCCTCTCGGGGAGGAGCCAACGGGTGGTGTTGGGGGAAGAAACATCGAGCCCCCGCGCCTTACCGTGTGGCGTTCCGCAGGGATCGATCTTGTCTCCATTATTATTTAACATCTATATGCAGCCCTTGGGGGAGGTCGTGAGAGGGTTCGGGGTGCGATGTCACCAGTATGCTGATGATACTCAGCTGTACCTCTCGTTTTCTACCGACCCAGACCCTGCTGTCTCGGTGCTATCCCAATGTTTGGAGGCCGTGGCGGATTGGATGCGACAGAGCAGACTGAAACTCAACCCAGATAAGACGGAGGTAATGGTGGTGGGGAGGGCGAAGGGGGTGGTGGCCCCCCTGATTGGGGGGGTTTGCCCCCCTGTAGCTCAGCAGGTCCGGAGTCTGGGGGTCATTTTGGACGCAGGCCTGCGGCTGGAGCAGCAGGTGGAGGCAGCCGCGAAGGCTGCCTTCCGCCAGCTTTATCTGGTACGTAGGCTGCGTCCGTATGTCTCTGGCCCGGACCTGGCCTCCCTCATCCATGCCTTCGTCACCTCGCGACTCGACTACTGTAACGCGCTCTACGTGGGGCTTCCCTTGTTCCTGGCCCGGAGGCTGCAGCTGGTGCAGAATGCGGCGGCCCGTCTTCTTACGGGGACGGGTCGCCGGGAGCACATTACACCGGTGCTCCGAGCGCTGCACTGGCTGCCGATAGTGTGCCGGGCCAGGTTCAAGGTCCTAGTAATGATCTATAAAGCCCTATACGGCCTTGGCCCCTCTTACCTTAGGGACCGCCTCGCCCTTCGCGCCCCGGAACGACTCCTGCGGTCTGCCGGGGGTGCCCTCCTGGAGGTCCCCCGTGTTAAGCGGGGGGCCACGATGGAGCGGGCATTCTCGGTGGTAGGGCCGCGGCTGTGGAACTCCCTTCCGGAGGAAGCTCGCCTGGCCCCAAGCCTTTTGACATTTCGGCAGAACTGTAAGACCTGGCTGTTTGCCCAGGCCTTTGGGAGGGAGGGGGTGTGTGTGATTTTTAATCCCCCACCTGTATATTTATTCTTATACCACCCTGTTTTATTGATATGCTTTATAATTGTATTTTAAATGTTTTAAATCGTTTTTATTGTTGTAAACCGCCCCGAGCTGCTGTGCAGGATGGGGCGGTATAAAAATCTATTAAATAAAATAAAATAAATAAATTATTATTCTTTTATTTATTACTGTGTTATATTACATTATGTGTTTACTCATGTCACCGTCTGATCAAGAATATGTGCAGCAGTGTTCTGTGTCCATTTATGAATACTGGATAAACAGTTGCAGTAGAAAATTTGTTTTGCTAGATTATTCAGGCCTAAATTTTTAAAAGTGACTATTCCGATGATATCTTTAATTGGATCAACTTCTATTGGTGAGAGAATGTCAGTGAACTACTTCATCTCCCTCTTACATGACAGCCACACTCAGTTCTAGACAAAAGAGGCTATTAATTTTAGACACCTAATTCCTGGGGTGTCCAGTCTGAGAGTTACAAGGGGCAGTTTTTTATGTAACAAATGTTCTATGAATCCCTAAATATTAGGCTTTCTTTGGCATGCATCCAGGTGGGTGCTGAAAATTGACAGAATCAAAATCAGTCCTCATTAGACCTCAGACAAGAGATTCCTGGTTGCTTGTCATTTAAGTGGTATTAAAAAGACTACCTTATTTGTGTCTGTGGAATTACTTGGAAGATATCTAACTAGTAGCTTGTGTTTATGGGCTGAAGACGATTATTGTATTAGTATTTTGGAAACAATGGTGGGAGAGACGTTTCACAGTTGCAGCTAACATTGTCTGAGGATCTGGCCCTGTGATTTTACATTACTTGCTAGCCCCTTAAGTCATTTGCTTCTTGTCTCCTATAATTCTCTTCAGCTTTTGATTAAAGAGAATATTTTTTGAATAAGTCAGGTCCTCATGTTGTATAAGAGAAAGCTTAGGAGTGTATCCAGTAAGAGGGTTTAAAAGCTTTTTCCTTACAGGCTTGAATAACTGTCCCTTGTTTAAGATAGACAGACACCATTCCCGAGTGTGCCTATCCTATCCTCCCACTTTCTCGCATTTATTGTATCCTGCTATTGAATACAGCTCTCTTGTTATGAACCCTTGATTCTTTTTAAAGTCTGAATTATTTGGAAAACTTCAAATACTGTGGGTCTTTTAAAGGGGCATCTATTCTCTTTGATTACAGGCCAACACATTTTCTTTTGAAATGATATTGTTGTATAAATACACTAAAGGTCTGGAGGAAACTATGTGCAGCGATGGGTGAGGGGAGAGAAATGATCTTTCCTGAGACGAAGATTGCTGAGGAGTAATTATTGGCAGTATGCCCATAAGGCTGAATTGGACATTAGGGCTGAATAGCTAGTGTTAACCTCCCCCTGCTATCTAGTTAGTATCGATCAGGTTTATCTAATGCAGTATTTGTGTTGTTTAATTCCTATCAAAGGTGAAACCCCTCTAACTGCATGTACACAGGGATGCACACAGGACAGAATATAATTTACTGGATAAATAACTTCTGAATTTTTCAAAGACAAAAGATTCAGAGGTGTAGCAGAGCCACCTTTCTTTTTATCACACAGGCCTGGGCAATAGTCAAAGCATTTCTACCATGCTTTAGTCTGCAGTACACAATCACACTGCTGGGAAAATATAGGTTGAGATGTGTAGGAAATTCACTTGCCCACCCAAGACAGTGGGCATTTTTACACACACGTTAAAGTTCCGGATTTTTCAATCTTCTGGGTTTACAAGTCCACAAGTAAGTTCTGGATGCATTCTTCACACACACACTGCCCTGAGGCAGTTCCTGATGCAATCTTCACACACACACACACAGCCCTGAGGCAGCCTAAAGTAGCCGCAGCTGTAGACGTGACAGCCTGCCATGGAAACCAAGTGACCACAGCTGCCTGGAGCAAAGCAGTTTAGCAGGAGAACTTTTTACACACAAAAGTTCTGGGAGAAGTTCTACGCAGAAGTTCAAAGATCTGTATGTTTAAGATCTGGGTGAGTGATTTAGACACACAGAAAGTTCAGGGTATAACAGCAGACATCCAGGAGAAATGTGTGTCTAAAAACACCCACTGATTGGACTCATGACATGTCTCCGTTTCCTTCCGAAAGCCATTGGGCTCACGCTCAGCCATGTCCCAATCACATCTTGGGTTGGCTTATTCACAACAAACCAAAAAGTTCCACGTGACAAATTAAATAGTTCTCTCCCCAGAGATCCAGCCTTTGTTCCCTTTTACCAGGAATGATTCTGCCAGAATCCTGCTGGCTGGGAGGGGTTACTGAGCCTCTCTCTCTTTTCCAGTCTCTGGCTTAAACAGCTCCAGGCTCCACAGCTAAACAGGCTGAACATATTCATTTGCAGGGAGTTCAAGGCGTATCAAGCATCCCCTGGTTGGTAAGCATAGTATTATTATTTTCATTTCTACAGTGCCTTCAGTGTTCAAAGTGCTTTACAATCCTTATCTATTCACATTCCACAAATCTGTGAAGTAGGTCATTATTGCAGTCTTACAGATGGGGAACAGAAGCCAAGAGATAGTGGGTGAAAATAAACGAGACAGGAGCCTGTAGTAACCCGTGAGTCACCTGCTGATCAGTTTGGTGGCCGACAGACGTTTGCCCACTTCCACCTTGGGGCAGGTGGCTGGCTGCTACGGGATGCATTGTCTCGAGAAGATCAGCGATGCAACCCGGGCTAAGGTTTGCCCAGCTGGGCTAATCCAGGCTAATGTGTGCCCTCTTGTCTGTTAAGCCCCACCGAGCCCAGCTGCAAGGCAAGGCTCGGGTCCAGAGCAGCGCATTCACCCCAGCCACCAAAGTGCTGATTGAGGAGGAGGAAGGCTGGAGAAGTGTGCTCACCTGGCGTGCCAAAAATCTGATGAGAGAGGAGTGCCCTCACATGGCCTGGGTGCACGCACCAAGCAGCTGATCGGGGGTGCTTCTCTAGGACCCCTGATCAGCTGTTTTGTGGACTGGATGAGGGTGCTTCTCTGGGCCCTCCTGAACAGCTGTTTGCTGGCAGTTCCTCCTGGAAGCCTGATCTTGCTAGGTAGCAGAGTCCTATGTGGATGGCTTCTTGGCTGACCTGTGGTGTGGAGGGACTTGTGACAGCAGCCCTGCCACCCAGATTACCCAGGGGGCAGGGGTCTACTCAGTTGAACTGCCTTCCCTGCCAACCCAAAAAGTGGCTGCAGTGGCTCTATCCAGGAGATCTGGCTTGTCCCTGTCTCATTTGTTTTCACTCGGTGACTTGTCCAAGGCAACCTAGAGGTAATTTTTCAAAACTTTTCTCTTGCAAGTTTCTCTTGCAAGAGAAACTCTCCTTCTTCCTCCTTTGTACTCCTACTTATAGGGATGGCTGAACAGGCATGAGGAATTGATATAGGCCAGGGGTGGGGAACCTCAGGCCCGGGGGCCAAATGTGGCCCATGGCAAGTTTTTATGTGGCCCCTTTCCACTTTCACTGGATCTGGCCCTTGAATCCAGTTCTTGCCTCCTATCACTAAAAAACTGAGCTCAAGGGAAGGGAGCAGAGATGAGGTCATGCAAACGAGGATAGGGGACAGTTCCATGGTACAAATCCATGATCTGGGCCTTTCTTTCCTTGAGTGCATCCCTTAAGCACCCCTGCCCCAACTTCTGTGCGGTCCTCGGAGCTTGTGCAAGCTTTCAGAGTGGCGCCTGGGAGGGAAAAGGTTCCCCATCCCTGATATAGGCACTTGTTTTAGAGTGGACAAATGATTGAAAAACCTGTCACTACTACTTAACCACTCCTAGGGTGGCTTTAGATGGACCACTCCCCGACCTGCTTCGGGGGTGGCCAGGCCTACATCCCCTGCGTGCAGTCCCGACAGCGCCAGGATTAAATAGACCTGGTGCTGCCATGGCCTGCAGTCTTCCCACGTGGTGCCCCTCTCCCTTGCTCATTCCTGACTGGAAGAACACAGCGAGTGGTCTCGGGGAATATTTTTCATCATACCAGGACCTCTCGTGTGGAGTCCCGCAGGCTTCTGTTTTGTCCTCTCTCCTGTTCAACGTGTACATGCAGCCACTCGGCGAGGTGATCAGGAAGTTTGGCATGTGGTGTCATCAATATGGTGATGACACCCACCTATACCTCTCTTTTTCAACAGACCCAGGCCCGGCAGTCTTGGTGCTTACCCGGCGTCTGATGGCTGTGGAGAACTGGTGAGGGCAAACCGAGTGAGGCTGAATCCTGACAAAACGGAGGTGATGTTGGTGGGTAAGCCAATGGAGATGACGGGCCCCATCATTGACGGGGTATGTCCTCTGTTGGTTTCCCAGGTTCGAAGTCTGGGGGTGCTCCTTGATGTGCAGCTCCACCTGAATATCCAGGTGGAGGTTGTGGCGAGGAGTGCTTTTCACCAACTACGTCTGGTGCAACGGCTTCGGCCGTATGTCTGACTCTGACCTGTCCACCGTCATTCATGGTTCCATCACCTCCAGGTTGGACTATTGTGATGCGCTCTACATGGGGCTACCCATGGTGACAGCTTGGAAGTTGCAGCTGGTGCAGAATGCAGCGGCCTGGCTTTTGGTAGGGCTGGGCTGCCAGGAGCATATTACACCAGTTCTCTGTTCTCTGCACTGGCTGTCAGTGTTTTTCCGGGCCCAATTCAAGCTGTTTGTATTGGCCTATAAAGCCCTAAACGACCTAGGCCCTGCATATCTATGGGACTGCCTCACCCCCTGGGCTTTGGCTCGGCCCCTGTGGTCATCCAGGGGCGCCTTGGTCGAGGTCTCCCGAGTCTTCCGGGGGGGCCACACGAGAGGGCATTCTCAGTGACTGCACTGCAGCTGTGGAGCTCCTTGCTGGGGGGGCCCGGCTGGCCCCTGACCTTCCCTCGTTTTGACGAAGTTGTAAGACCTGGCTGTTCTGCCAGGCGTTTGGGATGGGTGATGGGTGGGGGTTGGGTTTCGGGTGGGTGGTCTCCATTACCTCCTTTAAAAGTTGTTTGAAGTTGTTTTAAGTGCTTTTATATTTTGTATGATGTGAATCACCCCGAGCTGCTTGAGGCAGGAGGGGCGGGATAATAAAATTTTAAAATAAATAAATAAAATAAATAGAGCTGCAGGTGAATCAGCCACTACACTAGGTAGCTGACTGCAGCTCTATGGCATTGCCAGGACACCCCCTGGTCTGAAGTGGAGCTGCAGCGGTCTGTAGACAGACTGCTTCTCTGTCCTCCCATGAGTGCTCCATGTTTGAGTGGCCTGCTCCACTTGCAGTGCTCTGGGACATTCCAGAACACCACCAGCGGAGATGGTCCAGAGTATGGACAGCCTGTCCTGCCTCTGCTGTGTCTCACCCCTGGGAGGGCCATGTTTAAATTGACAGCCCAACTGAGGGGTGAAGTGAGGAAGGTGTCATCTAAAAACACCTCTAGTCTGTTCTGACTTTAATATAGGAACTTGCATTTATGACACAGAGATGATATTGCAGTTGTTATGGTCACTTGGCTGAATTGTGTTCCATTGTGTTATGGTCACTTAGGTGAACTGAAATCCAGAACACTGACTGAAAGGGACTGGTCTTTATTTGTATCATACGTAATGCTAGAAGCATAAAAAAGGATAATGATGCTAAATCTGTGGGTAAAAAACAGACATGAAGGTGGCCCGTTTTGGCCCACTGGAGCCCTGTACCCACCGACATGTGTGTTTAGGCACCACCAGATGTTATCCCAGAACAGTCCTGGGCGGGTTGGCGGCTAGCCTGAGTTGTGTCCTCGGAAGATCTCTGGGCTAAGGGCCTCCCATGTGGGCCAACACAGGCCAATGCGGGCTAACACATCTGTTTGAACCCACCATACCCGGAGTACGGTGGGGCTCTGGGAGCAGGGTGAGGGCAGGGCTGGCCATCCGCATGTTTGTTTAGCTCCCCCTCCCCTCCCAAGCCATGCGGGCAGCAGGACGACTCTCTAGCCATGGGCACATTTGTTCAGTGCCCCTCCCCGACCTGGAGCATGTCAGTTGTGGTTTCCCACTCCCACCAGGGAGCCACCTTCCCGCCCACCATTCTGTTTTTATCCTGTGTGTCCAAATTATGTTCTCATTTATACTGACATAATTCTAGAGTAACTCTATTGAACTTAGTGGAATTATTTTAGATTCATGCTAATGTAATTGAGAATAGAATCTGGCCTGTAATGAGCACTGAGGCTTCTAGCTTCTGTAAATCTGCTACTTACTCATGAAGGTAGCTAGTTATTTGGGGTTTTGCAGTCTTCTCTCTTTCATTTACATTCCTTGTACAAAAAATAATCCAGCAGATAAGTAAAGAAGAATACAGTGGAAATAAAATAAACATGATAGAAGGTTTTTTAAAAAAAAAGTTTAAAAAATCACCCTCCAATGTTTTAAGAATAGCTTCAGTTTATATTGTATTTAAAAAAATCAGCTCTGTGGTTCCCAGTGGTGTCTAGTGGTAATCCAAATCATCAGGAAATGCAGATAAACCATTACTCCTGGTTGATCTTTGATAGCCGGCATAAGTAACTTTCAATTCCAGGATTTGTAGTATGTTCATATTCAAAACTCAAATCATCATGAGTTCGCAGGTCATAAATAAGTAAAACTGTTTTTAATTCTGGTCTTTTTTGTTGTGGTGAGGGCTAGAATGATGGGTAGTCAAATAATTTACAGTGAATAATTCCCAATTGAGTTTTTATACATGATTTATGCAATGTATGTTGCATGTGATAAAGAAACATGGGTGAAAATTACCATAATTTTCATGATTCTATGCTGCCCCGGGCTGCTTGGAGCAGGAGGGGCAGGGTAGCAAATAATTTTATAAAATAAAAATAAAACAAATGATAGATCCAGGATCAGATCATTGAATTTTACACCTTCTCATTACACAAATGGTGCATAAATGTCTTTCACTCCCTTCACTGAACTCTTGACAAATCATTCTTGGTCTCTTTTCCCACCAGTTGTTAAGAATTGAGATCTCTAGCATGATCTCGGTGAATGTTTTACCCACAGCCAATTACAATGATATTCACTGAACTGCCAGCAAGAGCTGGTAAAGCGTTAATTGCAGCCCGTAATCTAGTACAAATCTGTTGTAATAATTAGGACTTCAAATCAGCAAATCTTATGCCTCTAGGAGAAAGATGATCATTTGTTGCAAATGAATTTATATTTTCCTGACTTCATATTATTCCTCTGATAAGTTGGCAAGTTGAATTCTGGCATGATATATCTTTTGAACAAACATGTATGAGACACTTCCAATGACTATGGGTCAGCGGTATGCCTTGTTACAGCAATTCCTACAGTTTGCTGCTATTCAGTATTTATTTTCCAGCAGTCCATATGGATTATTATTATTATTATTATTATTATTATTATTATTATTAGCATGTGTATAGCACCAGCTGCGTACCTGGCGCTTTACAGAACAATGAGATAGACATGTTCCCTGCCTATGGCTTACAATCTAATAGACTTGGAGGGGGGAGACAAGGAGAGGGGACATAGGGAAGAGACAAGGGATAAAAACATTCAAGCGGATGCGAAGTCTCAGGTGCACGTGCTTGACTTAGTTGCAGTTAGGCAGGAGTCAATGAGGAGGGCAGACATTCTGAAACAAGGACATCAGAAAGGTATTCACAGGCTGTCCTGTGTACTTTCATTTCCATCTTTCTGTTACCAAGTGTGTATGGAATATCCTATTATATATTTATTTTTTTATTTTTTTATTTATTTTATCAATTTTTACCCCGCCCCTCCTGCCAGGCAGCTCGGGCAGCTTCCATCAATTAAAAACACAATAAAAATACAATAAAATCAATTTAAAAACAATCATACATCTTTAAATATTGACAGGGCCACAAAACCATTAGGTGGGGGACTAAAATCCCTACCCACCCTCCCTCCCAAAGGCCTGGGCAAACAGCCAGGTCTTACAGTTTCACCGAAATGTTAAAAGGCTAGGGGCCAGGCGAGCTTCCTCCGGAAGGGAGTTCCACAGCCGCGGTCCCACCACCGAGAATGCCCTCTCCATCGTGGCCCCCCGCTTAACACGGGGGACCTCCAGGAAGGCACCCCCGGCAGACCGCAGGAGCCGCTCTGGGGCGCGAAGGGCGAGGCAGTCCCTAAGGTATGAGGGGCCGAGACCGTGTAGGGCTTTATAGATCATCACTAGGACCTTGAACTTGGCCCGGCACACTATCGGCAGCCAGTGCAGCGCTTGGAGCACCAGTGTAATGTGCTCCTGGCGACCCGTCCCCGTAAGAAGACGAGCCGCCGCATTCTGCACCAGCTGCAGCCTCCGAGCCAAGAACAAGGGAAGCCCCACGTAGAGCGCGTTGCAGTAGTCGAGCCTCGAGGTGACAAAGGCATGGATGAGGGAGGCCAGGTCCGGGCCAGAGACATACGGACGCAGCCTACGCACAAGATAAAGCTGGCGGAAGGCAGCCTATTGGTGAACAACGTTTAATATTTTTTCATTTGGCTAGAATTTAAAGAAGAGGATGGGTATTTTCAGAAGTGATGAGATCACAGTGAACCACAGTGAATACCCACCTGTGGTCACTGTGCCCTGCACGTCTGTTCGGCGGCCGCCAGATGTTCGCCACACTGAATACCCACATGGGGTCAATTTCAACCACACTTCCCGGGCTCCCGGCGGGAAAATCCACAGAAGCGTGGTGAAAGTGATTCCAGGCGGGCATCAATAAAAAGTAACATCTGGCCGGCTATCACGACTCAGAATCCCCGATGGCTGTGGTGTACTCGGCCAGACGCTGCGGCGGCATTGGCCTCGCCGCCCGCCTGTCTCCCTGGAGGGCGGGTGGTGAGGGGGCGGGGCCGTGCAGCCACACGTTGCACCGCATGGCCCCTCCCCCTCCCTGATTCCCCACCGGGATCCCCGGCACGTCTGTTTGCCGTGCCTGGGTGATCCTGGCGGGGAATCTCTGGGTTGTTTTTGAGACGGGACAAAGCCGCCCCGTCACGTCTGAAAACACCCGATATCTCACACTATCATCAGCATCAGTATTCTTAATGTACATCCATATTATCCTAGTGACATTACCCAACACCTTTTTGCACCGCAACATTTTGGTCCAGTGTTGGACTTAAAAAGACTCATGTAATGAAGCGTTTATTTATCCAAAGCAACAGGACGAGTCAACAAGTCAAAAAATATAATCCATTTAGTCATAGAGCTAAGGAAAGTTTCCCTGGAGAAGTTTCAAGCCATGTGAGCTGTTGCCTGGCAGATAGTGTTTATCTGATAAGCGGTGTGGCTTTCATCTTAGCTAATCCAGACTCTTCCTGAGACTGCTTATCTGTCTATTTGCTTGGGGGTGAGGGGAAACTGTGGAGTGCCCTTGGTTTCCCAAAAGCTAAATGTGGATGTTGAAGCAGAATGCGATGATTGTCTTTTTATTGTTCTTGTTCTGATTATATTTGTTTGCTCCTGAGACAATATATTCTAAGACAAAGAAGCAAAGTGGTTTAGCGCATGCAATTTTAGCTGTTATGGTTAAACTTAGGTGACCACGAAGGGAGTGTTTGGAGCTTGCTATTGCCTATGATAAATGTTTATACTTACCTTCAGTGCCATAAGAATCCCTCACTATTTAGATCGAACTCTGTGCTACTGTAAACAACTGCTTTTGGCAAGTTGGAAGCTCAGTCATTTCACTCCTCAGATACAATGTTTAATAAAAGACCTAATCACTCTTTATAAAACTTTATGCAAATATCATCAAATTAGATTTATTAAAAATGATGAAAGGGAGTAGGGAATTTTTAATGAGCAGCTATGCTGTGCATTATCTGTGCACAAAGCAGATGTAATGATGCATTATAAACACAGAAAATTTAATCAGTGTAGAAAAATATAATGAAATGGTTGTTTAAACACTGTAAAGCTAATGTTATCGTAATTACTTCCCATCGAGCAAGGCATGGAACACATTAACCAGGCTGTGTTTGATTAGTTATCCTGCCTACAACATCTGGCCCTTTGCTCATTTTTATTTTAATAAGTGAACCCTTAATGTGAACCCCAAGTACATTAATTAAATAAATAAGCACAGGTAAGAACTGAGCTGTTAACAATATTCATGAAATCACAACCAGTCGAAATCTTCCTTTCCACTGATGGACCAATCGCCTTGGATGGCTGCTTTGGTGGGTCATGTTCCTACGTTTGGGAGATGAACACTTAAACAGCCATGGTTTATTCTGCAAAGGTGCTTTCTCTTCTTTTCCTCTTTACAGAAAGGCCAGCAGCTTGGTTTATAATGAATCTCATGTTTACTGGTAAGTCCTTGCTTGAGGCTGATTAGAATATATTGGATTTTTCTTATGCATTTTTTTTGCAAGACTTCTTTAAAATGTATAAGACATGGATTTCACCAGTGATGCTGTGCAGGTTCTAAGGGAGAAGCCAGGAGGGATAATTTCTTAACTAACTGTGTGCCAGAACCTCAAATTAAACACAGGAAAAATTTCTGCTAAGAACACCCTAACTTTAAAATACTGAGACGTGTATGTATGGCATATGCATTTTGCCCTTGCATGCTAATGATTCTTTTGAGAGCCCAATTAGGTTCTCCACTTAATGATGTTATAGGGATCCTGAAACTTCAGTAGGAGAAATCGGAAGTGATGCCATTCAAAGTACGCCATTCTTTATTCGTAACCTTTATTCTATGAGACTGATTTAACAGTAAGGGCAAATCTGATTTCTCTCAGTCAGTGGGACAAGCAAGGTCACTAGGTCATACAGAGTGGAGATTGTGGGGTAGATTTTTTTGAAGACAAAAGTGGTACTTAAGAACCTAATTTTCCATTAACTTTCAATGGGAATTAGGCATCTAAACATCATTTTTGTCTTTGAAAACACTTACCGCATCCCCCCTCCCGTTCTTTATTTATAACCTTTATTCTATGAGACCGATTTGACATTAAGGGCCAATCTGATTTCTATCAGTCAGTGGAATACTTTCCATTGATTTAATGGAAGTTGGATCAGGCCCTCCATGCTTTGAAATGATGGAACCCTCCATCTCGCATGACTTCAGACTGGAGAAGAAAGGAATTCTTTGGAATTCTGAAGTTTCATAGATCAGTAGGGAGAGATTGCAGTCTCATTTAGAAAAGCAATTATTACTGCCAGCAATGTACCTTGTGTTGTATAATCATCAGTAGTTATAGATTATTATAGTAGTTTTCAATCCCAAGGGCTTTAGGGAGGGGAAACAAGGAAGAGATTAACATAAAAGGAACTTTCATGAAGCTGAGAAGTTGCAGGTGCATATGCAAATTAAAGAAAAGGAATAGTTAATTTCAGTCATACTTTATTTTTTAAAATTTTGGGTAGACAGTAGCATGTCAGATGATAATAGTTTGATGGACTATTTTATAGCCCAAAGTCCAAACAAGCCTGTAGCTATGGTTGGGCGTCTGGGAACATTCAATCCTTTCCCCCAGCAAGATTTTGCTTTCCCCCAATTTCTCTTAAGAAGAAAAAGGGTTTGATGCAAGGGGTGAAAATAAACAGCATGAGAGCCACCCATGAGTGGCTATTTATTAGCTCACCATGGAACCTGTGTGGTCTAATTTATACCACGTGTTGGTGTGCAGGTCAAAAATGGGGCATGCCATCTTCTCGGGCAGTAGAACAACTTCATTTCTGAGCCTGATTCCTCGTGTGTGTGTGTGTGTGTGTGGGGGGGGGGGGGGTTGCACGTGCACATATGCGCACATGCATGTGCTATTGATGCTACAAATCCAATTCTGTTTGGGAAAGCTTGCTAAAACTATGGCCTTTTTTACACAAGACACCCCCACCCATCTCCACACAGTTTTGCTGCATGGAGATGGTTGGAGGTGCCCAGGTGAATGCCACGGGGGATGGGTGGGGGTGCGTGCGTGCTCCCACACTATACCCATCACCCATGCATGGAGCAATGGGCTCCAATGCCCGATGCTCCATGGGTGGAGGTGGGTGGAGATGGGTGTGCATCTGTGGCAACGGGCACACAGCCATCTCCACCCACCGTTGTCGCACATCCATCCTCCCACCCACTGCAGTCCATTTAAAAACAGCCACCGATGAATTTGAATTCTAGCCCTAATGTGATCTTTCCTATTGGGCCCCAGAATATTTGTTGCCGTCTTTACAGACAATGTCTTTTCCCCAACATTAAAAGCATTAAACATAAAGCAAAAATTCCAATCTGTGATTTATCTGGACTTTGAACTGATCCAGAATTTGACAGTGGGCAGATTTAATGTTCTGAGGCCAGATCTAAGGCTGTTTTCAGGTCTGTCACTAATTAGAAAGAGAAACAATTGACACAATAGTTGGAGAAAAAAGTGTTACATATATCTACTAAACCTCAAGGGTGCAATCCAGCTCCCATTGAAGTCAATGGCTAAACTCCTATTGACTTCTATGGAGCTGGATTGCACCCCAAAGGTCTCTATTTCAGTGTTTGCTACTTATCCATTTCATTATTTGAATGTTTTTAATGTGCATTACTTGGATAGGCTATAGCATGCATAAATACGAAATCCTTTCACTAACTCTATAAACTGCTTACTCATTCAAAGAGTCAAGAAATTTAGGGCAGAAATGAGATTTCGCAAAAACTGGAATTCCTGTCAAAAGCTTGGTTCCCAATACTGTCTCAGTCGAATCAAGAACCTCTTGGTACTTGACAATGTCTTGATCGACTTTTGTTTCTCAATTTACTGATAATTTACTTACCAGGATCCCGTTTACTGCTTTTCTGTTTACTGCATTGTCATCAATTTCAAATCCTGGGAGGTGATACTGATGCAATACCACATTTCTTTTAGCTTCTCTGCACTTCCTTTTTCCCCTGTACTTCCTTGTCACTCATTGGCTGGTACACAGATTCCTTTACTCATCTGCAATCCAGTTGCAGATTGGTCAAAGAAAAGGGAACAAAATGCAACAGCAATTCTGATTGGAGGCACTTAAATGGAGACACTATTTTTTTAAACTGTGTTTGGGCAGGCAGGAGGGGCTTAAAGGGTGGGCTATTCGCACAGTGATTGGCTGGCTCAGAAATGTGGAAACAATGGTCAGAAACCTGAAGTAAAATGGTACCCTTGGCAATGTGGTAAGCGGTATATGGATGGTACACAGTACAGGGTAAACCATAAATGGAAAGTAAGTAAATTGGGATGGTATCTTGCAGTATTGTGAGAATCAAGAAATCATAACAGTAATGGGAAATGGTTGGGAAATCGATTCCAGTTCTTGAGATGGTGCAATCTTGTGCGAGTAAAAGTTTTGCTGCTCATTTCAACCTTATCAAGAATACATTAGTTAAAACCTGAATAACCAGATGATCTCAGACCCTTGTAGCCTGGGCACCAGTTGCTACCGTTACTACTGGCAAAACCCTAGAAATGAAAAACAATTTTGGGCTAATTTGAGATGGGAACAGGTGAAGCTCAAATAATTTAGGCTCAAGGAGACAAAGAACGAGTGACAGCTGCTCCAAGAAACATTGGCAGTGTCATTGCAACATTTGGAAGGGCAAATCATCTGCACATTTTATCATCTCTTTGATACAGGCTTTGCTTTCAAATCCACACTGCACAAATTTTGTTTAGTTAATAAAGAACATTAGTTTAGAGCTTCACCAGAAGACTCCCTGGGAGTCGCACAGGAAGCCAAGATGTGGCTGCCCTCCAGTAATATTCCTTATGCAGCGAAAACTTAGCTTAAATCAATAGCCTTGTTGACTTTACTGACTTACCAACACAAGTTACTGATATCTGTTTAAAGAGCAGAAGGGAAAACTTGCCTCTTTTCAAAACTATTAACGTATCTTTACATTTGTTCAAATGGACCCCAAGCTCTATGCAGTATTAAAGCACTTTCCTCAATCTTGATGGTATATGACACCTATAATTGTCCTAAAAGTAAACATGATACACCGTGATGCATTCTGCTGTGATCATTCTACACTGACTGCACTGCAGGCTCATATCTGTAATTGTGGTCATGACATGAAGATACAGAACAAACCCTCCAGCATGATTTATCTTTGTCAGAGCAGTAACAGTGCTTATTCCTGAAATCCAAAGTTATACATGCCTCTAAAAAGAACAATTTGTCAAGCATTTCATTGACACAAATTGAAATGAAACTAGTTCTCTGACTCTAGAGGTCACTTTGCAACAGGAAGAATTCATTATCTAAGCGTACACAGAGGAAAACTCTCACAACTGAAGTAGATTTGTGAGAGATGAATGTCCACATATAAAACTAAAAACTCACAGGTCACACATGAAATAAATGGTATGAATCTGCAGGCTAAAGTGTTCCCTGGCTGATAGCCCATCAGTTCCTTCTAATAATCCAGAGCCAGGTTTGTGTCAATTTGGAGAAAAAGGTCTGTCAACCATTTCAGAATTTTCCTACACAGAGAAACACACAAATTACCTTCTTCACGCTGGAAGCTAGGCAAGCCTCTGGCTTTTGCTTTTTCATAAGATGTATTTGTGCTGCTGTAGCTGTTATAAATGTATCATATGTAAATACACAGAGCATAGCTCTACTGACATGCCAAGCTTTCAATCCTATCACAGCAGAAAGTGAAATAAATAAATAAATCTTAGTTTAAATTTTCTCCAGGTTGAAACTTGCTCTTTCCATTTAAGAAAGGAAAACCTTTGATGGAGAAACAAATGGAGAATTTCACATTTGCTCAAAGACTGCCAAAATGTGAAAAGGAATGGAGAAAAGCTTAAAAGAAAAAACAGACAACAGTAAAAAGTGTTTGTGAGGAGAGAAACGTAAGTATACAGTAACAGGCAAATTTACCCACTTTAGTGCTTTTATAGAAAGGGAAGGTAAACACTGGTGACATGAGCACATTACACCAGTGCTCCGAGCTCTGCACTGGCTGCCAATAGTCTTCCGGGCCGGATTCAAAGTGTTGGTTTTGACATATAAAGCCTTACATGGTCTGGGTCCTACCTATCTGCGAGACGGCCTCACTCCTTGGGTTCTGGACCAGCCCCTGCGGTCATCTGGGGGCACCCTGTTGGAGGTCCCTCGGGTTTCCCGGGAAGCCACACAAGACAAGGCATTCTCGGTGGCCGCACAGCGCCTTTGGAACTCCCTCCCGGTAGGGGCCTTTCTGGCCCCTGACCTCCCGAGTTTCTGTAGGAATTGTAAGACCTGGCTGTTCCACCAGGCGTTTGGCGAGGGAGAAGGGTGGGGGGTAGTATGGTTTTTTTTTAAAAAATTATTATTATTTTTTGTGTCCTCAATTTTATCATTGTTTTTAGTATTTAATGTTTTATATATTTTATTGTATTTTTATGGATGGTTTTGTTAGCTGCCCCGGGCTCCAAGTGGCAGGAGGGGTGGGGTAAAAATGTTTTAAATAAATAAATAAGTAAATGTTGAAGTCATCAAAGAAATTGTCATTGATCAATGGGGACGTTAGAATGATCTTGGTGATATAGATCTTCTAAAAGAATTTTAAAGGAATGGAATATTGCACATGCTCCTAGAATGCAGGTATGGTCAAGGTGCCCTTTGTTAAAGACGGTAGGCCTAATTCTCCATTGCCTTATTCCAGATCACAGTGGTAGAGCCTAGTTGCACAGGGCTAAATGGAAACACAGCCTGATGCAAAGGGTTTTGTTTTCATTCATTGCTGCTATTTATTTGAGCATATGAAAACAACCAAGGGTATTTTTAACCCGAAAACTGTGAAAACAAAATTTAAAAGATCTTCAGCACTTTCTGTTTGTTAGAATTTTCCAAATATATATTCATAAAAACGAGTAGTAAGAACAGTTCTGTAAGAACTAACGAAAGGTAAAAAACCTATGCTAAATGGTCCTATTTTGAAAACCAGCAGCTCTAGTTCAGATAGCCATGTGGTATCGCATCTTGGGAGACTAGGTGTGACTTTAGTGAGTGGGTTGCTGAACTGGTCAAGGGAGAAGCAAAGCACTGTTAACGAAATTATCATTCTTACACTGGTTTGACCCTCATGAAATGCTGTCGGTGTTTTCTCCTAATAGGTTCTGTGAATTTAGCATAATCCGAGTATGAAGCTTTTTTTCACATGAATTGCTGCTTTGCAATCCAGCTTCAGGAGTGGGCAATGCACTTCTGTGCTGCCCAGGAGTCGAGCATGAGCCGAACACTGACTGGTGGATCAGATGTCATATTGACTGATTGGCACATAGACTGATAGGCAACCTGTTGAAGCCCAGAACTGCTCTGGGGCCACCCTGCAGCCCAACCTGGGTTCACATCAGATTGACTGGCAGTGTCACCGGGCCACAGTCCACCCACGCAGTGCCCCCCTCTCTGCACCATCAAGTGCTGGGCACTCACATAATAATAACAAATAATAATAATAAAATTTATTTTTATAGCTCCCCCCTGCCCACATGGCACTCAGAGCGCTTCACAATTTACATAAAAATAAATTGTTGCCCGAAACTCCATAGTACTGAATGGGGCAATGGATGGACAGGTGTGGAGCTGCACTGTGGGTCTGTCCAACAGACATGCAGCAGCTCCATCCTCCATCCCATTTCCCCGGGTTTGGCCAACCCACTCCATGCGGCATGCCCCTGGATCTTCCGAAGTGCTACCGGCAGGGCTGCCATGGAGCGGCCACAGCCTGCTGCACGTTGAACATCTGGCAGCACCCTTTAGATGGACTGGTCAACCCAAGGGTACGGGGGGCACCCATGGAGCTGCCATTTGTCTGTTATACCCATTGTGAGGAAAAGCAAAGGCTCCTCCCATTCTCAGTTCTTGACTCCCCATTCTCATCAAACCCTGTGGGGTATGTTTTGGGTGGTTATGAGGTGGTGATGGGGAAAAAAAGACACATGTCAGCTACTCTTCTCCAAACCCTGAACATAGACCATCACTGTGAGCAGTCAATGGAAGGGAGTAAATAGGTACCTTAGGTTACTGGACTATCCTGTGCTTTACAATTTGACCTATGAGGTTTTGATCTTATTCTTTTTGTACATCTTTAAAATGATAGCTTGACTCTTCCATCATATAAACTAGTGTTATATAGTGAAACTCCATCAATATCGGTGGATTTACACCAATGAGAGAATTGCTCATCTAGTTGACTTTAGGGTAGGAAGTTTAAACTCTAAACATTTGGAAATAGCCAACTGAAAGATTTAATGAGGCATACATGTTATAGTCTTATTTACTACTGGACTCTACCTTTAAAATTGAAATATAGTTAATAGCCTCTAGGTGTCTACTATATCAAAGTCATAGTTTCCTCTTGAATATAGAATTGTGTAGAAAATTAGTGATTCAAGCCTTCGGGGTCAAATTCTGCTCTCAATAAAACAGATTAAATTTCTTGTGTTCATTATGTTTGTATTACTCATTTTTTCAGCTACAATTTTGTCCACAATTAATGCTAGTTTGGGTGTTAACAAACATGACAGTGGCCCGCTGAGGCCTGTGGGCCAACATCACATTTGCTGGAGACCTGCCAGATGTTCGCCTGGGATTTCTCTCAAGCTTGGGTAGCAACTATCTAGGGCTGTGTTCCTGGGAGACCTCCAAGGTCACAACCCGGGCTACCATCTGCCTGATTGGACCAGAGCGGGATTCAGTTAGCTTATAATGTCTGTTATAGCCCGCCATGGCCCAGTCCAGATTGGGTCTGCCATGACAGCTGTCATAGGCCACCATGAATACCCATCATGGCAGGAGGCATGACTGGCCGGTCGGCCGCACATTCGTGCTGCTCCCTGCCATCACCAGCAGCACAGCTGCTGGCATATTTGTTGGCTGGCTGGACCCGATCCTGACCATGTTGTCAATGACTTCCTGGCCAAATTGTGGTGTGACGGTGTCAGGGTATGGAGGGGGAAGGGCCCGCAGGGACCACAGAGGTGGGTGCAGTGGGTGGCTTGGGGTTTCCAGGCAGTCGCGCTCCCCACCCCCCTAGTACCTGTGTCTGTAGAGGCTTCCCCTGCTTGCAGTCTGCTGGGCCAGTGAGTGCAGGATGAGAGACAGCTGCATTCCCCAGCTTGCAGTCTGGTGGGTCAGTGATTACCTGATGAGAGGCAGCTGTGGTGCTCTGAGCACCTGCAGCTGAAGCGAGGGCTGGGTCTGGAGCAAGGCACATAAAAGGAAGGCCATTAGGCTTTCTCCTTTGCTGGTGATCGGAGCTTCTGGGTTCCTGTGATCTGGCCCATGCATTGGTATTTGGAGAAACTGGTTTACTAGACTCCCTTCCCTTTCCCTTCCCTGTTTCTGTGTGAAGAGTGCTGTGTGCGGTGAGTGATTGTGTGCGAGTGGTGTATGCTTCTGTCTTCCTTATTGTTGACCTTCCTTGCCTTCCTGTGTGTGGTTGCCCTAATCCCTCTCCGCTCCCCTCTGGGGTTCCCAAGACCTGGGGTCCCTACCCCCTCCTGGGCTCTGTGTGTGTGGAGGATCACTATAATCCAGAGCGTGGCATCTCCGGTAGGCCCACTGATGAATGGTGGCTGGGTCAGGTGCCTTGTAGCATACAATTGACCACACAGCAATACACCATACGGAGGGCTCCTTTAACCCTAATAGTGTGCATCTGTGAGTGGGGTTTGTGCCCTTGTGTTGTGTGCCCCCTTCTTTGGTCCTGTTTCCCCTTGCTAGCCCATATTCCCCACAGTTGGTGGCATTCCGCCATCACTTTTATTTACACCCATTTTCGCCAAACATTGATCTTTTCTGCAATGTCAAGAAGGTAGCTTAACAGACCATCCGTTTTCTTAATGGGTCATCAGCCATTTCTACCTTTACTGGTGTCCTTTGGCAGTCACTTACCACCAGGCCATTCCACTGAAGTAACAGGTTTTTAAACTTTTTAATGAGGATTGTGTGGCTGCTGTTCTCAAATCATTTATTCCAGAACAAGGAATTGATTTCACTGGGCTACTCCAGAGTGGTTTCAGGATTGTGGTCTTTGTACTCACAACTCCTTAGACTACAGAGTTCTTGTAATGTTTTAAGAGTGGATTTGAACTGAGTTCCGTGCAATTTGAATCTATTGCCTGCTACAGAAGGTATTATGTCAAGTTCTTCATGAGTAGTAAAATGTGACATCTCACTTAGTATCTTCTACTGCTTCCCCAAGAAAAGTTGCTATGAAAACTTTTCATTAAAAGGTATCCAGTGTTCTAACAATAGCAATGTTTAGACAGACCTGCCTGGGTGTGTGTCCATGTGTGCCACTGCATACTTTCGGGGCATGGGGGGCTGCTTCACATGGCGGCAGATGGGTTTGCGGCCAGGGTGTGCCTGCACCCATGAACCGCTCATTCATGTCCCCACATGGAACAACTGGGAAAAACCTGGGTTGCTGTGTGTGGGGGGATGGGTGGGCGGTGCATACCCATGCCACCTTCAGATGGGTGCCCAGATCCATGGGGGAATGGGGGGACCTCTGTGGTGTGTCCCATCTAAAAATGGCATATATATATATATATATATATGAAAGCTTGCATAATTTCTTCAACAGAAGCTGATCCAACAAAAGATATTATCTGAACTACTTTGTCTCCAGTACCAAAATTTGAAACTTCATATTCCAAACAACTTTTTCTCCTACTCCACCATACTTCTCTCTCAAATGATGGAGTGTAGAGACAGGAAAATGGATCTGAACATGTGCTAGATGTTTTCTGTCTCTCTATAGTCTCTACCTTCTGTGGCAGATGTTTCCCCCCACTCCTGAACCCTTAATAAAGGCTAATCAGTCTTTGCTTGCAGCATCCACCTCTGCTTGCTCTGGATGGGTGCATACTTCAAGATGCTCTCTGTGACTTCAGAGTAAATGCTTCCTTGTTGCTAACTTCTGTTATGTCACTCTCGTGATGGGAAAGATTAGGGCATGGACAGATATATTGAACTAGCTTTAATATTCTTTATAAGCTGAAGTTTAATAATCATATCCTTCATCATTTTGTCAACTGTCACTATGATGAGTGTCTCTCTTAAGGATTAACAGTACACCAGACTCACATTTCTGATCCTCTAAGCAAAGATAGGAAAGCGTGCTGATAATTGGAAGTGACTAGTTGAGAATAGGCTTAGCACACTTCATTTTATTAACCTCCCCACTCAGTATAATCTCCTGTCATTCTTACCAGTTGTATTTGAAGTTTGCTTTCATATTGTCAGTAATAATGGTATAGTGAATAAAATGCTGGATTTGGACCTGGGAGCCAGGATTTGAATCTCACTCCTTGGGCACATCACAACAACCTCTCAGCCTCTGTTCCCCATCCGTAATAAATGGGAATGTGTGTGTGTGTGTCTGTCTCTCCCTGTGTTCCCCTCAGTCTTGTCCATTCTAGATTGTAAGCCCAGTGTGCAGGGACCTCTCTCTAATAATAACAATTGTAAAGCACCAGGTACACTGCTGGCTCTGTACAAATACTTAATAATAATAATAATTAATTAATAATTAATTAATTAATATATAGGTCATCCTAAGGGGGTCACTGTTCAATGCACATACTTGTCTCTTAGTGTGGCTGCCTCTTCCTTCTGCTTCATTGTAGTTTAATCTTGTACATAATAAGTGCTACAGGTTTTTGGACAATTTTATCTTGTTATTCTCCTTGTAACAAAACATCATGACTGCAGAAATAAACTCATTTTCTAGTCTGATATAACTTGATTGAGGATGTTGAAAAAAGTCTGCATTTTTATTATAGCAACACCAGAGTTTTTCAAGAATCTTCCCATTGTCCTACTATAAAACAGAACTGACAAACCCAATCAAAAATTCCAAGAGAAATATGGTATATGTGGCACTTATCATCCTCTGAAGCAGGAGGCAGCTGTCGAAGTTGTATCAGGGGGTACTTTTAGATGAGCGGATCGCTGTTGCGTGATCCGCTCGCACAATATTTCAAAATCCCACAAGGCGGGATTAGATGAGACGGAAGTCCGGGATCATGAACGTAGAAGTCCGGGATCATGTGCGACCGCATTGTTTGCAGACTGCGAATTCAATACCTCACAATCGAGGTATTTAATTTGTGGTCAGCAAACAATGCGCGGCCGCCTTCTATGCGCATGATCCCAGACTTCCGTCTCGTCTAATCCCACCTTGCGGGATTTTGAAATATCGCGTGAAGGCGACCCGCTCGTCTAAAAGCAGCTTTAGTCCATTACCAACATACACAGCATTGCAGTGGAAACCGGCAAGTGAAATGATGTATTTCAAAGTATAAATTCTGGGTACTTTGGGGCAACAGTAGGAGTATGTGTGTATATTAAGTGGAGGCCTTATTGTAGACAAACACCTGCTGGTGTAAATAATAAAAGGATCATGGGGCTTTGTGAATACTGGAGACATTCAAGTTGCAAAACTCAGCTCATATTTACTAATTGCTCAAGATGAAAGCAGACATTGGGCCTGAATTTGCTCTTTTTCATGTGTGTGTAAATTAGGAAGAAATCTCTTGAAACCAATATAGTTATGCTAATGACTGGAAAATCAGCCTCACTCTTATTGCTTTTTATTGACTATGATTTAGATTATGTTAGCACTCGATATGTGCTAGACACGCTGTCAAATTAAAGGTATCATCTTGTTACTCTCTCTCTTGTCTCTCAACATACTGTGAAAACAAATGGCTGCATGGCCAAGGGTAGGGGGATGCCCCTGCCCAGGTCAGGGCACTAGACAGATGTGCACCTGACTGGGCCAGCTGTTGAGCCCTCCCCTGCCCCACCCCCAGGTAGGGAAGAGAACAACTCATGGCTGGACGGCCCTGGCATGTCTCAGCACCCCATCCCAAGCCACGACAGGCAGCCATGGCAGCCAATCACAGGCTGCCATGGCTGTTGGCCGTGGTGACCTCTAATAACTAGTGGTGGGGAGGGGAACAAATGTGCTGGGCTGCCTGGGTGGCCCGTGGCCTGGAATAATCTGGGGGACCATATCCAGGCCAGAAGTGAGCCCACATCTGGTGGGCTGGAAAAAGAAGCGCTGCTGAGTCTCTGGCCCAGGTGGGCCATAGCAGGTCCTCGTTGTGTCTATTGTCACCCATAGATGGAGATACAGTCTGTGTGTAATTTTAAATGAGTGCCTGGATAACCTGGAAAAGTCAGGACATCAAGAGGACATGGCCATGTTGGAAATGGGCAGGGCAAAGAGGCTCTCTTGCCGACTTTCTGATGCAGCTTCATTCCCTGAAGAGCATCATGATGTGGTTGTGATGGAAAGAGGTGGGATAGACCCTTTGTCATGCCCCCTTTGGGTCAAAGCCTCGGGAAAGCAGAAAGAAACTCTATCTCTGGGCTAAGCAGGTTTGATTGTATTAATAAAGAAAATAAGTGAATTTGGCTCATTTCTGTAGGCATCAGGGCAGATAGTAATTTTGAGGCTGTAATGTGAATGAGGAAATGTGTCTTCATCTAGAGCACAGTAAGACTTTGGAGGAATGCTCCTTTTGTTAGGTTTGGCAGATCACAGGCTGCACAACTCAGGCAGATCAGTTCAATTCAATCCCATAATAGTGTCATGTGGCAACAGGGGCAGAATAAAAGAGTAAGAGCATTACCGAAGTAAGAGCATTATTGAAACTGAACAGAATGAGCAAGGCTGGGTGAGGTAACACTTGGTAGGGTTTGTATACTATTGTCTTTGGCACAATCCTATCCTGTGCGTGTGCCGCCCGCCTGCACAACTCATGCACAGCATGTGCACATGCAGAATAGCTGCTCGTGGCAAGCACAGAACCCAGGCTGACCCGAACCCCCATGACCAGGGGGATTGACAGATGTGGTGCATGGAGCAGGAGATGGAGTAGGGGGAGTGCATAGGCACGGGGGGTTGGGTTGGCCTGGTTCGCGCACTTCCTGCACGCAGATGTCCTGTGCGTGCATGTGCACGTGCGTTGTGTGTGTGTGCTGCATGTGCTGCGTGGGTGGCACATGCACGGGATAGGATTGTGCCCTGCTACTTTTACTTCGTTGCTCTTTTGGCATTCTCAGTATTTCAGGACTCACTTATTAGTTTAGGTTCCCATCCTTTTCCACGCTTGAGGCCAGTTATCCCATTAGGTCCAGAGACTAGTACAGTCACATTTAAGGATCTAAGCTTGGTTTCAACTAATGAGTGTGAGGTGGGGAGAGGGGAGAAAGAGGATTCACGTAGAGTTAGTCAGTCTCTGTCAGTGCCCCATGCTGGGGTCACCCGTAGTGGGGGCATGAGCCTCAGAGCAGGTCTACTGAGCTGCCTCCCCCCCCTCGATTCGCAGCCTATTCTGGCGCCACCGGCCATGGGCTCAGCCCCAGCACCTGGGGTCCTGCCCCCGGCGCGGTGGATGCTGGCAGCCCCGCCCGACGCACAGGACGTCGGGCCAGGGCTGTCTGATACAATGAAGGAGGCCATCAGTGAAGCATTATGATCCACATACTATCCTGACGGGCATTTATACCTTGATAGACTCCTTCCAAGCGAGGGCTCGGGTGCGTGACTGGTTGGTGGGTGGGCATGAGAATAGGCTTTTGTGGTCCTTGATTCCCCCTTTTCCCCCCTTAACTCCCCCCGTCCCCATGACAGTCTCATACACATGCCACTCCTCCCTCCCCCTCACCACTCAACAGCCTCATCAACACTCACATGCCTGGAAATTCAGCAGCAATGATTCTGCTTCTGTTGCAGCCTATAGGAACCAGCTCCAGTGGAAGCCCCAAAACACCAGTGCGGACCTGCCTAAGCCACAGGGAGCTGCTGTCAGAGGGTGTTTTTAAACGAGATGCTACCACACATGACCACCCGGAAGCCACTCATCTGACCACCTGTGTAAAGGTTTTGTGTGTGTGTGTGTGGTGTGTGTGTGTGTGTGTGCTCCTGGAAGCTACGCAACACCCACTCATGGAGCACTGTTGAGAAATCCAGAGCGCACTTTGTGGGGCGAGTCAAAAAGGTACATAGCAACCGGTGGTCACGCATCTCCTGCCTGTATGAACTGAGGTGTCCAGCCACATCAGCACATCAGTCTGCCACCCATAGGCATTGTGGGTGGGGGACACGGCCTTTGTAAGTCACAGGAACTGGCCACGAGCGCTGGGGAGCTTGGGTTCTCCAGCACTTCCACCTGGGACATGTCAATTTCAAAGGCCAGCCCGGCACACTTCCCATGCCCCCATGGTCTGTGATGGGGGAGTGTGAGGTGGCTGCCATGGTAGCCATCCTGGGATCTGCCCATTAGAATCCCTCCCCATGCACTTCACCTGAGTGGCTGCTCTGCAGCTGTGCCACACAGTGAGCACGGATTTCACCCCACCCATAGTAAGAGCCTATGACCTTTCAGCCTGGCAGTCAGCAGTCCATGGGCCAGCACTGGTTCATGGACTTTCCGTTTAGATTACTGGTTTAGCTCGCTACTGAGAAGCCAGGTGCTGAAGCACTCCTCCCAAGCCAGGGATCCGACTGGAATTTTTCACCTTCCTCGGGCCAGACTTATTATCTGATATCTGATTGCATCCTCCTGCATTTTGAGATTTATAATATTTGCTGGACACTTTATTTATTATTATTATTATTTATTTTATTTTATATTTTTCAACTTTAAAAAAGTTCTTAAAATACAGTTATGGGCCTTCATCTTTGTCCCTTTGACGTTCTAGTTCCTTTTGTCATCATCAATGGTTTAACATAGAGCAGGGATGGGGAAACCTTTTCCGCCCGGAGTCCACTTGGAAAATTAGTACAAACTCTGAGGGCTGCATAGAAGTTGGGGACATGAATGTTCAGGGGCTGTGCTCAGGAAAAAGAGGGTCTAGATCATGGATCTGTCTGTCCACTGTCCTCGAGTACACGCCCTTTTCTCTGCTCTCTTACTCTAAGGCCGCTTTTATACGAGGTGCTGAAAAGCGGCCCCTGAGTCCCGTGTTTAGAAAAAAGCTGCGCGGGGAGTGTTTACATGCTCCCGCACTCCCAATGAGAAGCACGTCACTTCCAGCAGCGCGGGGAGTATGCAAATACTCCCCACACAACTTTTCTTTCAATGTGGGACTCGAGCTGCTTTTCAGCACCTTGTATAAAAGCGGTCTGAGTTTATTTTCAGTGATTTGGGGGTAGAAACTGGATCCAGGAACCAGAAAGGGACCAATTAAAAAACTAGCCACAGGCCACATTTGTCTCCTGGGCCTAAGGTTCCCCATCCTTGAAGAGTCATAGGGCTGGAAGGGACTTCCTGGGTGATCTAGTCCAACCCACTGAGCACCAATGCAGGATTCACCAGAACAAAAGTGGCCACACAGAAAAGTTCATCTATAATAAAAATCTGCCACAAGTAAAGACTGGGACTGACCACAGCACACCAATGCTGGGAAGAATCTTTAAAATGAAAAAACCAGTGAGACACACCCATGCTGCAGGGGACAGCAAAAAGCCTTCATAGTCAACTTTCTCTGTCCAGCTTCACTCTCAGATTGTGTGCGCTACTTCAGCAGACCACAGAGAGTTGCAATAGATAAGAGTAACTAATCTGTCTGCAAGTCGGGATACTTTTAGAGGCCCCAAAATGAGGAAAGGTTATGCATGGATAGATTGAACCTGCTGGTGTAACGTTTGGGATTCGTGATCTCAGGTTATTTTAACAGAGAAGGAGATACCAAGATCCACCCGAGATGCTAATTTCAATGCAGTTTTTTACCCTAATTTTTACACAATTCTGGTGACTGTATATCCTTTTCTAGTTCTATGATACATTATTTTAATGCTCCCAGGACTGTTTGAAGTGATAACATATTTCCCAATAGCAGAGACAGCTTAAGGGGACTGTGAAATGAAACACATAGCCCTGAGAAACCTGATTTAGGGGAGCTCTCTCAAGTATGCTAAATTAAACTTCCTTTCCATAAGAGAAACAATTGAGTTACATAGCCCAGTGAAATATTGGGTGCCTTCCTCTTACGGCGTTACAAGATGGAACACTACCTACTTGTTTTTGGCATTCAACACATGTATGATTGTTACATCTGTTTGTGCAAGCACACACTTCTCATTTATTTAACACTGTGGGGATGAAAAACAATGGGTGCAGACATTAAGTAGCTGCTCACAGCACATAGCTATTGTATCTCTAGAGATGAACATGCTTCGTTACCAATTTTTGGTCAAACCATAGAGACAGGGAGTTTTGTAAAGGTTATGTATGCATAGACTGAAGTTGCTGGTATAACATTTGGGATTAGTGATCTCAGATTCTCAGGTTATTTTCACAGAGAAGATAGAGTGTGGTTGCCATTGTTGGTCCCAAGTGACAGAGAGACAAAGTGGTTCAAAGGATATCTTTTATTGTTGGTGGAAATAAGAAAGCTTTGGGGCCACACAGTTAGTTTGGGGATATAGTGGGGAAACAGTTTATCAGGAGACGGGAGTACACCTGTCAAAGGAACTGGGTTCACAGTATATGAATTCCCACAGGTCTGTAACTGACCCTGTTAGCTGTACACCCAACCATTGTGGGAATTCACATACTGTGAACCCAGTTCCTTTGATATGTGTACTCCCTTCTCCTGATAAACGGTTTCCCCACTATATCTCCAAACTAGATTTTTGCTATCTCTGTGTGTTTACCACCAAGTATTTTTCCTTTGTGTTCTACACAATATATAATTTTAGATGTTTTATAAATGTCTGACACAGCGCTCTCTCTCTCTCTCTCTCTCTCTCTCTCTCTCTCTCTTGTTCTATCCACTCCCACTCATTCTATGCCCCTTCATATACACCTGCTCTACATTTGCTCAGTTTATATATTTCTGCTGGCTATGTTTATATGCCTGAGGAAGGGCCCTGTGTGGCCTGAAAGCTTGCTTATTTCCAACAACAGTTGGTGCAATAAAAGATGATATTTGAACCACTTTGTTTCACAGAGAAGGAAATACCACAATGCACCTCAGGATCGATTGGCCAGTCTAGTTCCTATTCCTGCACATCTCCATGGTGTTTCTTGTGAGCAGAGATGTCGAGCAGGGTGAAGAAACAACGATAAATTGGGGGGAGGGAAGAGACTGTGGGGCTGATGGAAAAGGAGGTGAGGTGAAGTGAAGGGGTGATAGGAAAGGGACTGGGTGTGTGTGTGTGCTTTCATGGCTTGATTCTTTTTGGCATGAAGCTCTACGTATCCTGGGACTGCCAGCCTGGGGCTAGCTTCTCTGTCTCCATCAATTGAGTGTGTTGCACCAAGGAATGTCAGCTGGGAATCAGCTAGTGAGTAGAGACTATTGGGCAGCTGCAATAGCATAATGTGGTCTAAATTCTTGTTCAACCAGTTACATGTGCAGGATGAGGTCATCAGTTTCGGTGCAGGATGGATTTGTATGCGTTTATCCTTACGTCTGGAAACACCCATAGTAGCACAGAAATCTCGCATACAGTACCAGCTTAGCTAGGGGAACAGAAAAAGATATCACCCTATTACATAGGCATGACAGACATCAAAAATGACTTTTAGGATAATTGCACCATTTTGTTTTTGGAATAAGTCCATTTCAGATGTAAATTGCAGGTTGCACTAGGGAGCAATCCCTAACCGATAAGGCCTCTTCTTAACTTTCTCATCTTATCCTTTACTAGTGACTATCCACACTGGTTAGGTGCTCTTGCGGATACTTGTATTATTGGAGTCCGGCCAAATACAAGATGTCATTTTGGAAGCATTTCTTCTTGCAGAATGACCCTATTGATTTGCTAATATGTGATGATTTGGTAGTAACTTTCAAATTGTGGAAAAGCAATGGGGCCCCTCAGATCCTTCTGTTGGCATCTCATAAACCTGTATGACTGCTAGAATTGAGTTATTATTACCATTACACAGTTATGCGAAAGATTAGGTTGTTTCAATGTGAGGACTGCCACCTTCGCCACCACACAGGGACCTGAACCATAACCAAAGCTATGTGTAACAGGGCGGGGTGCATCCCACTTGGTGGGTCCTTATGACGTTCCTAATGGGGATCTAGCTCTTAAGCGTTGCCACACAACAGTCACTCTGCCATGGGACTTTTATAGTTGTCTCTAATCCTGGGGTAAGTTTCTTTATAAGATACGCATCTGGCACTTTAAGAACTGGCCTCCACCTCCCTTACAGCCTGCCCAAACCACCAAGAGCCTGCCACATGCCCAGCCAAACAAAAAGGTCTTATACCTTTCTGAAAGGTAGGCAGGCTCAGGCAGATCTCCAAGGGGTGAGCGTTCCATAAGTGTGGATCAGCCACTGAGAACTCCTCTCTTCATGCCCTCGTGTGAACTTCACAGGCAGTTGGTACTCGCAAGAGGGCGCCCTCAGCTGACCTCAGTGGGCACGACAGAACACAAGGGAGGGAAGCAGTCTTTCAGATAGCCAGGGCCCAAGCCATTTAGGGCTTTATAAGTTAAAATAAGCACCTTGAATTGTGCCCCTTTCCTTTGGGAAAAGCCCTTTGGGGTCTAAGCACAGTCAGCTTCCACCTGAGAGTGCTTATGGGCAAACAGCATCCCCCGAGCAACGTCTCCTTTGCTGTTCCTCCAGTCCCCTTGAGCAGCAGACCTGGACCCAGTCCCTGGGCTTCCACTGGGGATCTGCAGTACCTGGCAGGGCTTCAGCTTCTGCCTCTGTGCAGAGCTCACCAGCAGAGCTCTTTCCTCCGGTATTCCCCCTGTTATACTGAAGGCTTTCCTCTTGTATACCCATCAGTCATCAGGACAGCCACACCTGATAGGCCCTGGGTGCTGTCCTTTATTTCAGTAGTGCCTGCACCTTCTAGCATGCCAGGGGTGTGGATCCTCCTTTGTTGTCAGAACCTGCTTGTCTTTTGCCAGTGCTACCACACACCCTGCTACACTAGGGGTGCTTTCCCATGTGACAGAATGCACGCCATTCACCTCAGCGCGAGAAACGGCAAGAGGCAAATGTTGCACGGCTTTTGTCACATGGGAAAACAAAGCCACGCAGCTGTGGTGTCGATCATGTGGAGGATGCAGAGCTGGAAACTTGTGTTTTACATCCTCTGCATGATCAGTGCCAAAGCTGTGTCTTTTGTTTTCCCACGTGACAAAAGTCATACAGCACTTACCTCCCGGAGTTTCTTGCGGAGGCGAATGGTGTGTGTTTTGTCATGTGGGAAAGTGCCTTCTGACTCTCTAGCACTTGAGCTAGAAGAGATATATCCCCTGTGGAATCTGGTATACATGAGGAGAGGCATAACTCACACCCCTGTGGCTTACACTAGGGGCGTTTATAGACGATCCCGCTTACAAGCGGGATCGCCCAAATGCCGGCTTTTCCCCTGCGGCGTCTCTGCATGCCGTGTCTGCTGTTCAGACATGGCGCAGAGTGTGAGTGCGCATGCACACCCTTCTGCGCATGCGCACTCGCCCGCGGAACCAGGAAGTGCGGCGTAAAGCCGGCACTTCGGGAATCTGCGTCGGAGGGGGCAGGATTGTCTGCCCCCTCCGACACGGATTAAAAAGCAGGCCAAGCATGTAGACGAGCGGCAAGAAAGGCGGCTGATCAAAGGATCAGCCGCCTTTTTTGTCTCGTCTATAAACACCCTAGGAATAGCTCAACAGACACAAAACTAAGCTCATCCTTTCTACTAAATATTTTGTTAGGTTTCAAAAAGTTTGGGCATGAAGCCCTGACTCCTTTCTGCTTCTCAGTCTCTCTACAAAACCCTGATTTCCCCTAAAAATAAATTGTTCATGCTCTGGAATGAGGTGCAGTGTACCTGGGAAGGATTAGCGGCAAAGCATAACAGTTCAAGCTAGCGTTAGGGTCCTACTGCTGTTTTAAAATGCCTAGGTTCCTTCCTAAGGAAAAGCTGCCATGTCATTTAGGAATAGGACGTACATGTGTGGCCTGGAAGATTGGAGGGGGTGGCTCCTCCAAATCTGAGTGGCTGTATTGGTCTGCAGGAAAAGACTGAATATCGGAGGTGGCAAAGAGGAGATAAGTTCTTACGGTGGGGACTGGAATATTGTTGGTGGTATGAAATGGTTGTGAGGGTGTTAGAATGAGTCAGGTGGGAGATGACATTTTGGAGTCACTGATTTGTGCCTCTACTTTCACACTGTTTTAAATGATAAGAAAACAAGTCATACTGGGTCAGACCCATGGTCCATCGAGTCCACCATCCTGTCACCGACAGGGAACAGCTACAAACAAGTGGTGTTTCTCCTAGCTATGTTGTTTTCCTGCCTAAATAAATACATGTAGATGCAAACTGTTTCCTTCACTGAGGTGTGTAAGCTTAACACATGGCATCAGCAGCTACACTAGATGCACACATATCCTGAGAACATGGACAGTCACATGGCTGAATAATTAGAGCTTTAAACAGTTCAAGAGCTCTGGTCTGTTACCTTGCTGTCTTTTTGTAGTTTTCATAAAATAGTCTTGTTGCTTTTTGGCAACAGTTTGCTAATGAGTCTCTTGACCTGTGTAGATGAACAGGATGCCCAGCCCACACAATAGCTGGCTGAGTAATTCTCCTTTCCTATTATCTATTCCATAAAGACATAGATCAGAACTTTTCTGTAAGGACTTTTTCATTGTAAAATCAGCTGTGCCCAGCTGCAGTTGACTTTCTTCATTTGCTTTTTAAATTGGAGCCTCTTTTTGTATCTAGGATCTTTATTTTTCTGAAGGAGGCACTTGCAGGCACTAACAGCAAGGAGAGTGCTACATGCAAAGAATGTATAGTGCATCTTAATTAATGTATAAGGCTTGCAGAGATAATCACTCCTCCTGACTACTGTATCATTAAGATTAGAAGCTGAAAAATCCAACTCTACAAAGATCATCGACACTAAAATAAATCTGCTAGCATTACATCTTCCCCTTTTCATTTTTACTTCCATTCAGTTTTACTGATTGAGCACAAAACCCAGGAACCCTGAGCACCCATGCAGATTATATATATATATATATATATACATATATATATATATATATATAATATAGTACCTTTTATAAGCCTCAAAGGGACTGTATTACTCAGCAAAAAACACACACAAAAACAAAACAAAACCCAAGACACACTTTTAAAAAGGTAAAACCATATTTGCTAGNAGCAAAAAACACACACAAAAACAAAACAAAACCCAAGACACACTTTTAAAAAGGTAAAACCATATTTGCTAGCTTCTGAAAGGAGGAATAATCCAGATACAAACATTATGGCACAACATGTCATGTAATTTCAATCTGCTATGTTTTAGCAGCACATCGCTCTCAACAGGACCTTTAAAAACCCTTTTTGATGCCTTTTAGTTTTGTTTTTTGGAGATGTGTAGAAGGGAAAGTAATTGGGTATAGGAGACTGGCATGGGATGTGTAGTTGAGAATGGCATGGGGACCCTGCATATCAGAAGATACTGGACAATTGCTGCATGATAGTTCTTCTACAGATCTTTAAGTTGAGCTTGACCAGCTGCACTCTGTGGGGGTGCCATTTCTAATATAATGCTGAGAGCTCCTGAAAGACTGATCCACATCTCATCAATGTGTGAAACATGAGCTGGGTGAAGCAGCCAATAACAAGTGTCCACTTTACAAAGACCCCATTCAGGCATTGAGTATCAGCATTTGCCAGTAGACAGCAGTTGCAGTCAAGCTAGAGACAGACAGTGACAGATTTAGCATCTTGCTCTGATTGTAAATGTAGCCCAGTGCACAGGCACAGACTTGCAATGTGAAGAGCATGCCAAAAAGCTGCCAAAGACTCAGTGCTATAAACAGCACCTGTGCTGCCAAATGATGATGGGCCTGATAGCCAACTCTTTCCCTTCCACAGTGTCGCCTGCTTGTGAAGGACTCTCAAGGTCAGCTCCTGCTTCCTCTAGGTGTAACGTGGTGCTATCATTTAAAGGGAGAGACTCCCTTTCCCCCTTTATGTGAGCAATTAGACAAATCATATAAAACGGATGGCTCAAGGGTTTTCACAAACTAAACTGCCCACATAGTTAATAAATGCAATTTGATTAAAGTAAAGTGGCCAGGAAAGAACTTGCTGTCATGCTGATTAGCCAGGGGAAGTTTGGCTATCTGAAGTTTCAGGTCAAAGGTTTCTTTAACCTTATCTGTATGGCTCTCTGACTTCCTTTCAACACATTTAATAAGAGATGCACAGAACTGAAGATGCACATAATATTTCTCTCTGAATCAGTGCAACAATCTGGGATTTTCTTATGTAGCATTTTCAGAGAATGAACAAGTCAAATGCTGGTAAAACCAGCATTACGTCTCTCCATTTGAAGGCTTTTTTACTTCATATTTTCAGTTAATCTTTTTCTTCTTCTTCTATTTTAAATAATCTTAAGGGAAATTTCTTGGGCATTTGTTGAGATTACTTAAATTAGGGGGAAACAGCAACCAATGGGTCAAAGCTGGCCTGTGGTTGCTTTTTATTGGACCCCTTTTCCAGTGGCTCTGGTCCATGGATTACAGGGTTGCAGGAAAAGGGGTTATAGCTGCAGCAGAGGATTAGACAGGCCCTACTCTCAAGCACTGAAAGGGTGAGTTCTGGAGAAGGGTGTGTGTGTGTGCGGAGCCCAGGTGGCCCAGGTGTGGGCACAACCGAGGCAGCTCGCCACACTGTGCCAGTCGGCCTACCTGAGGGTGCAAGAAAATCCACCTTTGGCTGGTGGATATGCAGTGGTGAACACCCCCATCAGGGTCCACTTGATGCAGGCCACCAGGGACAAGATATGGAAGGGAGAATACGTCAATGTGTTCTCCCTCCTTTACACCGACCCCATCCTGGACCCTAACTCCAAGGATGAGGGTAAAGACAAGGAAAAGTTCAAGAGGCCCAAGGTAGACCACAATTGGTCCAACTGGTCAGCGGCCTTCTCTGTACTTATGGGCATCATGTTGCAGATGTCCCCCAAGCGTGCCACCGAACTGATCAAATACCAGGATATAATTTGGAGGGCATTTGACACCTGCAATCCCAGGGCATGGCCGTGTTATGATGACGCTGTCCGGAAATGGGCCCCCATAACACCAGGGCTGCTCTGGGACAGGTATGCCGAGGACCTGTGGCTGGAATGCATGAGCAACATGACCAGTGTGCCTCGCACAGATAGTGGCCATGCCCTGATCAGGGGAGGGGTGGCGCCCGTGAATGACCCCTTTTGATTGGAAGGGCACTGCCCCTCCACAAAGGGGATGACCTGTTGGGAATATAATGGGGCGGGGAGCTGCACCCACTCCCCGTGCCGATTTAGGCTCACCTGTTCCCACTGCACCAGCAATCATGCAGCCTGCCACTGCAACAAAGTCAGGCCCCAACCTAGGTTCAAGACACCAAACCGGCAAAGCCAAGAGGGTCAACCCCTGAGTAGTGGCAAGGGCCCCAACCCCAGTACAGCATGAGGTCTAAAGTAAAGTCTTATGCAACTGCCCTATGCGGGGGGGAGGTCCAGTATGTGGTGGAGGGCTTTAGGATCCCCGCGGGTGGGATAAAGCCGCAAAAATGGGTAAGGGACCTCAGATCAATAGTGGGAATGGAGCACTTGGTGCACGCCAAGCTCCAAAAAGAAATAGTGGAGGGTAGAGTGGCCAGCCCGTTCGAGTCCCCACCTATGGCCTCACTGCATGTCTTCCCCACTGGGCATAGTGCCAAAGAAGGCCCCAGGGGAGTATCGTCTTATCCACCACCTCTCCTGCCTCAGGGGGGAGTCGGTCAACAACGCCATCCCCGAGGAGCTCTGATCCGTCCACTATGCCTCATTCGATTCGGCTGTGCAAATGGCCAGGGCCTGTGGCAAGGGAGCACCATTAGCCAAGTGTGACATTAACACGGCCTTCCACCTCCTGCTGGTCCATCCAGATGATTTCGAGTTCCTGGGTTTTCAGTTCCAAGGTAGATTTTACTTTGACAAAGCCATGCTGATGGGGTGTTCAATATCCTGCTTGGCCTTAGAATGTTTTAGCTCGCTCCTCAACTGGTTGGTCTGCCATAGGGCACGATCTCGTTTTGTCATCCATTACATTGATGACTTCCTGGTTTTGGGTGGGGCAGGCATGGGAGAGTGTGAGAGGCTACTCCACACCTTCCAGGCCATTGCACACGAGCTCGGGGTTCCCCTCGTCCCGGAAAAAATGGTAGGTCCAGCCACGGTGCTCACGTTTCTAGGAATAGAACTGGACATGGTCAAAGAAGAGTCCCGCCTTACCTGGGACAAATTAGTACCCCTATTGGAGGTGATCAGGCAATGCCTTGCAGCATCCAAGGTCACAGTCCAACAACTGAAGGGCTTAGTCGACAGTCTGAACTTTGCCTGTAGAGTGGTGGCACCGGGACGAGCATTCCTGTCTCGCCTTTACGCCAAACTCCCCAGCAACCTCCCCCTTAATTACCATGTCCGGGCACAGCGGGCATGAGGGAGGACCTTTTGGTTTGGAACAGTTTCTTGACAGCTTTTAGTGGAGTGAGCATCTGGAGGCAAAAATTGCTTCTAGAGGCGGAACTTCAAGTTCAATCTGATGTGGGTGGGTCCCTGGGTTTCGGGCTGTACTTCCAGGGTAAGTGCTGTGTGGCCCCATGGCCCCCCACATGGGTGGAAATGGGAATGACTCGGGACCTCACCTTCCTCGAACTCTTCCCTATTGTGCATGCGGTTCACTTATGGCCCAAAGAATTTGCAAACAGAGCTGTACTGTTCTGGTGTGACAACCTGGCGGTAGTTCATGTCCTCAACAGCCTGACTTCCAAGTCCACTAGAATAATGGGGCTGGTCAGGGCATTCGTGCTGCAGTGCCTAAATAACAACATTCTTTTTACATCTAAGCATGTTCCTGGAGTAAACAACTGCATAGCCGATGCACTCTCCTGCCGGCAGATGGACCACTTTCGGGAACTGGCACCAGCAGCCAGCAGCAAACCTGAGGCCATGCCAGCCCACTTGTGGAACATTGGACAGTAGAGCTGTATGAGGCAGTACAGGGGTCTTTAGCGCCCAGCACCAGGGTGGCATACTTCAGGGCATTCACCCAATTCCAGGAATTCAGGGAGTCCAAGGGTTGGGACAGGGGTTTTCCCATTCCAGAGCCACAAGTACTTCAATTCGCCATGTCATTGCGCGTGAATGGCCAGGCACCTGCCACTATAGCAGCCAAAGTGGTGGCCATCTCCTTTATCACCAAGATAGCAGGCCACCTGGACCAAGGTTTTTTCTCAGGCAGATTGATCGAGGCATGGGCACGTGAGCGGGGTCCAAAGGATGACACCAGGTTACCCATCACTCCAGAGATACTATTGCAGTTGATAGCCTCACTCCTGCAGGTGTGCTTCGATGGATTCAAGGCCAACAGCCTGTTTGGCACGGCCTTCAAGTTGGCCTTCTTCGGAGCCTTCCGAGTCAGTGAACTGATGGCGGCCTCCAAATGGGACCCTGCTAACAGAGTAGTGAGAGGCAGTGATGTTACATTCAAGGGCGAGGCTCTCTGTATACTCCTCCGCAAGGCAAAGAATGACCAGAGGTCAAGGGGCCATATGATAATGCTCCAAAGCTCAAGTTCCCCACAGCTGTGCCAAGTAGCAGCAATGCGTCAATACATGTCCCTCCATCCCAACTTCCCAGGCCCCCTGTTTTTGCACGCGGACGGTGCCCCTTTGATCTGCCACCAGTTCGTGGCTGTCCTTCACTGGGCATTGCAAAAAATACACCAACCAGCCCATCATTTCAGTTCACACTCCTTCCACATTGGTGCCGTGAGTTATGCATTGGCCCTAGGGCTGTCGGACGATACAACAAAAGAAATAGGAAGATGGTGATCAGGAGCATTCCAATCATACGTGCATAGCTTAGCACCCTAGGCTGCTCGTAGTAACCACGATCTCTTTTTTCATAGGACCAGGAACGGTGGACGAGCGCAAGCTGATTTGAATAGCTGGCCACAGCATTGTGTACTGGGCAGGCAAAGCTGCAGGCCACACCCATTGGGGCTCCCAGCTGGGCCTCAGTGACAGGGCCGAAGTGATCTGGAAGGCCAGGAGTGGCATGAGGTGGGAGCAGCTGATGCCGTTGGTTCACGGGGCTGCCAAAGGGCGGCATCCCAACATCTTAATAGTACATTTGGGAGAGAACAATCTCCCCAAATCAACGGGGTTAGAGTTAGTGGTGAGGATGAAGAGGGACTTGGTGGAGGCCAGCAGGCTGTTGCCTAACACTAGATGATATGGGCACACATGATCGAAAGGATCAGGTGCGCCAATGAAATCCACCCAGGAAGAGTAGACGGGGCCCAGAGAAAAATCAATAAGGAGGTTGAGATGTTGGTCCTTGCCCATGGTGGGGACATCATTACCCACGAAGGGATTCATTTTTCGCAGCCCGAATTGTACAGGGCAGATGGAGTACACCTCTCAGAAGAGGGTATCCAGCTGTATCTGACAGCAATAAAGGAGAAGCTGATACAGTTGCTGTGAGGTCGGGGTGTGGGGCAAAAACTAACCAAGCATACACTGGCACTTTGTGGTGGCAGGGGTCCAGGTATTAAAATGGACAAGTTTCAGTAGATTTAGTCAAGCATCAAGTCATCTCCTTAAGAGATGGGGCCACGGGCGAAGCTAGAGCAGGGGCAGCCAGCTTCTAACCCAGGCTCAGAAGGGAGGGATGAGCCATACACCTGAGATCAAGGGTGGTGCCTGTGGTGGCCGCTGCCTCCCTTCTACTTCAGTCACGAGAGGTCCTTATCTCCCTGACCAGCCGGGCGGCTGGAGTGAGAGTGACCTAGCACTAGTTCAAGTTAAGCGGTACCAAGGGACATCGGACCGCCCATGTGTTTGATTGTCATGTAGTTGTTAGGAAATAGTTAACAAATTTAGTCAAGTCTGGACCCAGGAGGGTGATGCCCCCTCCTCGACTTTAATAATGTCAATAAAAGTGCGGCCTTACTCCAAACATGTGTAATAGTCTTCTTTCGGGGGGTGCTGGGGCAAAAAAAGCATTAATGAACACCAGCAGTGGTTCCACTAAAAGCACCTGGAGAATAGAGAAGTCTTCAGTTGCTTATTAAAAGTGAGAAGGGAGGATCTGAGACAGACATCTGGGGGGAGTGAGTTCCACACTGGGGGACCCACCACAGCAAAGGCCCAGTCGTCTTCCAACTTGAGGTGCTATGGCAGGGTCTCCAAATAGTTAGTAGGTTACTGAATGCAGATAGCCATTAGGGTGAGCTTCCATGAGCAGGTCTTGAATATGGCCAGGGCCTAATCCGTTCAGGGCCCTGAAAATCAGCAGCGTAATCTTAGATTCAATCTACTGCTCTAGGCAGCCAGTGCATGGAATGCAGGGTGGGTGGAATATGATCATGGCTGCCACAGCCAGTAAGCAACCACGCAGCCACATTCTGCACGAGCTGCAAGCGACGTGCAAGCACTGCTGGAAGCCCATAGAAGAGAGCATTACAAAAATCAAACATCATGGTCCCATGGGTATGCATTGCTATGGCAAGGTAAACCTGGGATAAATAAGGGCACTGTTTATGCAAATTAGGCAGCTGAAAAGTACATTGCTGAACCCCATCCAAAACCTGAGTTTGCATTGGGAAGATCATGATCAAAAAGGACTCCCTAGTTCCTTGCCTGACCCCACTAACGCCACCTCCATCTACATGATGGGACTTGAAGGAGAGCATCCTCATATCGGCTGCCCTTCCCCACCAGAATAACCTCAGTCTCCCCTTGGCATGATCATAAGGTAGCTCTGATGCACCCCATTGGCTATATCATTCAGACATTCCTCCAGGGCAGAGGCTGAGTTTCTAGGGCTCGTGGGTCAAGCATACTGATGATACACAACCCTGTGTTTTGTCATACAGTGCTATCTTTTTGTGAATGAATGAAATTCCATTAGTGGTTATGAGAGACCAAACATTTCCTCGACATTACCATAAATTCTGCATCATGTCCTGGCAGCAGGATTTACTTACTTAACTCTTCCAGTGGTGGCTTGATGGATTTAGTTTCTCCGGTGGTTTTGGAATTGTTCTTCATTTAACGTTGTCATTCTAGATATCTAACAAAGTTTGAAATTTTATTTGTTCATGTGCCAGGAGGTGATAGTCACTTCAAGCCTGGACTAAAGAAATCAACTTGATCAAAACTGACTTAATCCAAATGATAAGTTTTAACGTTATTAGGTATTTGTTTTATATTAATAACATGATTCACCCAAACCCCCTTAACTGATGAAATTTGAAGCAAGAGTGGTGGTAGAAGTTTAACTAAATCTTATCGTTTGGATTAAATGAACCTTCTCATCTTCCTAAGACAATGTACGACTATTCTGTTCAGCCAGTCATTTGGCAGGCAGGGATAGGGTTTGTGAAGATTTGGGAGGGAGGATATTAATTAGTTTTTATTTGTGTATTTTAAAATATTTTATGTATTGTAACCCACCCAGAGCTGTTGGGATGGGGCAAGATAAAATAAATTAAACAATAAATAAAATAGATACGCCAAATGCCAAATGCAGGGAAGATGGGCGCCTATGTGAAACGGTGGTGTGAAGAACCCCTGGCTAACATAGGAATATGTGACAGACGCACACAGATTAACCTGTGAGAGAACGGAAAGTTTATTGTAATTGATTTTTGCTGTTCATTTAAACATAACATTCCCATCAGGGGGCCAGGGCTCCCTGCTTTGCAGGCCCTTGGGGGCCATATTTTATGTGTATGTTGTTACTTCTAATTTATTCATGCGCCACTAATGTTGGACCCACAGGGCCTCCATTGGTTGGCAGGGGGAGCTCCCCATGTTTGAGGCTCCATGGGTGCAAATTTTACACCCATGTTTCTCAAGCTCATGCTATCATTTCAAGTTTATTCATGGAACCCATGCATTGAAAGTCGCCCCCCGCCCAACACATGGGAGCCTATGTGCTCACACAGTCTGCCCTCCTCTGGATCTGACCCTAACGAATGAATACCCTCAAGAAAACGGGACTATTTGTTGCTTGGAAGTATGTGGTGGTGATGAATTAAGAGTTTTCTGACATAAAAGTAGCTAGGTCATATTACTGGCAGTGTTAAAACTATCTTGGAGTGTTCTATGGCTTTCTGTTTAATAGGAGCAATTTAAACAGACTAGATGTTCTCTTTGAGGGCTGAATTTCAGGCAGAGTTGCAGGCAACGTTGGTGAAAGATATGTGGCTATGTTCCCAAGTTGCTGGTTTCTTTTTGTGTCCATCATCTTTTGGGACTTCGTAAGCTCTGCTATCGTCTTTTTAGTTACAAGCTGGAATGACAGTGCAGTGGCAGGAGCCACTGGCTGCTAAATAACATGACATTGTTCCCGGAGCAATCTCAGGCAGCACGTCTGGGTAGGTGAAATATTTTTGGGTTATTCATGAGTTTTTGATGACTGTTTAGTTGCCAGCTGGCTCTCCTCTAAAAATATTTCCAGTATCCTTTTCAATTGAATTCTGTATTTTTAAAAAACATCAAACAATTCAGGCTTATTACATTAAAAAGCAGTGTTTACTTTATATGAAAAGGANACCTGTGAGAGAACGGAAAGTTTATTGTAATTGATTTTTGCTGTTCATTTAAACATAACATTCCCATCAGGGGGCCAGGGCTCCCTGCTTTGCAGGCCCTTGGGGGCCATATTTTATGTGTATGTTGTTACTTCTAATTTATTCATGCGCCACTAATGTTGGACCCACAGGGCCTCCATTGGTTGGCAGGGGGAGCTCCCCATGTTTGAGGCTCCATGGGTGCAAATTTTACACCCATGTTTCTCAAGCTCATGCTATCATTTCAAGTTTATTCATGGAACCCATGCATTGAAAGTCGCCCCCCGCCCAACACATGGGAGCCTATGTGCTCACACAGTCTGCCCTCCTCTGGATCTGACCCTAACGAATGAATACCCTCAAGAAAACGGGACTATTTGTTGCTTGGAAGTATGTGGTGGTGATGAATTAAGAGTTTTCTGACATAAAAGTAGCTAGGTCATATTACTGGCAGTGTTAAAACTATCTTGGAGTGTTCTATGGCTTTCTGTTTAATAGGAGCAATTTAAACAGACTAGATGTTCTCTTTGAGGGCTGAATTTCAGGCAGAGTTGCAGGCAACGTTGGTGAAAGATATGTGGCTATGTTCCCAAGTTGCTGGTTTCTTTTTGTGTCCATCATCTTTTGGGACTTCGTAAGCTCTGCTATCGTCTTTTTAGTTACAAGCTGGAATGACAGTGCAGTGGCAGGAGCCACTGGCTGCTAAATAACATGACATTGTTCCCGGAGCAATCTCAGGCAGCACGTCTGGGTAGGTGAAATATTTTTGGGTTATTCATGAGTTTTTGATGACTGTTTAGTTGCCAGCTGGCTCTCCTCTAAAAATATTTCCAGTATCCTTTTCAATTGAATTCTGTATTTTTAAAAAACATCAAACAATTCAGGCTTATTACATTAAAAAGCAGTGTTTACTTTATATGAAAAGGAAAAAAATGGCTATGTTGATTATGGGTTCTAGTCTGAGACTCATTAGGAATATTTTAAAAGGGGAATTTTGCAAAGAGCAGTCACTCTGTTGTTTGCTATACAAAACACATCTGTGATGAGCTGCCTGCAAATTGTCTCTCTAAATAGACAGGGTTCCTTGTTTCTGAGATTCCCTGTTCAAACATCTGGTGTTTTGAAGATATTTCTGGAGGCAAGTTGCTCTCTTTCTTCCTATGACCAGAAGCCATGAGGACTTGCAGAGTTTACCAGCATTACCCTCTCCTGGGGAGAGCTGTTATCTGAGCCATGTTGGGCAATTGCATGATGGAGAGGAAATAACTTTTGCTTGTCGCAAACCTTGAGGAAACAAAATGTGCTGCAGTGCTCCACCAAGGAGCCATGTCACTGTCACTACCCAAGATCGAAAACTTTCTTCTGGAGCATCATGGAAGTTCTGCAGAAAAGTATGCTGGGGGGTGGGTGTGGACAATCCTCTGTCATTAATAGGGAAGGGTGAACAGATCGCGGTTTGGGATCAGCCATTCGGTTCGGTTGCGTTCGGGGCATTCGCCGAGTTCGGGTTCAGCCGTTAGGTTCAGTTCAGTTCGGCCGTTTGTAAAAAGTATCGTGAGAGCCTGTGATCGTGCCGGAAACCGGAAATTTGAGAGAGCTGTGTGTCGAGAGAGTGTGTGTTTGGCTGGGTGGCTGTTCGTTTTGTGTGTTTTGGCTGTTTGGGTTGGGTTTGGCTGTGTTGTTTGGCTGGTTGGTGTGTGGTAGGTGACGGACTGTGTTTTGGCTGCATGATTT
>QEPC01002199.1:361641-376514 GCA_003113815.1 Sphenodon punctatus | reverse complement strand
CTCCCTTCTGGAGGAAGCTCGCCTGGCCCCAAGCCTGTTGACATTCCGGTGAAGTTGTAAAATCTGACTGCTAGCCCATACCTTTGGGGAGGGGGGGAGGGGGGGGTTAGAGGGTTTTTATCTCCCCTACCCTATTTATTGTTTTAATGTTTCCTGGGCCCTGTTTTAATACCTTGAATTGTATTTTTGATGTGTTTTAAATGGTTTTATATATATTTTATATGTATTTTTATTGTTGGAAGCCACTCCGAGCTGTTCTCAGGAGGGGCAGGGTAAAAATCTAGAAAATAAATAAATAAATAAATAAATAGAGCATCATGATGTCATCATGATGCATCAAAGGCATGGGGTCATGTCAGAAAGTGGGAGGCAAAGTCCCTATAGCTCACCCCATTTCAGACATGGCAACCTGTTACCATCCCTGAAAGCCCTGATTTCATTTGGGCTACCAGGAGCTTTCCCCTAAGAAATCAAGGTTTCTGGAGACCCTGGATCAAAACCTAGAGTCTGTGGGCAAAACCCAAACATTTCATTCTGTGTAGCTGGATGGCCTTGTTTAGATAAACTAATATGGAAAGGGAGGAGTTGGGAATTTTTAAAGCAGAGATTGTGGTTAATCTTCAGAGCATAGTCAGTGGAACCAGCCTTTGGAGAAGCCCCCAGCTAAGGGAACATCTTAGATGATGCAAGGTTGGAGATTAGGTTTGCCATCTCTTTGGGCAAACCCAAAGAGGTGGCAAACCTAATCACAACCTAATCACAACCTAAGATGTTCCCTCAGCTGGGGGCTTCTCCAAAGACTGGTTCCAATGACTATGAGGCTCGTTTGTATTAGTGGAGCAGTACAATGTGCTCATAATATTGCCAAAGCTAGAGGCAGACCTTCTAAATTAACTCTCATCTGAGGGTATTTTCAGACGTGACACCCCAGCCTGTGGCCGCAGGCTGCGATGTCACATGACATCTACTCCGGCCCCGCCAGATGTTCACCACGGGTGGGGGAGGGGGGGCAGACATTACTCTGGACCATGGCAGGGCTAACATGGGATGTGCCTTGGGCTCCCAGCCAGCACACATCCCATATTAAGCCCTGCCACGGTCCAGAGTAGGCGTCCCCACAGAGCGTGGTAGAGCGGGCCATCATGTCTGATTACCTGCTTCACCTAACCCTGGCCTGTGACTGATGCAGTTCTGGGTGGGTGTGCTCATAGGGAGGAGGTGGGGCAGGGCAGCGCTGAGGAGCATGGGGGTGGGGCCGTGCGGATCCACATCCGCATGTCCTCTGTCCTCTCCCCACCCTGGCCACCTGAATGTTTGTTCGGTGGTGGGTCTTACCCCTGCCCGGGGTGAGGGCTCTAACCCCAGGGTGGGTTTAAACGTGGTGGGTGAAAAGCCCATCATGTTTGAAAATACCCTGACTATAACATTCGCAGTCCTCTTGAGGCTTAACATTTGGAGTAGGTAAAATTATCTGTTTGTCAGAGCGTTCCAACATTGACAGAAAGAGGGGAGGCCTGGGGCCAGGTGGACCTCGGTCAGGAGGTATTTCCACAGTCTAGGTGTGGCCTCCGAGAACGCCCCCCTTATCATCGCCACCTGGGGAACTTCGAGGAGGTTTCTCCCAAGCTGACTGCAGGCGCCAGTCCAAGACTTGGAGGGTGAGATGATCCAGCAGATGGGCAGTGCCCAGGCCGTTTATGGCTTTATAGGTCAAAACCAACACCTTGAATCAGGCCTGGAAGACTATAGGCACCCAGTGCAGAGAGCAGAGCACTAGTGTAATGCACTCATGTTGACCTGTTCCCATAAGGAGATGGGCCACCACATCCTGCACCAGCTGCAGCTTCCGGATCATCACCACGGGTAGCCCCACATAAAGTGCATTGCTGTAGTCCAGTTTTGAGGTGATCAAAGCATGGATGATGGTGGCTAGGGCCAAGTCTGAGATGTATGGCCTAAGCCGTTGACCATCAGAAGTTATGAGACACAAAACCATACCCTCTCCCCAGACCACCCGGTCTCCGCCAAAGGGCCCTTTAGCAGTGGCCCTTCAATGTGCGGCCTGCGGTGCTGCCAAGAGGCATGCTGGCTTTGAAGCCTCCCCCACTGGCTCAGAAGCATGGGGAAGGAAGGAATCCCTGACCACGCCCCTCCTCTCTCTACCACAGGGAGGGGGTGAGATCAGTCTCGCTGGGCCCAGGGAAATCCCTTACCCCAGGGAGTAGGTAAAATGATCTATTTGTGTTTCTCAGTGCCACTAGCCCAGCCCTCACACCAGTCCTGTGGGGGGCAGGGGTGAAGAGTGGCGAACCCTCCTGGCTCTCAGCCCCTGGTGGAAAACAGGGAGCCACAGCTGACTCGTGGAGGCAGCAGCAATGTAAGACCTGGCTTTTCCACCAGGCTTTTGGTGAGGGAGATGGGTGATGGGTGGGTGGGGGGTTGGGGGTAGCTCTGCTTTGAGGGTTACTGTGTTTTATATTATTATTTATTGTTTTTATATTGAATATATTTTATTATATTTTATGTTAAAATGTTGTAAGCTGCCCTGAGCTGCTGTGGCAGGAGGTGACGGCAAATAAATTTGGTGAGTGGCCATGCGCATGCCCCGCCCTCCCACTGTACATGTACCGGCGGAGCCACGTACCCCCCACCTGGCGGTGCTGTGTAAAAATGGCCATAATCTTTAGGAGTTTATGGTGTTTTTTGCATTTCTTTGTGAACTTTCCTCTCTTTTATTTTTCCATCAGATGATCTTTCACTTTCTCCCATGGTATAATGAACAAGTTTAGGCAAGCAGGAATGATAAAAGAATAAGAAAACAGTAGTTTATTATTAAAAGTAAGCTATCTACCCCAACACAGCCTCTCTATTTATTAAAAGTTGCTGTTACATCTGCATTAGTAAACATTCACCTCAGCCCTCATGGACATAAATAAAAAGGTATTAAGTGGTTTCAACTTTACAAAGAGACCTCTACAATTTGGGAATGGGAATCAGAGGGAAAAAGGGGGGGAAATGGGGTAAGGGATTAGGGGGGGAATGTGACCTGAGGGTCAGATTTGGGGATGTAAGGGTGGGAAAGGGAAGGGAAAAAGGACAGGGGGATAACGAGAAAAACAGGAAATAGGTGAAACAAAAGAAACAGCAGAGAAAATACTCAAAATCACAACAGGGAAAAAAAAGAGAACAAATAAATAAAAAAGGGCAAAAGAATTGGACAGGGAAGAAACACAAGAGGAAACACATAAAAAGAAAAACTAATCCCAGAATTAGTAAAAGGAAAATTAACCACAGACAAGATTACTTTCAGGAGAGAAACATAGAATACATGGAGATAAGAAATAATTATAACATACATTACAATCACACATGGATAACCTAAAAATAATATCGCTTAATGTATGTGGACTTAACAATCCACAAAAAGAAAACGAGTATGGCAATTTATTAAAAAGTACAAGCCAGATATTTTCTCATTACAAGAAACCCACTTAATAAGAAAAGACAATGTAAGATTCACACACCAAGAATACAAAATATATCATACAAATGGAGATTAAAAAAAAGCAGGGGTTCTAATAGGGATAAAGAAATCAATAAACATGCAAATAAATGAGATAGACAGGGATACGCAGGGAAGGAGACTCCTTATAAAGGGCAAAATACACCAAGAAGTATACACAATCGCTGCATTATATGCACCCAATATAAACACCTGTGCCTTCTTTACAGACGCCATACAAGGAATACAACAAAAAATAGAAGGAAAAGCAATCTTAATGGGGGATTTTAATACTCCCCTAACAGACTTAGACCATCTGACCAAAAATAAGCTCACAAAACAACAAAGTAGAATCGCGCAAATCTTAAAAACAAACCATTGGGTGGACATCTGGAGGATAACACACCCTAAAACACAAGAATTCACGTTTTACTCCAACCCACACAAAATATCAACCAAAATAGATCATATTCTAATAAACCCAGACCTAATACAAGAGTGTGGTGACACATACATATTAATAACCCCATTCTCCGACCATAACACAGTGGTATTAGAAAAAATAATAATACAAAAATGAAAACACAGGGACAACAAATCTGGAGACTAAACAATTTTATTTGCAAAACAAATGGGTCACAGATCAGGTGGAAGAGAAAATGAAGGAATATATACAATTGAATGACACCCCCGATACGACTCCAGCCACATTATGGGAAGCTGCAAAAGCAGTTATGAGAGGACACCTTATATCATTAGGTGCTCACCTAAAAAATGAGAAAAAAGCACAAATTAGTGAAAAATATCTACAAATAAAACAATTAATCAAAAACCCACTCGAAAATGCAGTTAAGATAGCCACAATTAGGAACCAAATTAACCTACTGGAAAGTGAAGCACTAACTAAAAAAATAAGATACACAAAAGCATTCTACTTTGAAAACGCAAAAAAGGCCGATAAAGCCCTAGCATGGCTAATAAAAAAGAAAAGACAAAAAACCTCAATACCATTTATTAGAAAATCTAAAAATTCCCCAATACAGAAAGGGAAGGACATGGCTGATTGCTTTGTTCAATTTTATGAGAAATTATATAGTTCAGGGAACCCAACACAGAACGACATCAATCAATTCTTAGATAGTCTAACATTTAAAAAAATCAATAAGGAGGAAGCACTATACTTAAACGAAGAAATAACCCAAAAGGAAATAATAGATACAATAAAAACTTTACCAAACAACAAAACTGCAGGACCAGATGGATATCCAGCAGAATTTTATAAAAAATTTAAAGAGCAAATTGCCCCGATACTAGCCAAAGTATATAATTCCATTATAACTCAAGGACAATTACCCAATACATTCTATGATGCTACAATAACACTGTGCCCTAAACAGGGAAAAAACTTAGAAATTTGCAGCGGATACAGACCCATATCACTGATCAATACAGATGCCAAACTCTTCACCAAAATCCTAGCGAATAGATTAATGACGATTATACCCAATATAATACATACAGACCAGACAGGCTTCATCTCCGGACGCTTGGGAATAGATAATGTGAGGAAAATGATTCATATTATAACACACATAAAAGCCAACCAAAGGCCTGCGGCAATCATAGCGCTGGACGCGGAGAAAGCCTTTGATATGGTTGAATACCCATATTTATTTGAAACTATGAAAAGAATGGGAATCTCAGGCTCATTCTTAAACTGGGTAAAAATAGTGTATAAGAACTCGAGCCAAAATATTGATAGAAGGTAACCAATCAACCGATATCAAAATAACTAGAGGCACCCGACAGGGATGCCCACTATCCCCTTTACTCTTTAACATAGCTATAGAACCGTTAGCAATGGCTATTAGAGCTGAACAACAAATCCAAGGGGTCAAAGTACAAAACACTGAATATAAACTTGCAATGTATGCGGATGACATGATGCTAAGTCTCACCAATTTACCCATATCAATACCCAATCTATTGAAAAAAATAGAAACATTTGGAAAAATGTCAGGATAGAAAATTAATGTGGACAAATCTGAAATGTTAATATTTAATGAGGAAAAATTATCCGATAAAGAAAAGAAATTAGCCACTCCCTTCGCGGTCCAAGCAGACTGCATAAAATACCTGGGAGTACAAATAACTAAACGAAAGGCGGATCTATATAAAAGAAACTTTCTCCCATTACTAGAGAATCTAACACGCAAAGAGGAAGAATGGAAAAAACTCCAAATATCGTGGGTAGGTAGAGTAAATCTAATTAAAATGATGATCCTCCCCAAATTACTATATACATCATTCGCACTACCCATACAACTTCCTAAAGATTACTACCGGACTATCAATAAAATAATATCTAGAATCATTTGGCAAAGAAAAAAACCCAGAATAAGAAAAGAGATACTATACACCAATAAAGATAAGGGTGGACAACATATACCAGATATACAACTCTACCACTGGGCGGCTGCCCTCAGAGGAGTAAAAATATGGTACCAGGGCAGGTCTGACCCAGACTGGTTAACAATAGAAAGGGAAGCATGCCAGGTGGAAGTATTTAGGGACATCTTAACAGATGGGCAAAAGATCAACACGAAATAGGTGATGAGTCACCCCTTTGCCAGTATGGCACTACAGGTATGGGAAAAAATAAACAACAAATTAGGAATTTTAAGGGAAATTTCTCCTTACACACCAATTTTTGGTATATGGAGTAAAAAGGCAGGGATCCCACAAGAAGTTAAAAAAAAAATGGGAATCTAAAGGTTTAAAGTATGTATTAAATCTGTATGATGGGGAAAAAATGTTAACAAACCAAATGATACAGCAAAAACTAGAAGAGGCCCCGAACTTCTGGGTGCTGACCAAAATAAAAAGCAAATTTGGAAATAAAGAGACAAAAAACGTCACCAGAAAAATAACAGACTTCGAAAAGACGATGTAAGCCGATCAGGGACGCAAACACGAAATATCAAAAATATACAAAGCACTACAAGAAATAACACACTTACCAGATGCAGGCTATCTGGAGGCTTGGGAGACTGACCTACAAAGAAAATTCAAAAAGGAGATATACACTATATGGACTAATATGCGGAAGTTATCCTGTTCTATATCAGTGTTAGAGCCTCAGATAAAAACTACCTACAGAATGTATTTGACCCCCTACAGACTGAACAAAATGAATAATACTTACCCTAAGGACTGTTGGCAGGACTGCAACGCAACTGGAACTTGGCTCCACTGCTGGTGGGAATGCCCACATATACAAGATTTCTGGAAAAAAGTCTGAACTTACATGAACAAAATAGCACAAACAGAAGTACCAAGACTACCAGAAATAGCATTACTGGGCATCTTCCCGGACTTACAAATGACTGCAGAAAGAACTCAAGCATGTCAACAACTGAGATTAGCAGCATTACACACGATAGTGTGTAATTGGAAATCTACCAAAAAACCCTCAGAAGAAAAATGGACACAAAGACTGTGGTATACTATTACTATGGAAAGAATACAGGCAGAACTACGACAGAAGATGGAGGAATTTTACGCAATCTGGACTAATATTTGGAATTTACTTCAAGACAAACTGCAAATAAACCAACTCAAACCCAATATATATATATATATATCAAAAATTTAAAAACAAAATAAGAAGTTGGGGGATAGGGGGAGGGGAAGGATGGGAGGGATGGGAGCAGGGGAGGGAGGGAAATAGGCTGGGTGTTTATAAGTTTGAAATTTGTATCCCAGTGACATTATCCCGGACCGTTGCTGTAACTCAGGTCCCTCAAAATGTGTTTGTTTATAAAATAAGCAATGGATACAATGTATTTAAGTAAAAAAAACAATAAAAATATATTATTATTATTTTTTTTTTTTAAAAGTGGTTTCAACTTTACAACATAAAACTTTTTTCCAGAATAATGTTTGCTTCAGATCAACATCAGAGACCCAACTGAATTGGTATCAATTGTGTGAAGATTGCACCTCTTTGTAGATTAACCATGAGCTCTACTTTAAAAATTCCCAAATCCTCCCTTCTGTATTAATTTATCTAAGCAAGGCCACTTGGCTACACAGAATGAAATGTTTTCTCTCTAGGTCAATTAAAAAACACCTGGGCAGGATTCAGACTTTTGCTATGCACAGAAAAATCCCATTAGCTGCTGCTACAGGTAGCTGCTGAATGCTTGCTAACAACATGAATACAGCTTTTTGAAGACCTGAGGTAGATAGTATGAAAACCCCGACAGCTATGCATCTCGTATGCAAAACCAACTTCTTTATTGACTAACGCTATCTCCAGGACAGAGCTGGGAGAGGGATGCAATCTAGCCCTTTGATTTAATAATGATAGAATATTTAAGGATGACTGATGGCTAAAAAAGCAGCTGCCTCCCCACGTGCACCGCTTGACTACCCCAGCTAATAGGTTAAACAAGAAAGTGGAGTTCCTCAATTTAAAGGCACTGAACATCTATTCTACTGTGAGTGAGAGAAATTACCTTAAATTTGACAAAGAAATAATGATTTGTTATTCTAAACCAAGCAAGCATCTTATGAATGATTAATTTTCAACAGTGGTGTAGTGGAGCAGGAACGCTGGGTAACGGAGTTCCGTCACTTTTCCTGTGGCCCCCCTCAGCAGCCTTGGAGGCTTTGGGGAGGGGGCTCTCATGAAGAGTTCCTGCACTTTTAAAATTACTTCTACATCACTGATTTTCAGACTAGTTTTGTACCACCCTGAGCTATCATCTGCACCCTGCTATGTTTCACGTCTCCTCACTGTCCACATGAAGATATTTTTAACCCATTGCCAAAAGCATTGTTGTACATGGTATTACACTTCTTTAGGACACAAAATTATGTTTAAGAAAACTAAAAAATGTAAGTTGATCTTTACTCAGACATCCCTTGCAGAAGGGCAAACTAGCTTAGAGAATTTGAGAACTTTTAACAAAAAATTAAATTTGAACCTTCACTGATGTTTTTTTCATTAAAAAAACAACAATCATTTAAAAACAACCAAACTTTTCACAATTCTGCATTTTTTCCTCTCAGTGGACAGCTCTAGGACTTAGCAGGACTGCACTGCCCTGATCTGATCCAAAGGCCACATGGGATAAGAAAAAACCGTAGTAAAATGCTTTCAGATAGGCAACTGTAGAGTTATGATCTGACTTGATCTGACACAGAAAAACCTCATCTCATGAGATTATTAAACCAAAGGCTTGGTTCTCATTCAAACCAACTATTGAATAAGTTTGGGCTCCAAAGTGATTCAGAAGAGCACCACCTTTTTCAGTGTTCCCTTGAAATACCATTCCAATACTTTGAGGTTACTCAGTCACTACTATATAATTGGGCTCACTGAGAACTATTCCTAGGTTTGTGTGTGCATAACGTATAAGAACCTACAGTTCTTGAAAGTAATACACCTTAACGAATTATGTGGCAATAGTTATCCTGAGCATCTGTCTCTGTTGGCTGCTGACAGTCAATCGTGCGTGTGTATATACATTTTCTAAAGAAATGTAATACCATGTACAACTTTTTCCTCGCTGCCTTTCCCAATGCCTGCTAGTCGTTCCCATATCCCTCCTCTGCAGACTGCTGCAACCAACCTGATTGTAACCAAGCCAAGCACATGCACCTGAGTCTTTGCATCTGCTTGAATGTTTGTTTGTCTTCTCCCACTGTCCCCTCTCCCTGTCTCCCCCTCCTTGTCTTTTAGATTGTAAGCCACAGACAGGGACCGCATCTGTTTCTATGTTCTGTACAGCACCAGGTCACACTATTTGCGCTATATAAATGTTTATAATAATAATAATAATAATTAATAATGCCTTTGGCAATGGGCTAATATACATAATACATAAAATATAGATATCAGGGAATGTTGGGTAACTGAGTACCGATTTATCATTAACAATCATTTTAAAAACTTCAGCAAAAACTTTCCCAACACTCACTCCCATCCTGCCTCCTAGAAAACAACACTTTAAATTGTAGATGTTAGATATAGCTAAGACGTGCTAGATCATCAAGCTCATACAGCTCTCAGACAGAGGACAACTGTTAAACTGATCACAGATACTACATTTAGGGTGCAGCCACATGAGACATTATCCCACTTTTGGGCAGCCTTATCCGACTTGGGCAATGTTACCACGTGATGCAGTGGCACTGGCTTGTATGCCAGGTGGCCGCAAGACGTTCACCCTACCTTGTGGCAGGATGGGCAGCCAGCTAATATAGGGGTGTGCAATTCATATCATTTTCATACATTATGAAAACTAATGGAGCCCCATTTGTACCTAAGGTAATTAAAATGAATGAATAAACAAATGACATTTGTTTGATTTCATTCGTTGTCATCTAATTTATTCAAAATAATAATTAAAAAAATCACTGCACACACGCAAAATGGCCACTGGGGCCATTCTGTGATTTACTTTGTGTGTTGATATTCTAAAGTCAATTTTCCAAAACGGTGCTGACACTGTCGTTGCCATTTTGGAAAAGGGCAAGCATGTCATTTTCCGTATGTGCAGTGATTTTGGTGTGTTTTGATAATTTAAAGTCACTTTTTTAAAAAATAAAAAATAAATCGCTGTGCATGCAAAAATGGCCACCGGACCATTCTGCACGTGTGCACCCTTTTCCAAAATGGTACTGGCAGTGTCGGTGCCATTTTGGAAAGGGCTGTGCATGCCCTTCTCCCTAGCTGCCCCCCACGCCTGGAACTCCCTTCCTGCCCACATCCGCCTCGCCCCCTCCCTTTGTACATTCAAATCCCTTCTCAAGACCCACCTCTTCCACTCTGCCCTCCCCGACTCCTCGCTTCTCTCACCTAACTCCTGCTGATACCCTCCATCCAGTACAATCTGTTACCTAAGGTCTGTGTACTCATATCTTCACCACATGGACCAACCAGCCATCATTCTTGATGTAACTAAGCCAAGTGTGTGCACATGGGACCTCGCATCCTCGTGAATCTTATACTCCTTGTCTCTCCCTCTGTTCCCCTTCCCTCGTCTCCTCCCCCCGACCCCCCGTCTCTCAGATTGCAAGTCCTAGGGCAGGGACCATGTCTATTCAATTACTTTGTAAAGCACCAGGTACATTGCTGGTGCTATATAAATGCTTGCTAATAATAATAATAATAATAATAATAATAATACGAAGAATGACCCTGGTAGCCATTTTACACATGTGAAGAGATTTAAAAAAAATAAATATTTTAAATAAAATAACATTTAAAAAATGAAAACAACTGGGTCATTTATGAACCCCCTTGAAAACAAAGAGATTTTTGTAAACAAATGAAAACAAAAATAAATGATGTGACTTCTGCACACCCCTACTATGTGATGCATCCACCATAAAAGGCCAGGGATGCAGTGAGTACTAAGGTTGTCCAAAGTGGGATAATTTTATTATTTTATTTTATTTATTTATTTATTTTACTATTTTTTTACCCTGCCCACTCCTGCTCACAGAGGCAGGGTGGCTTACAAAATGCATAAATAAAAACATAACAATGAAACACGCACACACAAAATATTATTAAAAACATTAAAATGCTAAAAATAAACTAAAAGGGCAGAACTCTCCCTCCCCAACCCAGCCCACCCTACCTGTTTTCCTCTCCAAAGGCCCCACGGAATAGCCAAGTCTTACACTGTCTTCAGAAAGAGGGGAGGTCTGAGGCCAGGCGGGACTCCATTGGGAGGGAGTTCCACAGCCTGGGAGTGGCCACTGAGAATGCCCTCCCCATCGTCGCAACCTGGGGGACTTAAAGTCGGGCGTCTCTGGCCGACCGCAGGCAATGCAATCTGGGGCCTGAGGTGGTCCCGCAGGTAAGCTGGGCCCAGGCTGTTTAGGGCTTTATAGGTCATTGGGCCCAGAAGATAATAGGCAGTCAGTGCAGAGAATGGAGCACTGGCGTCATGTGCTGGCGGCGACCCATCCCTGTTAAGAGATGGGCTGCCGCATTCTGCACCAGCTGCAACCTCCGGACCGTCCCCAAGGGCAGCCCCATGTAGAGTGCATTACAGTAGTCTAGTCTAGAGGTAATAAAGGCATGGATGATGGTGACTGGATCCAAGTCCGAAACATATAGCTGCAGCCGTCGTACCAGATGTAACTGGCAAAATGGTCCTCTTGCCACAGCCTCTACCTGGAGATCCAGGTGGAGCTGTGAGTTGAGGAGCACCCCCAGACTACGGATCTGTGTGGCCAAAGGGGGGCAGACCTCTCAGTGATGGGGGCCACCCCCCCCAGCCCTACCCACCAACAGCACCTCCGTCTTGTTGGGATTCAACTTCAGATGGCTCACCCTCATCCAGTCCCCCACAGCTGCCAAGCACGGGGTAGGCACCGAGACTGACAGGTCTGGGTCTGCAGAAAAAGAGAGGTAGAGTTGTGTGTCGTTGGTGTACTGATGACAACGTACGCTGAACCCTCTCATGACCTCGCCCAGAGGCTGCATATACACATTAAACAGGAGGGGGGGGGACAGAATAGAACCCTGCGGGACTCCACATGTGAGGTCCTGGGGAGATGAGGTGCATTGCCCGAGAACCACACGCTGAGTTCTCCCAGCCAGGAACGAACAGAGCCATTCAAGAACAGTTCCGCTCACCCTGGCCCGGTCCCGCAGCCGAGACACCAACATCTCGTGGTCAACGGTATCAAATGCAGCCAACAAATCTAATAGAATTTAAATAGAAGATCTGCCCGGTCTAATTCACGGTGCAGGTTGTCAACCAAAGCCACAAACGCAGTCTCCGTGCCAAACTCAGGACAAAAACCAGACTGCAAGGGATCAAGAAAACTGACCCGATCTAGATACCCTATAAGCTGACGAGCCACCACCCGGCTCCCAAAGTTGGTTAAAGAGTTGTGCAGCCCTGCTGCGAGGTAGGGTCTGTGGATCGGGCCTGGGTGAGTACGTGTCTCCTCCCTGCTTAACAGCTGATCACAGTGGAGGGGATCCTGGGAAGAACATACAACCTCCTACCCACCTCCCAGTAGCTAATCGGAGGGGGGGGCCTGGGAGGAGCACGGGTACTCTTCCACCCACCCCTAACTGCTGCCTTGTGGCAGCAGGTCGGCATCCAATTCCGTGTGGTCAGCTCCTCGGCCTGCCCCGGGGAATGGAGGGGCTAGTGATGGCTGCAGGGGAGTGGACTATGTGACCAACTCTCCCTGCCGGCCCAAAATGTGGTGCATGCCATGGGTTGTATGGGGAATTGGGCCCGATACAGCTCACGTGGCTGCACCATTAATCATAGGTTAAAGGCTGTGAAATTATTATGGGAACAAAAAAAAAATTGCTAATAATCGTTTCCTGGATGTGTTTAGCTACTGTAATACAAGTAGCCTATAAAATCAAAGTACTATATTACCTTTTAAATGTTCTCGCTTAATAGACTTTGAAATGTATACACTGTACAGACAAAAGATTTTTTGCACAATGCAGGTTTTACCACAAATTACACATGAACACAACGTATTGAACCATGCCTTTCCCCCGAGTTAGCTTTTACAGCTGAATGAATGGTAATAGCTCTATTAATAAAAAAGATGGGGGTGTAACATGCTGTTCACAAACTGTTTATGTGAGTAAGGAGAGGCGCATTCTCTCCATGGCTTGAAAAGAAAAATGCACATTTAAGAAGACTATAGCAGGATGTGTGTGGAATCTAGGCATTCATGAAATTTACATGGGAATTTTCAATATGAGAATGAGGATTCATCTTTTAAGCAATAAGACACAGCCAGCAGTGCACTTCTAAAGGATCATTGCATGCCTTGTATATGTGCTGATGTACTAGGCCAAAGAAGGACAATAATTCCTCTAGAAAGACAGTCTGGAGTATTGTTATATTGTATGTTACTGTCATTTCAAAATGGGAATTAATAAAATAAGGAAGAAAGGTCATGCCTATAGAGTAGAGATCGGTAGAGCATCTTTGACTGCTGATGTCCGGTCAGAAACTTTCAGTAATGTCCAAACTTCTAAAAGCAGGTGATAAATGGCATCAACTGTGTGCTGTGAAAATGCACTTGTATCTTGCCTTTTGCTTGCTCCTTAATTCAAGGACACTTAAAGAAACTACTTGGCACTTGAACATCTTCAAAATCGTACTTACTTGCTTACAACTTAATCAAACATGATTTAAGAAGGAGCAACATATTGATGCAATTTTTAGCCTCTCAGTTGGAAAGAAGGCATTATGCAATTTTGCTCTGCATGCAGGGGACTATCCTTAACCTTTGATCCCTCAGGCTGACTTCAGTTGAATTTGGTATTATTATTATTATTATTATTATTATTATTATAAACATTTGTATAGCTCCAGTCGTGGGACCTGGTGCTGTACAGAACATAGAAATAGACGCTGTCCCTGCCTGTGACTTACAATCTAAAAGACAAGGAGGGGGAGACAGGTAGGGGACAGTGGGAGAGACAGGGGAGAAGACCGACAAACATTCAAATGGATGTGAAGACTCAGGTGCATGTGCTTGGCTTGGTTACAATTAGGTTGCAGCAGTCTGCAGAGGAGGGCAGACAGTAGGTATAGGGGAACATCTAGCAGGCATTGGGAAAGGCAGCAAGGAAAAGGTGGGTCTTGAAGAGGGATTTGAAGGAGCAGAGGGAGGGGGCAAGGTGGATGTGGGCAGGGAGGAAATTCCAGGCATGGGGGGCAGTGAGGGAGAAGGGTCGAAGGTGATTAGGTGAGCAGGAGAAATGAGGGAGAGTGAGGGAGGGGACAGAGGAAGAGTGGAGAGCATATGCAGGAGTGCGTAGGGAGATTAGGTCCAAGAGGTAAGGGGGAGCTTGGTCGTAGAGTGATTTGAACGTGAAAACCAGGAGTTTAAACAGGATATGTTCAGGAAGGGGGAGCCGGTAAAGAGAGAAGAGGAGAGGCTGCACATGGTTGAAGCGACGGGCAGAGTGAATGACCTTGGCAGTGGAGTTTTGGACTGCGATAAGGTGGGACAGGTGAGAGCGAGGGAGGCCAGCAAGGAGGAGGTTGCAGTAATCAAAGCGAGAGATAACCATGGCATGACCAAGGGTTTTGGGCAAGGAGGTAGAGATAAAGGGGCGGATCTGAGCAATGTTATGGAGGACGAATCGTCAGGATTTTGCAACAGAGTCAATGTAAGGTTTAAAAGAGAGGTGCGTGTCAAAGATGAAGCCCAAGCTACGGGCTTGGAGAACAGGATGGATGGTGACTCCGTCAATGCAGATGGGCAGGTTAGAGGGAGAGGAAGAGGAGGGAGGAAAAATGAGGAGTTCGGTCTTGGCCATGTTGAGCTTGAGTTGACGTCGGGACATCCAGGC
>QEPC01002199.1:349009-359943 GCA_003113815.1 Sphenodon punctatus | reverse complement strand
GGTGGTAGATGACAGCAACATGAAGGTGTAGAGGGGAGTATAAATGCACAGAGTGGGCCTCAAAGGAAGGGAAGGAGAGGGAGGGAGGAGGGGAAAGGGTTTTGAATTGACAGGGCTTGGCAAAGAGGAAACCCACACGACCCTCCTGGTCCTCAGGGCAGGGTCGGTGGGAGAACGACAGGCCCCCGGAGCATAGAGTGGCTGGGGTAACAGAGTTGGAGGGTGAGATCCAGGTTTCTGTATGAGCAAGGAGTTGAAAGGGGTGAGAGAGGAAGAGATCATGGATGAAGGGGGCTTTAGCCATGGATGAGCGGCAGTTCCAGAGGGAGCAGGAGAAAGGTAATTGGTTTTGGGGAAGGAATGGGATGTGGATGAAATTGGGGGATATAGAGTGGCTGGGTTTGCAGGGTTTGGGTCTCGTACTGGCCTCACACCAGCCCCAATGGACTGTGGAGTGTGTGGAAGGTCTGGGTGAGAGGAGGTGGGTGTGTGTGGGTGTAGGCTTACAGGGAATGGGCAACGGGGGATAAGGGTGGGGAGGGGGAATGGGCATGGGTGAGAATAAGGGATAGGTTGGCTGGAGAAAGGCCACTGGAGGAGAGAGAGGGAGAAGGAGGGGAGTCATGAGAACGGTGAGAAGGAGAGGGGAAATAGAGGGTGAAGAGGCATGGGAGGTATGGGGAGGCATCATAGGTGGTAACAGTTCGGGCAGCAGAGGGAAACCAGGCCTGAGGGTGTCACGGGAGCAAGTGCACGATGGGTGGCGACGACGGTCAGAGGCGGCTATGTGGCGTGGGCATTGTCAGAGGGGTGGCTCCTCGCTGTCCTCGCTCCGGTCTCACAGTGTCCACAAAACGGTCAGTGCCCTTTTGTCGTTGCCCTTTGGGCGCCGCCCCAGTGCTGCCATCCACAGGGGTGGGGCTGGCTGCTTTGTCTGTCTGTCCCGGAGGGTGGGGCTCCCTCACCTGTGGGGATTGGAGCAGGTCGTCAGCTGCTGCTGTGGGGGTGGGTATTGCACCCAGCCCAGGGTCTGGGCAGGGCTGGCTGCTTTGTCTATCCGTCCCGGGGGGTGGGGCTCCCTCACCTGTGGGGATTGGAGCAGGTCGTCAGCTGCTGCTGTGTGGGTGGGTATTGCACCCAGCCCAGGGTCTGGGCAGGGGGGGCAGGGCTGGCTGCTTTGTCTGTCCGTCCCAGGGGGTGGGGCTCCCTCACCTGTGGGGATTGGAGCAGGTCGTCAGACCTGGTAGAGGAACAAAAGTCCCAAAGGTAAGAAGGGCACCCACATTTTTGAAGAATAAGTGTTCCTGGAAGGGCGATGTGGCCCCTTAGGTTGTTGAAGAATCCCATTAGCCCACATTGAGCCGTTAGGAACCCAGGCTTCATAAGTTTTATTTGGGTGATTGCTGCTCAAGACTTTTTTTAAAGTGGAAAGTCCTGGTCAAATATTAGAGCTGAAATGAACAGAGGATTTGATATTTAGGAATATCAACATTTTTAGAAAATATTTGCACTGAAACAGATAGCATATCTGCTTACTTAGGTATTCCCGTTTGTTTATTTCATTTATTTTAGTTATTGCTAAGGTTCCCAGCTCTTGCAGTTCTGACATGACTCTCTCATAAGCCAAAATGAGATTGTACAGGACAAAACCACAAGAGATGGCAGGCCTAGTTATTCTGGGTTGGTCACTTTTGTATTTTGGCTACTTCGGCTATTGTGCATTCACAATTACGCTAGTTGTGTCGAAACAGTCACCTAAATACTTAAATGTCTGAAACGACCCCAAATGCCAAATTAAATGAAACAATCACACCAAAATAACTACAAAGGGTAGCCAGCAAACTAGGAACACAAAGTGGTTTTTATCTACTTCTTTGCACCCAAATGAAAGTGAGTGAATTTGTTGGATATGATATTCACCATGAATATTTGTTTCAGTTTTATCAAATATGCAATTTCATGCCCACATTAGCACACATAACTATTGTGGCTACAGGTGGCTGCCTGCATGCTTCAGGTGTCTGTTATTTTAAAGAATCCAGAATACCTTTTTAAAGTTGTTTCCAATCCCAAGCATTCATGTCTTCAACAATAATACAGTAAGCGTGGCTTTATTTGCCTTTTGGTGTGTGAGTTCATATTCTCAGACCCTTTTTAGCAACCATTCAGTCTAGGAACATATGATTCCAGGAGTTGGGGCCTTCCCTTAATTTTAATATCCTGTCGTAAGACTCAGAGAACCATGCTATGTACATGTGATCTTTTGACTTGTGTATGGATACACAAATGTAGGCCTGCAATTATGCATGGATCTTGGTATTTAATATATGAAAATCTGTTTATTGTCCTTTCATAGCCAAAGTCTCAGAAAACAGATGTCCCGTGCTAAGAACATACATACTAAGAACCATCTCTCACTTACAACCAAGCAAGAAGAAAACATTTTCTGAGGGTTTGAAAATTTACAGTAAACTAATTATTTCTGCATCTACCCAGAGACTGCATCTTTGTGCTCTTCACAATGCAGGCCACTGAGGCCAGTGCATAAATGGCATAATAATACACAATGTTGTTTTTTATAATTGCAGAACAATAGCACTTCCCTCTGAGGTTCACAAAAGATTCTAAACCAGAAACACTCCTGGCTTGTAACCAAATATTAAGTTATTGAGAGGGAAAAATTATTATTATATTATTAACAAACATTTATATAGCGCCAGCAGTGTACCTGGCACTTTACAAAGTAATAAAATAGACACGGTCCCTGCCCCTAGGGCTTACAATCTGAGAGACAGGAGCTGGGGGAGAGACTTAGGAAGGGGAACAGAGGGAGAGACAAGGGGTCTAACATTCATGAAGATGCGAGGTCTCAAGTGCACGTACTTGGCTTGGTTACGATGAGAATGACAGCAGGCAGGTCCATGTTGCAAGGATAAGGGTAAACCGATCGTAGGTATAGGAATAGTGGCTCAGCAGGATAAAGAGTCAGACAGAGCAGAGCGAAAGAGGTGAGTTTTAAGGAGAGATTTGAAGGTATGAAGGGAGGGGGCAAGGCGGATGTGGACAGGGAGGGAGTTCCAGGCATGGGGGGCAGCAAGTGAGAAGGGACGAAGGCGCTTAGGGGAGCAGGGAAGGCGTGGAAGGGTGAGAGAAGGGACAGAGGAGGAGCGAAGTGCACGGGCTGGAGTATGGAGGGCGATAAGTGCAGAGAGGTAGGGGGGAGCAAGGTTGTGAAGAGCTTTATAGGTGAAGACTAGGAGCTTGTGCAGGATTCGTTCAGGAAGGGGAAGCCAGTGAAGCGAAGAGAGGAGGGGCTGCACATGGTCGAAGCGACTGGCGAGGTAGATGACCCTGGCAGCAGAGTTTTGGACAGAGATGAGGGGAGAAAGGTGAGACCGGGGAAGGCCAGTGAGAAGGAGGTTACAGTAATCGAGGCGAGAGATGACCAGAGCATGAACAAGAGTTTTGGCAGACGAGACAGAGAGAAAAGGGCGAATCTTAGCAATGTTATGGAGGGAGAAGCGACAGGATTTAGCAACAGAGTCAATGTAGGGTTTAAAAGAAAGGGCTGAGTCAAAGATGAAGCCTAGGCTACGGGCTTGGGGGACAGGCAGGATGGTGACTCCATCAATAGTTATTGACAGTGAGGAAGGAGAGGAAGGATGAGGGGGGAAGATAAGGAGTTCAGTTTTAGCCATGTTGAGTTTGAGTTGACGTTGAGACATCCAGGTAGAGATGTCAGAGAGACAGTTGATGAGACGAGCTTGAACAGAGGGAGAGAGAGAGGAAGTAGAGAGATAGAGTTGAATGTCATCAGCATAGAGGTGGTATTGGAATGAAAAATGAAACAGAAGTTAAATACATTTACCCAGGTTTACTTATTAAGTCAGTGTCAGATGCGGAATGAACCCAGACCTCCTGAAAGCCAACCCTATGTATCATTAGACCTTGTTAGGTTGGGGGAGTAGGAGCGTAAAGGGGCAGCACAAAATTATTTATCACTTATATATAACACTTTCAGTGTTATAACCTTGTTATAACCCTCATAACCTTGTGATTTTACAGATGGGAAGCTGAGGCTGAGGGATAATGGTTTGCTTAAGATCATCCAATGAATTCATGGCTTAGGCAGGATTTGAACCATGGTCTCCTAAACTCAGGTGCAAGTGCAACATCATATCCACTAGACTACACTCTCTCTATCAATAAAATAACAAAATCAGTCAAATCAAATGGACACCCATAATAAAACACTCCCCACACCTTCTGTGGCATGCTCGCCACAAATGCTTTCACTTGCCCCTCTCCTTAGAACAGAAGGCTAGGAGCCAGCCACTTCTTGTAGTCTGTGGCGGATTTTGAGAAGCCGCAGGTGATGCTGAGCAGGCTCTTTTCTGCATATTCATTCCAGCTCCCCCAGCTGAAGCCTCTTCTGATAGCTGGAAGAGCACCATGCAGGCCAGTTCCATGTCAGTCCCAGGTGGATCTACAACACACCATAGGAAGAAAAGTGATATAGTTACAGATGTCATAAATACACGAGTGTCCAGAGGCTGACTTAGAGTAGCCGCATGCCATACTCCTCCAGGCAGCTCATACTCAGGCACAGCAGGGAGCATGCTCAGTGCCACCTGAGGCTAGTCAAAATCCTTGCCAGCCCCAGACAGCGTAGAAGCAGCTGTACTCCTGATCCCTTTGTGAGCATTGTGGTGCTACTATGATACCCTATTTGCCAATAGGGACTGACACAAAATTTTCCAGTGCAAAAGTCCCATTAAAATCTGGGTGATATATATTTAATATTTAAAATTATATATTTAAAATCTTTAAATATCAGTGTTACATTAACTACCCTCTAGTCCTCGGACTGGAGGGTAGCAAATTATTATTTGCCACAGGCAGCTCAGGGCGACTTACAACAATAAAAAACTATTAAAACACGTCATAAAAAGGAGGAAGCAGAGGAAACACACCCCAGACCCCTACCCATCATCCCTCTCCCCTCCCAAACGCCTGGCGGAACAGTCAGGTCTTGCAACTTTTCCAAAAAGAAGGGAGGTTCGGGGCCAGTTGGGCCCTTCCATAGGTGTGGCACGGCTACAGAGAATGCCCTCTCCTGCGTAGCCACCCGAGAAACTCAGGGGACCTTGAGCAGGGCATCCCTGGACGACCACAGGGGTCGATCCAGGACACGGGGATAGGGCTGATGCGGCAGCAGCTTTTACCGCGCCGTGATTCCGTTCTGCCATTTTGGAACTGCCCGTGCCACATCGCGACTTTTCTGCGGATATTCTGCTAATTCCGCCGGAATTCTGCAAATCGCGGAATTGCGGAAAAATTGCGGAAATCGCGGAAAACCGCTATTCCGCTATTTTTTGGCGCTGGCAGAATTGCGGAAATAGCGAAAATGTCATGTTTCCACGATTCCACTAAGTTGCGGAATTAAATAAGCGGAACCGCGGAATGAAAGCCTCTGCCATGCCGTTCCACTAATTGCGGAAACACTGTTTCCGCCGGAAATAGCTACCGCTGCGATATTCTGCTACAGCCCTACACGGGGAGTGAGGCGGTCTTGCAGATAGTCAGGGTCCAGACCGTTTAGGGCTTTATAGGTTAAAACCAACACCTTGAATTGGGCCCGGAAAACCACCAGCAGCCAGTACAGAGAGCGGAGCATTGGTGTAATATGCTCCTGGTGGCCCAGTCCCACTAAGAGATGAGCCACCGCATTCTGCACCAGCTGCAATTTCCGAGCCGTCACCATGGGCCCCACGTAGAGTGCGTTACAGTAGTCTAGTTGAGAGGTGATGAAAGCATGGATGACTGTGGCCAGGTCAGAGTTCAAAACAAATGGCGAAGCCGTTGCACCAGATGCAACTGGCGGAAAGCACTACTCGCCACAGCCTCCACCTGGATATCCAGGTGGAGCTGTGCATCGAGGAGCACCCCATGACTCCGTACCTGGGAGGTCAATGGAGGACAGACCCCATCAATGATGGAGGCTGCCAATTCCATCACCTTACCCACTAACATCACCTCCATCTTGTCAGGATTCAGCTGCAGTCAATTAGCCCTCATCCAATCCCTCACAGCTTCCAGGCACTGAGTAAACACCGAGACTGCTGGGCCTGGGTCTGTTGAAAAAGAATGGTACAGTTGGGCGTCATCAGCATATTGATGACACTGTACATGGAACCCCCTAATCAGCTCGCCGTGCGGCTGTATATACACGTTGAAGAGGAGAGGGGACAGAACATAACCCTATGGAACTCCACACGAGAGGTCTTGGTATGCTGAAAAACAGTCCCCGAGAACCACCCACTGGGTTCTTCCGGTCAGGAATGAGCAGAACCATTCAAGAACAGTCCCGCCCACTCCTGCACAATCCCGCAGGCACGTCACCAGCATCTCATGATCAACGGTATCAAACGCAGCTGACAGATCTAGCAGGATCAGCAGGGTCAAATGACCCCAATCCATATCTCGGCGCAGGTCATCTACCAAAGCCACAAGCGCAGTCTCAGTGCCATAACCCGGACAAAAGCTGAATTGAGAGGGACCAAGAAAACCAATGCGATCAAGATGCCCCTGCAGCTGCCGAGCCACTACCCATTCAATAACCTTCCCTAAATAGGGAAGGTTAGAGACAGGTCGATAGCTGGCAGGGGAGCCAGTGTCAAGCGATTGTTTCTTGAGCAGAGGCCGCACCACTGCCTCCTTGAGACAGTCCGGTATTCTGTCCTCCCGCAGGGAGGCATTGACCACCCCAGCCAGCAATGGCCCCATTGTCTCCTGGCAGATTTTAACCAGCCAGGACGGGCAAGGGTCTAAGTCACAAGAAGTGGCCCTGACCGCCCCAAGAACATCCACCGCATCGGCGGGCGTCACTGACTGAAACTGATCCCAGAAAACCGGACATGATGGGGTCTCCAGAACTTCTCGTTCCCCTAGTGTAAGAAATGCTACGTTGAAATCGTGGTGAATAAGAGCGATTTTGGTCACAAAATAATACACAAACATGTCACAGCGGGCAGTAGATGACTCCACTCTGAGATTGAGGGAAGCCGGACTGACCAGCCCCCACACTACCAGGAACAGCTCCGCTGGATGGGATTTTGTGGATGCTATGAGGGAAGCAAAGAACGCCCTCTTTGCTGCCCACATAGCCATGGCATAGGTTCGTAAACTGGCTCTATGCCACAATATATCGGCTTCAGCACGACGCCATCGTCGCTCCAACCTCCGCCCATGTCGCTTCAGCAACTGCAGCTCCTCAGAAAACCAAAGAGGTCTGCGGAGTGGCTGCCTAGGAGCCGTCTGATCAATGGCCTCTGTGTTGCAGGGCACCCTGCAGCTCTGCAACATGTAAAATAAAATGTAACACCCATTTTATCAGTGTTAGAGTGTTTGTGTGAAAAGGGCCATGGCTTGATGGGAAAGAGTCAACATGGATTTATCAAAGGAAAGTTGTGCCTCACTAATCTACTGGAGTTTTTTGAGAGTGTAAATAAGCATGTGGATAAGCAGGACCCAGTGTGAGCCCCGCTTACCAGCGGCGGCTCCAGGTCCTCCATGACTGTCCTCGGCAGCATCCCAGCAGAACAAGGCACGGCGGGACGCCGCCATTAGCAGACTGGCGCGCCGCAGTGCGGGCACCGGTCCCTATGGCAACCAGCACCGCTCTAGGGGCTGTTCCATAACCTTTATCATTTTTGTTGCCCTTCTCTGTACTTTTTCAATTTCTACTATATCTTTTTTGGTGACTAGAACTACACACAATACGCAAGGTGCAATTGCACCATGGATTTATATAGAGGCATTATTAGTTTCAGTTTTATTCGCTATCCCTTTATGAATAATTCCTTTTGTTCTGTTTGCTTTTTTGACTGCCACCGCACACTGAGCTGAGGATTTCAATGTATTGTTCACAAAGACTCCAAGGTCCTTTTCCTGAGTGGTAACTCCTAATTTAGAACTCATCATTGTGTACATATAGTTTGGACTGTTTTTTTAGTACATTCATCACTTTGCACTTGCAAGTTTCTGGGATAGGTGCATTAGCAGCTATTAGTCATGTTTGGGGAGTGTAACCTCTTAATGCTGGGAGTAAACAACGGAATGGACTGCTCCGTTGTGACCTGTTGGGTATTTTCAAGTGACTGAGATTGGCCACTGTTGGAAACAAGTGCTGGGCTCAATAGACCATTGTTGTGACCTGGCATGGCACTACTTATGTTCATATTAGCCCCTATTGATGAGCCATCACTGAATTTGCATCAATCTAAACTAAGCATTACAAGGTTTGCTTATATTTAGTGACTGGTTTGATCTCCTGTGCATCATGTTCACTATTTCTGCTTTAGGGTTTTTCTGTTTTTAGGGCTTTTCTAGATGTTTTGTTCTTTTGTTTTATGGTCATTTTAACTTATTGTTATTTTTGTGTGTTGTAAGCCGCCCCAAGATCCATGGGCATGAGGGGGTGGCTAATAAATGTAAATAAATAAATAAATAATTGGAAGGCACATCCCTTCAGAGTGCCTTGAATCCTCTTTATTCTTGTGCCACGTCATCAGCAATCTGTTGATGCCAAGTTAACCTCTTGGTGATGGAAACTTTTCTGCACTTAAATTGCTTGTTCTGAGACAAAGTGCCTTAAAAATAGAGGAGCAGGCTGAGCCTGGCCTGGCCTGGGTGCGCACGCTAATTTCCTTCTGCCGTGTTTCAGTGGAACCTATGAAAATATAAGCTATTCTTGTGATTTTGGACCAACAGCAGAATTCTGGGAATGGGATGTGTGAAAGGCATGACCAGCACTTCCTTCTGCTGTGCCTCAAGCATAGGGGGGAAAGCAATCTGGTAAGGTTTGCTGGTGTTGAGGGTCCAGGGAGGCTATAGTATGGATATCAGGGTGTGATACTAGGTCACGCTTACATTCAGAGAGAAAGCATGACAAAGGACACAACAACTCTATCAGGGGAAGTGGGACTTTAGTTATGAGCACAGTGATTAGGCAGCTGGTAGCAATTATTGCACCTCTGGGGTTGCCACCTCTCCCAGTTTCATCCTGAGATTCGTATAGGCTAAAATGGGAATCTTGGGGTCAAACCATGAAAAGTGGCAATCCAATGCGTCTTCCTCGTGGGCCCATTCTGTGTTCCCAAGTGTAACAGGGTAGCTGGGGGAAGTTCCTGCAGTATGCAGACCACAGAGTCATGCTCTCAGGGGAATCTCCACTCAAGTGTCCTTTATTTACCAGCATCCCATCAGCAAATAGTTCCTATTTACAATGTCCATATCCAGTACACAGCACTCATATCTGGAGGCATAGAGACCCTCTACTTAAGCCCTGCTGGTTGGGCACAGCCCTTCCTCAGGTCAGTAAGGATGGGCGAACGCGGTTTGGAAGTTAGGAGTTTGGCCCAAACTTGGCCTGTTCGGACGACCGAATCCGAACCCGAATCTGAACCCGAACGAACTGAACCGAACCTGATTCTGAACTCCGAAATGACCGAAAAGTGCAGTCAGTTCGGATCGCGTTCGGATGAGTTCGGGTGGCAAAAACGTGTCACTGGAAGGCAAAATGTGACAGGGAGGTGGAGTCAGCTGAGGAGCAGACTTCCAGGCACCAGGGGTGGAGAGGCTTGAAGTAGCAGCCAGCTTGCCCAATCACCATCTCTTTTCGCCTCAGACCACTGGCTTCGCATTCTGCGATTGCCCATGGGCTAGGCTGCATGGAGCCAATGTGGCTTGTGGTGAGGCGGGCGCAGCAAGAAACAAAACTGATTGCCTCCCCCCTTCCCAACACCTTCTGAGCTAGTCACTGTTCATGAACAGCAGGCGTTTCAGAAGACTCCCTCTCTCCCAACAGTTTTGTTTTCCTCAGTCCTTTGCAATCTTCCTCTTATTTCACCCATCCAACCCATCTACCTCCATATTATCATTTATTTAGTTTAGATTAGATAGATTTAGGTGTTATTTTTTGTTTTTACCTCTCCCTGTGTTCCCTGTGTTCAGTCTTCCTTCCTCCCTCCCCCCTCCACTGGATCCTTTCCCTCTCCCTCTCTATATATTCCATCCCTGATTCCCTTCCCCTGTTTTTTTATTCATTTTGAGTAACATTAGATTGATTTAGGTTTCATTTCAGTTTTGTACCCTTTTCTGTGTTCTTTGTTTCCCCCCATGTGATATAGATATAGATTAGATTAGAGATAGTAGATAGTTGTAGGAGTTAGCTGAGATATAGTGTTTTGAGATTTAGTATTTGTAGGAGTAGGCCTTTTAGATAATCCATTTAGTTGATAGCATTTAGAATAGCTATAGCAGTTAGATTTAGTGTAGATAGACAGATATAATATTAGATAAAAAATTTAAATAAAAAACAATTAAAAAAAACCAATATAAAAACATTATTTTGGAGAGAGAAATGGAGAAGGGAAGGAGAGGCCGGTCTGCGGTCCGTAGGGGAGGCAATGGGGCACGTGCCAGAGGCAGAAGGGGCCATGCCAGGGGAGCGGAAGCATGAAGCAGCAGTAGCCCGAGCACATCACTATGCCCCAAACTCAGCAGGCCTGCTTTAGGGCCCCAGGGTTCAGCAGCTCAGCGTCACCTTCTGGCAGTGCCCTCCTCCACGCAGGGCACTGGAAGGCCTGCAGGACTTGAGACTGTGTCTGTCTCTGTTCCTGCTGGTGCTGGAGCAGGTGCTGGTGCTGATTCTGATGTTCCTCCAGGGCCACCAATGTTCCCCACTGTCGAGGCAATCCCCAGCAGTCCAGAGCTGGTGGATCCCACCCCGGCTGCTAGAAGCAGGGCCTGATCCCTGGGCAATGTCAGTAGGGAGAGGAGCAGTGCCCTCCTCCACTGCCACGTAGGGCACTGGAAGGCCAGCAGGACTTGAGGCTGTGTCTGTCTCTGCTGGTGGTGGTGCTGGAGCAGGT
>QEPC01002199.1:326185-338917 GCA_003113815.1 Sphenodon punctatus | reverse complement strand
CAATGCAGAGTTTACAGAGGAGTGTGAGTAGCTAATCATTAATAAGCAGGCAGGAAGCATACTTAAGTTTAAGTAGCTTTATTAAGAAATACATGTAGGATAGGAAAGGCCTACATCTATACTAAGTCCTAAGACTAGGTGTGTTCAGGAGGGAAGTAGCAGAAGCTCTCTGAATATCTCTCAGACACAAAGAGATAAGAAACATCCTGGAGAGAGGAGATTAACCAATCAGGTTAAACTAAGTGGATGGGGGAGGGGTTCCCTGATCTGACTGTCTACTCCTGCTGTTTCTAGCAAACAAAAAGGATAAGGTGATTAGGGGAGATGTAACTAAGGAATGTATTTCCAACAATAATCACATCCTGCAGCACTGTGACAGAGGACATAGGAGATTCTCTATTGGCACTTTCCTAAACAGATGTTTCTGATTCCCTAGTAACAAGTGGGGGAGAGATGTTGGGATAGTCACAGCAAAGAATGTGGATATTTGGTTGACATTTCTGCTGGCCAATTGGCATCACAAACCAATTGGCATCTTATTCCACAGGGACACGTAAGAGAATCCCTGGCATAGGCTCCTTCTCTGCATATGCTGTGCAGGCATATATAATTAGAACCCTTTATCACATCTTTCTGATATTTGACAGAGATGATTGTGAATGTCTGAGATACAATCTTCCAAAATTTCATGTACGCTGGTTGGACTGCAAAGATGTTACAGTCAGACATACATTTATAAGTTAATTGCTTATACCACCAGGATCCTTTATCCAATCCTTCTGAAAGTTGGCAGAGATAGTACATATGAGAAGGGGTATATATTTACCAAGTTTCATCTACATTAAATATGAGGCAAAGACATTACAGCTAAGAATGTATATGAAGATTTTTATAAAATATAATTCAACTGCTTATAAAATTAGATTCCTTTATCAAAACATTTTGGAATTTGGTACACTTATATGCCTTCCATTGCCTTCCAATGCCTTCCATTGGAGGTAAAAAATCACTCCATGTTTCAGCTAAATATAATGAAAAACAAAAACATTACAGCCAAAAATGTGTTTTCCATTGAAAAATGGAAAATGAAAATGAAAATGAAAGCAAAAATGAAAACAAAAATGTTATATTTATGAAAACAAAAATGACAGATTTAAATAACGAAAATGAAAAATGAAAACAAAAAACTATATGGGCCCCTGGTGTATACCTCTAATACCTCAATAGTCACCATGCTTGAGTCATTCTAAATGATTTGGTGTAGACAAGAGTCCCGCTCACGATGCTGTCTCCAAGCACTCTCACAAAGTGTCTCTGAGACAGAACCTTCCCTAGCGTCTATCTCTCCCAACTGCCTCCCTGTACTGAGCCTTGTTCAGGATTTTAGCCTTTGGGCTGGCTCAGCCATGCCCAAACTCCGTTACCCGGTAATCAGGTGCTGTTATTGGGCATTTTTACACACACCTTAATGTTCCGGATTTTTCATTCTTCTGGTTTTACAAGTCCACAAGTAAGTTTCAGATGCATTTTTCACACACACACTGCCCTGAGGCAGTTCCTGGATGCATTCTTCACACAAACACTGCCCTGAGACCGCCGTTAATAGCAGCACAACAACAAGGGGAATCCCAATCCCGCAATGGCATAAGCGTCATACCCCACCAGACCACAACTCCGCCCCTAGGGGATAGCACGCTGAACGCAGCTCTGCCCCCTGACGCTCCAGCCCCACCCAGTGCTGCGGCACAGCAGCCCGTGCTGCGCTGCTCGGCACGCTTGCAGGCGCAAGGGGGCGGGGCCCTGAGGCTAAAAGCTGGCACCGCTGATGGCACTGTGCTGGTGAACGGAGATTCCGGAGAGACTGGCCCCTGAACGTTGAGTATCCTTGTTTTGTACTGTTCCTTCCTAGCCTGAGTGTTGTATTAGAGTGCTCCTGTTCCCTATCCTACCATTGTGCGTGGTTGAGTGTGTGAGAGCGTGGAACTCGTGTGTGTTGTCTCCCCCCCTACACCCCAACCCCTGTCCTGGGTAATCTTCGCTGTTGCTCTTTTTCAGTGTGAGAACCCCATACTCCTCCTCCTGTTTGGGATCCCCCCTGCCCTGACACCGAGGATTCCTCCCTTATCTTGTGTTTCTGCCCCTTGTACTGTGATAGAACGGTGCTTGGTTGGGCCGCATAGTATCTTGGAGTCTGTTCCGTGCCCTATGATGAGGTGGGCCTTATCCCTTGTGGTTCTATAGGCCAAAACACCAACCTGACGGGCACTTTCGTACCTCTGGTACCAACGGGACTAGACCCCAAGATTGGCCTCGAGTGTGTGAAGCGTAGGAGATCCCTTCCCTCTCCCTGCTCCTTCTCCTGTTCTCTCCCTCCTCCTGTGACAGTGATTTAGACGCACAGAAAGTTCAGGATGTAACAGCAAACATACAGGAGAAATATGTGTGTAAAAACACCCTTTGTCTTCCACTTTAGCACCTGTGTCTCAGGTAGCTCCTTCACATTACATTGATGCTACCCTCTTAAAGGGCCAGCATCCCAATTAGACTGTGCCCTGCTACACCAAGTGCATGGCAGCACGCTAGACAGATGCTTACCTTGTCATAACCTAATCCATGCCCAGTCTCAGATGGAGAGAGTACAGTGAAGAACATCTGGGTAGGGTGTTGCTGTTCGTAGATCCATGGTGAGAACATGATTGGTATTTCATCATTTGGGCACACACAACAACCTCTTGGAGTGCAGTACAGAAGCTAAGCCCCAAAGCAGGAAGTTTCCAATATCAGCAGTGACACAGAAATCCTAAATAGTAAAAAGTGATCTTCCATAGCAGCAAGTGCACCAAGGCTAGTGGGACAGTGGGGAGGTGCAGTCATTGAACACATCAGTGCTCCCATCAACATTGTTCTTTCTGTGGTCAAAAGGTACCAGGGGTTTGTCCGTTCAGAACGGTGACCCCCCCACCCCAACCCTCTTATTTAAATGGTGGTTTACAAAACACAATACCCCAAACGCAGGGAGGGAATTGGTAATTGACCTACTCCCTCATTTCTCCTCCTGATTCTAATGATTTCAGTGCCTACTTTGCACTTTATACTACACACTGCTGTGAGGATTGATGAATAGTTGGCATGCATTCCTGAATAAAATACTAATGATGATTGATCTGTTTTTTTTTACAGTGGTTGGTCATATCATAGAAGAACAAAAAATAATCAATTTTCAGAACATGTTAATGCTGCTTATGTCAAATGTTCATATTTAAAGTCAATATTTTCTCCACATAAATGACATTGGATGTTGGGCTCTGCTACTTTGTTAAGCACCTGTCTGTATAGTCAATAAGCACTGAGAAAATGTTTATATTGTCTTATCACAATGGTCACACTTTCTTATGCATTTATGATTTCTGCATACTTTAAAAAAAACACAACCACTATCAGATATATGGGCTTCAAGCAATAACCAGACTAGCAACACAACTGCCACTGCTTTCTTGAAATCTGAGTCTTTCCACTGCTTTACTGGAAATGTGAAGGTTGGCTCTCTTTCACAACAGAGAGCCTTGCAAGAAGAATATGGCTGACGCATTGTTCAGAAAAACAAGCATGTTCTTTTCCATTGAAATGTTTTGTATTAGTGTGATGGGAGCTCCATTATGCTTCAGGTATGTGCTAATTGCAGAAGAGATAATGTACCACTTTAGGATTCTATGTTTGGTTAGCAGACACTTTAAAGGCCCTGCATGAGAGCAGGTGTTTTTCCTCAATCTTTTATATCAGACATTTGTTTGCAATCATTTTGGTTGGCAGCCAGTAGTTTTGTTGAGTGGCTACCATCCAACAAAAAGAGTGAGATGGTCATTAAAATCAAATCTTTATTGAGCTTGAAATAAATGAATTGCTGTCTAATTATTTGTTTAAACTATATGGGCCAAATCCTTAGCTGGTGTAAATCAGAACACCGCCATTGGAACAATGCCTATTTTTACATTTGGAAATGGACCTATACGTTTTGTTCTTGTAAAATCAACACATACTCATAACCAAATGAATGCAAGAGTGTGGACGATTCCTTGAGAACTCACATTTGCATGCTTGTATATTTGTCAAATGCGAATTTAAAAATTACTTTCAATGCCCTGACTCTAGAAACCTGATTATTACACACTGCTCAGCAGGGATCAGAAATGATACTAAGTCACTTTAATGCTCCATCACTGCAGGGAGTGGCAATTTAAGTGTCAGATTTCAGTGGGAAAGTCACGTAAATGAAATATGCAAAAAATCATTTATTAATGTTAAATTATGAATAAGTGTAAGAAAAGTGTGATTTGTTAGTGGGCAATGAGCAAACATGAAAAGACATGATATCCCTCAGATTATTCATGACTACCTGCCCATTCATCTCTGGTTATGAATAGATCTGTCATTGGTTGTGGCTCTTCCCCAACTACCCAAACCTGTTACCCAGTTTTGCAGTGAGGAGGAAGAAGCCTGGTACACCAGCACTTTAACTAGGGGAGGAGGGTTGTTTGTCTCTGCTCTGCTGAGAAGGAGTGGGGCAAGGTCCAGGCTCTTCAGCACCCGGGGAAAGGCATAAAGCAGGCTTGCTCTTGGAGACGGAGGTAATCAAGGAGCAACTCTCCTTTTGGGGCAAAGGGAAACCTATTGTTAGGCTTCGCAGGCGCCATTTTGTGTGGCACTGCCTTCTCTGCCAGGTGGGGGAGTTGTGTGAGTACCCACCTTTATATGCATCACTGTGGGCAAAAGCTGGTTGCTGTTGGGGCCAGGAAAGAATTTTTACAAGGGCTCATGACTGGACCTAGGGGCTCTTGGTTTCCCCCTTCTTCACAGAGCCAGCAATCAGTTGGTTAAAGAGCAGGGCATTTTTGCCTAGGTGTTAGTAATCGTCAGAAAATCAGTCGCATTTGGGAGTCCAGAGCATAGGTAGAAGTTGAGAGGTTTAGCACAAATTGAAAACTGAGGCATCTCCTTATGAGATGGGAATAAGGCAGGTGCAAGGGCAGTGGGCAGCCCAGTACCTTGATCCCTTATGGGGGTTGAGGGTTGCAGACAATACCACATGCAGGACAGGAGCAGTTTTGGGCATGCAAGGCACTACCTCCCTTGCTCCCTGGGTCATCAGGACAGAACCCGGCATGTACTCCTCCTCCGACTTTCCCCAACTTGGACGTCTTGGGGGTTTAGTGGTGGGGGTCTGGAGTCTGGACATATTGACTCCTGGAAACTGAGCTGTACCTTGAAGGCTTTCCTGTTTTAGTTGAACAGCTGGTTTGCACTGGTTTGCAGCTGGCTTTGTTGAAGGGGACGTTATCTGCCCCTCTCCGGTTATTTTGCTTAATAAAAAGTGCAGCTTATTAAGCCCACATTTATATGTCATTGTCTCCTTCTGTGATGCAGTGACAATCCTCCCTTCCTTGGGGTGATATATTCACCTTGTTAAATACTCAGCTCTGCTTAGAACAGAAACAACCTGCCCCGAATGGCAGGTTTACTTGATTGTTTGGGTTTAAGAACATTATAATGCCATACTGGGTCAGACGAATGCTCCATCAAGCCCAGCATCCTGTCCTCCAACAGTGACTGATCTCTGTCTCTTCAGAGAAGTATCTGAAAGGTCCCAATGGGCAATCCATTCCCTTTTTGTGCCAGCCCCCAAAAGTAAGAGGTTACATTCCCAAAAACCTACTAGGCTAATAGCCATTAATGGACCTATCCTTCAAGAACGTATCCAATCCCTTTTTAAATCTAGCTACACTACAGACCTTGAGCAGTAAATTCTACAAGCTAATTGTACTCCGAGTGAAAAAATACTTTCACTAATTTGTTTTAAATCTGCTGCTAGTTAATTTAATTGAGTGTTCCCTTGTTCTAGTACTGTTAGAGAGGGTAAATAACCACTCCCTATTTACATGTTCTACCCTGCTCATAATTTTATGGACTTCTATCATATCCCCTCTCAGTCATCACTTCTCCAAGCTGAAGAGTCCCAACCTATCAAGACTCTCTTCGTACAGAAGCCGTTGCATACCCTTGATCATTTTTGTTGCCCTTCTCTGTACCTTTTCTAGTTCTACTATGTATTTTTGAGATGGGACTGCATACAGTATTCCTGGTGCAGTCGTACCATAGGTCTATATAGTGACATTACAATATTTTCAGTTTTATTCTCTATCCCTCTCTGACTTATTCCTAACATTCTGTTTTGCTTTTTTGACCGCTGTTTTGGTTATTTTTCCTTATGTGCATCACTTTGCTCTTGTCTACATTAAATTTTATCTGCCATATGAATGCCCAGTCACACAGTCTCCCAAGATCCTCCTGCAGTTCTTCATAGTCTGCTTGGATTTTAACTTTCTTGAATAACTTCATGTCTTCTGCAAATTTGATCACCTTGCTCTTGACTCATTTTTGACTCACTTCTCCAGATGGCTAATGAATATATTAAACAACACTGCTCCCAGTACAAATCCCTGGGGCGCTCCACTAGTTCCCTTCACTGTGGAAACTCGCCATTTAGTCGTACTCTTTGCTTCCTAATCTTTTAACCAGCTGCCAGTCCATGACAAGCCATTGCCTATTATCCCATGACTCTTTCATTTCCTCAAGAGTCTCTTAATCAAATGCCTTCTGAAACTCCGGATATGCTATATCGACTGGCTCACCCTTATCCACATGCTTATTTACACCCTAAAAAAATTCCAATATATTAGTGAGGCATGACTTCCCTTTGCTAAATTCATGTTAACTCCACCCCATTAAGTCATGTTTACCAAGATGTTCAGTAATTTTGTTCTTAAGAACTGTTTTCACCAGTTTGCACCAGGATCACCTCTGGAGCCTTTTTAAAAATATTGACATTACATTTGCTACCCTCCAATCCTTTGGTACATTGGCAGATTTTAGTTACAGGTTACAAATCACTAATAGTAGGTCTGCAATTTCATACGTGAGTGACAGGTCCCTGAGAGGTAGGGGAAGGTGGCCGCCCCAGCACGGCCGCAGCAGGCCTTGCCGGCTCCGACGGGGCAGGAGGCGGGCTCAGTGCGTCACCCCTCTGCCGATGCTAGTAGTAGAGGGGCGGAGTCAGGAGGAGGGAGCATCCCTGGGTAGCCCGGCAACCCCACCTACAGTGCGCATGAGCCCTCGCAACCCGGAAGTGCTGCCCCGACGCTCCGCAGGGCTACAAGCTCAACCGCGCTCTATTTAAACCCAGCAGAGACTACCTTGCTGGTGATCGGACTTGTGCCATGAGACAGGCCCTTAGAGCATAGCGTGGAGCATTGACAGAGCAGAGTGATTGTGGACGATGTTGACTGAGAGAGAGAGAGAGCGAGAGCGAGTGTGGAACGTGATTGGTGAGTGCCTGGGTGATTGTGTGCGTAGTAAGGGCTGAGTGTAGAGCTTGTGTGTGTATTCCTGGAACCCTTCTTGCCTTCCCCCGGGGACCCTGTGTGAAAGCCCTAATCCCCCCTCCTGGGGTGCTCCCCCTGGGATCCCAGGACCCTCTCCCCCACTGAACCACCACTGGACCTCACCTTCCTTACCTTACTCCAGTACGCTTGGGTGCGTGATAATTATAGTGTGGGCAGTACTCAGGTCGCCAGTCCCTGTGATGAACTTCGGCGAGGGCTAGCTCTTGTAGCCATAACCCAATGCCACTATAAGATCCTGAGGGACATTTTTCTACCCCTGTACTACCCTAGTGCTTGGAAACTGTGTGCTTGTTCCCCTCCGGATCCCTTGGCCTTGCCCCTACTCCTAACAGTGAGTTCCTTCAGAACTCTGAGATGAACAGGAAGATAGGAAGTCCTGGTGATTTGTTACTATTAATTTCTGAATTTGCTCTAAAATCTCCTCCAGAGTCACACTTATTTGTGACAGTTCTTCCAATTCTTCACCTACAAAGACTTGGTCCGGCGTGGGTATCTCCCTCACATCCTAAGTGGTGAAGACCAAAGCAAAATATTCATTCAGCTGCTCTGCAATGTTCTTATTCTCCCTGAGTATCCCTTTCACCCCCTGGTCATCTAATTGCCCAACCAACTCTTTAGCAGGCTTCTTGCTTCTAATGTACTTGAAAAAGTTTTTATTATTATTATTGTGTCTTTAGCTTGTCTTATTAGTGTTTTACATCTAATTTGGTAATGCTTATTCTCTTTCCTATTCTCTTCATTAGGACTAACTTTCCATTTTATAAAGGATGCCTTTTTGGCTCTGATAGCTTCCTTCACCTTCCCATTCCGCCATACTGGAGGATATTTGGTCCTCTTGCTACCTTTTTTAATTTGTGGAATACATTTTATCAGTGCTTCCAAGATGGTGTTTTAAAATAATCTCCATGCCTCTTGCATGCATTTAACTCTTGCAACTGATCCTTTCAGTTTCCCTCTAACTAGTTTAGTCATTTTTGCATAGTTCCCCCTTTTAACCCTAGCAAGTTGGACATGTCCACAGTACTAATCTGGTGCTGGGGTCAAACAGACCCCAATTAAGCCATAAATAAAAAAGCAGGTGGGTTAATTTGTAAAGGACAACAGCTGTCTAGAGAAAAATTCACACTGTATCAAGATTTGTGGGGGGAGGACAGGAATAGGAATAAAACAAAAGGCAGCAGGGGTCAGTAATATCCCACGATGGCCACAATGTTAACACTAGCTACACAGGAATAGCAGCTGAGTTTTCCACTGTGGTGCCAAGTGTTTGCCAAGCAATTAGTGATTCCATCTAATTATCTTTGTATTCCTCTGAGATGGCTTCATGGAGTCTGATATCTGCCTTTAGATAACAACGTTACTGCAAAAAGGTCAGTTTAATGTTGATGTTGACTCTTACAGACAAAAGGGTCACTTAGCAAGTAAATAGAGGGGTCATTAGCACACTTTGTATTCCTCTGACATGGCTCCATGTAGCCTTCTGATCTGCCTTTAGAAAGCCACCTTACTGCAAATAAGTTTTAATGTTAACCTTTACTGACCAAAAGGGTCACTTAGCAAGTAAATGGAGAGGTCAAAAGGACCCCATATGGCTTATTGGTAAGTATTTTTCAAAATGAACTCTGCAAGCAACTATGATGAAAAAAAGTGTTGAAGGTTCACAGCAGTAAAGTTTTAACTGCAAAAAAAATACTACTTAATTTATGTTTGTAAAGTGGTTATTTAGCTTGGGGTATAATAGACCTCCAAAAGCATTTGTAGTGATATTTTGGTATACACAAAAATGTCATTAACAAAAACTGACACAATGCTATATTTCTTTCTATTTCCGTTTGTTGTGAGAAAAGAAGGAAAGAACAGGTTGCTCTTGAGCCCCTTAAATAAATAATAAACATTTATTTATTTAAATGAAATAATAAACATTTAAAGAAATAATGAACATTTATCTATTTATAATAGCATTTGGGGCGGGTCTATATTACCCCCAGCCCCCCTAGGTGCATAGTACTTTCAGTTTCCCATGCACTTCAATTGGGGTCAAACTAACCCCCAGCAGCATCAGAATAAAAACCTTACATTAAAACAAATTACAAGGGGACGGGAGGTGGGAATGAAACACCACAAGGCAATTGAGCCCATTATGGTTGACCATAATGGTGGTTGAAGTTTGCTAAAGAGTGGTAGAAGTTTGCTAAAAAAAATATGTATTAACTCTTTTATACCATGTCAGTTCAGTTAAACCCCACATATCAGCCTTGGGTTAAAGTTAAAGTTACTGCCGTCTACTGGGTTATTTTTTTTTTTGGTCATCTCTCTCCTATAGCTATGTCAAATTTGATTATTTTATTATTACTATTACCAAACAGCTCTACCACCATTACCCCTTGAACCAGGTCTGTGCCCACTTAAGACTAGATCCAAAGTAGCTCCTCCTCTTGTAGGTTCCAGGATCAGCTGCTCCAAGAACCAGACCAGACCTGATAAAAGCTCTCTTCTGTAGCAGGCAGCGTCTTCTTCCACTCTGCTCCACAATATGCCTTGGAATTGTGTTACAATTGTCCCAGCTGTGCTCATCATCTTGAGTTATGTCATTCTCCAAGTCTCACCTCCCATGGGGACTTACCCAAACTGTCAGGCTTTCATAGGGACTTACCCAAGGGCAGTATTCTGTCACAGTGGGTATTTTCAGACGTTACAAGATCACACTCAACCACAGTGAGCCACGCTCAATCCCGCGGCGGGGCAAAAGCACCCTGAATGTCTGTTCGGCGGCCGCCAGATGTTCACCACGGTCATTACCCACATGGGGTCGATTTCAACCATGCTTCTGGAGCTCCCCGCCGGACAATCTCTGAAAGCATGGTCAAAGAGATTCCCACCGGGAAACAACAAAAAGTAACGTCTGGATGGCAATCACTAGCTGGAATCAAAGAAAACGATTCCCAGCTGGGGACAAAGCATACAGCGTCACTGCCAGGCAACCAGCAACAACACAGTCACCGGAGGGAGATTTAAAGGGCAATCTGCAGCAGAGAAGTGTGGCGGGATGGAGTGAGGAGGGAGGTGGAAGAGAGTAGTGCGAGAGAGAGCGAGGGTGGAGGAGGAGGAGGCAGTGGCAGTGGCAGTGGTGGAGGAAGTGCAGGTGGAGGAGGGGGAGGTGGGGGTCATGCTGAGGATGGAGGAGGCGGAGGGGCAAAACCAGCAGCAGTTGGGACAGGACGCCCCAGGGACATCAGTCAGACCAGGGGAGGAGGCACCCCAGAAACAGGTAAGATGAACCAAGGGGAGGGGAACAGGTGGCACAGGGGCACCAAGGGGGGGCAGGGGGCCCACCCGGGCACCCGTCAGGGAGGGGGGAAGGGGGCAGGCTGCAAGAGAGGCCAGAACCACACCCAACCATAACCCCCACTGCCCTACATCCCGCAGACATGGAAATGGGCCCGGGTGGACGAGCCCCCGGAGGACACCGGCCCAGCCCAGGTGGAGGAGGAGGTGATGGAAGAGGCGGTGGAGGAAGAGGAGGAGGAGGACCCACAGGGGAGATGGGGGAGAAAGCCCTACCACAGAGGGGTTGCAGGAGACCCAGGACTTCATAAGGATCTGGGGGACCCTGGAGTACCAGTTGGAGCTCGCGCTCAACCAGAGGAACGAGCATGTCTACCAGGAAGTAATGTGGGAAATGGGGGTGGCAGGGCACCAGTGCACTGTGGCACAGTGCCCGCTGTAAGGCCAAAGAGCTGAAGAGGGGGTACAAGACCATAAGGGACAACAATTGGCGGTCCGGAAAGAGCCCAGACCACCCCCTTCTATGATGCCCTGGACCGCATTCTCCACATGAAGGGGTCAATAGTCGCCCCATGGCTCGTGGGGAGCGCAGTGGTCCAGGGCAGGAAACGGACTGAGGTAGCCGCTCCCCTTGCTGCCCCCCTGGTAGGCACACGCTCCAGGGCCCCAGACCCCCAGGAGGAATGCCCTGGGATCTCGGGCACCTGCAGGCCCCCCCTGGATAGCAGCCTGGAGAGCACCCAGGCTGGACAGGTGGAGTCCGAGGCTGGCACCCTCATCCAGTGGTCCCAGGGGGAGCAACCCAAACTGAGGGGCCGGTCTCAGAAGGATCAGAGACTGACATTGAGGGCAAGCGGGCGACTGGGAGGGGAGAGGGACTGGGTCCCTGGGGGCAGGGGACAAGAGTGGGATGAATGGACCAGTGCCATCCCCAGCCCCCACAGACAAGGCAGGAAGGGGGCCCGGGCCCCAACTGGCCACCCGCACACCCCTACACCAAAAAAACCCCTCTTTGCCCACAGGGCACGGAACACCCCAGCACCTGACCCAGGCAGGTGAGGAGGCCGGCGCCGAGGAGCCCTGGAAGCAGGCGGAGGAACCAAGTGAGGCACGTGGTCCGGGTGGGAGGGATCACTGGGGTGCTGGGAGGGGGACCCGGTGCACTCGGAGGTGGTGTGAGGGGCTGGGGAGGGGGTGGAAAGGGTCCAGGCAACACCCCTGGGGCCCCCCAGAGCCCCGGACCCATCCCAGGGCCAGGGGTGAGCTCTCGGGCCACCAGGTGACTCATCTTCCTTTACCCTACAGGGCAACCCCAACAGCCACTGTCTCCAGGGCCCATGCCCCCAGCCCAGCGCATGAGGGAGCACCGGGCATGGGTCCACTGGCAGAGGGAGGACCAAGCAGAGGACATCGTCCAAACCTCAGCGGAACAGGGGGAGAGGATGATAGCAGCCGTGGAGCAGATGGAGGCTGCCATCGAGCGGTCCCTCCATCCCGTCCCTGGAGGCGGCCATCGAGAGGTCCTGCGGAGGCGCAGGACATGAGGCTCCAGGCAGAGGTGCACCTGGAGTGGAGGCGGGAGTGCCGGGAGCACAGCAGGCAGGTGGAAGCCCTTCGGCGGCTGGAGCAGGCCATCACAGGGATGGTGCGGGAGCACTCTGCAAAAATGGACAGGTCCCATGGTATTGGGACCTCCCTGCTCCTGCACGCAGGCACCATGTGTGCCTATGTAATGGAAGTCACCCCTCCAGGCACCCTGCCTTCCCAGGGCCCCATGCCAGGCCCCTCAGTGCCCCCCCCAACCACCCCAGCCGCCCCCACGCCCGCAGGGGCCATGCATCCATCTCCCAGTCTCCCCTGCCCTCTGGAGGGTGCAGTCACTCAGGGGGACCCCCCGGGTCCAGGGCCCCCCTTCCCCCAACCTCCGGCTGCCCCACCGGCCCAGGAGGAAGCCCAGGACACTGCTGGGGACACCGACAGCGGGGGGGGG